>LQNS02277100.1:6101013-6160258 GCA_001587735.2 Parhyale hawaiensis
GATACGGGTGAAATGAAGTCAAGTCTCTAATTTACGCCTATCTATTTGTGAAGAGCGTGACACACACACACACCCACACACACACACACACGTAGATACAAGCGTATTAATATATAGATGATGTGCTCAGACTACTACACTACTCCTATCATGAGTAGTGAGAACGAAGCGTGAATGATATTACAAGTCAGGCAGTGAAGCTTCTACCTAAGACCTGAGAGCCAGTATAGCAGCGTAAATTTGAACTTGACTCCTTCTACTATTGATATCCCTTGCCAGGTCGTATCAAAGATGCCTTATTTTTACCTACCTAATCTATTGATATCCCTTGCCAGGTCGTATCAAAGATGCCTTATTTTCCCCTACCTAATCTATTGATATCCCTTGCCAGGTCGTATCAAAGATGCCTTATTTTCCCCTACCTAATCTACACTATCATAAGAGAGCTGTCTGCCCGTCCTTGTGAAAACCGTGTCAAGGATACGGACCCAGGAACGGCTTATTAATTAGTATAGACCTGGGCACGGCCCTCTGTGAACTTGGTGGCCTTCCTGGACTTGGTACACTAACTAAACTTAGTGGAATTAGTGAACTTTCTGGACTTTGTGGGCTCAGTGGACATCGTGGACTTGATGCAATTCCTGGAATTTGTCGAATTGTGAGCTTTTTCGATCTGATGGTAAGATGTTTTAAAGTATATATTTTCACGATTAATTTAACTAAAGGGTTGTTAGTGTTCTATTACTGATAAAAATGGAGGAACAAGCAGAATAATACGGTACGGTATTGGCTGATATACTCGACCACTCAGGTTAATCTTCACCAGCAGCGAGTGGGATTTAAAATAAAAAAAAAACATGTAAATGATATTCTATATCTGTGTATATCGTTCCATCTATTACTAAGAAAAAATGCATATATAAATAAAAAAAATGAATATGATTACTCACCTTACTATTCATTACGTAATGTAGGCATGAATGACGAGTGTCATGTGAAATATCTAGTAAGGAATTGCCCAATTGCCGAACTAACTCTATTCCCAAACAAACAGTTATTATTTCTTGTGATTATTATTTTCATCCATCAAATATAACTGTTTGTTCGGAAATAGAGTTAGTTCGGTAATTGGGTAATTCCCATAATAGAAGAGTTTTTTCTCTTCTCATATTCCTACGGGCTAAAAACTTTGACGGTTAGCTAGTTTGTAAAGCCTTGCACAGATTAGGCTAGTGGTTTAGCAAAGAGCGTAATTCAAAATTTTCCAAATCATCCAATACATACGAATTGTGTATGAAAAGTTTTAAGCATTAGAAAACCTAAAGTAAAGCGATAAGACATTCTTGATTATTTATTTTTTAACTTCATTTTCAACTTCTCTAGAATCTCAAAATTTGGCAGGATTACCCACAGAAGGCTGTACTTTTAAAAGAATCATAGGTTTGACCCCTCATGAACGCTTCTTGAACAACAACGCTCAAATTTTTTCATACACTCCTAGTAGTTCACCAATTATTGCGTCGTTGAATGATTTGATGTGCGAGCTCATCGGGCTCTCTGTAAGTCAAATGCGTCGGTCTTCTGCAACCAATCGTGCTTGCGAGAATTGCCTCTTCGGCAGAATCTATGTTTCTCTTCCTTTCTTCCTTATATATATCTACAGTATATACTTTACAGTTTCTCGCCCGGTCAACACCCGGAATTATCCAGACATGGGGCTCATCCGTCCACCCGTGTATTTTAATAGAATAAATACAAAGCATCGAGCCAGGACTCGATCTGGGGACCTAGAGATTACCCCGTTGATACTCTACCAGTAAGCTACAGCAGCTAAAAACAACGCAAGCACACGAGGTGCTTGTGCTGCCCGCTGCATTCTGGCAACCATATTAAGGCAGAGCCGTACGTGTATATGAGGGAGCTCATCTGTCTACCCTGAACAGTTAATAACCTGGAAAATATATATATATATATATACTTTTTGTATAACGGCAATAACTCATAGAGGGCCGGAGCGTAAGCCCCGGTGTCTCTCTGGGAATGGGGCTTTTGGTCCGTCTACTGCTGGCTATTTAATCTAGTTATTTCCGCGAAGGACGTTACGCTTTTATCGAGTTTTTTTGCGAGTCTACTTGTTTTTTTTTGTCCAAATCTCTTCTACTTTGATAACTCTAAAAGTTATGGACGAATTTTCATGACAGTTGCAAGAATTGTGGAAATATTAACTAAAGGCACAAACCACCAAATATTTGTGATACTTCGTTCATTTCGTCGTGTGTTTATCACCCGCGAGCGAAGAGAAGAGACGTGCTAATGTTTTCGTTGAAGATCAAAGTTTGTATGTATATATGTTTTTTTATTGGTTGGTTTGTTTGTTTGTCCACCTAATAAGTGATCGAAGGAGTCGAGAAATATTAATAATTTTTGTAGGGAGTTTGGTGGGTTGACCTAGATGTGACCCATACAAAAAACTAGGCTTAGCTGGCTATTAAAAATGACGGCATTGAATTTTCCTCCACCGCGGTGAATTTTACCTCCACCGCGGCAGATCGTCTTACGCTACAAGGAGTTCTATTTTTTCCTATGTTATTATTGAAATTGAGAAAAAATCTACTGTTCTCCAGTGTGTTAGCATTTTCAACCGATTAACTGATGAATTAATGCTGCCAATGAGTCATCAATCATTTAAGAGTGAATTTATAAACTATTGTTTACGTAAGTATGGTGACTGATGAATGCCCTGTGCCCCATAATTGCGTATCAATATTTAGTGGGCTAGTTTTCAGTTTTAAACTGGTTTTTATGTTCTTGAATGATACACAGTACTGTTTGATGTTTGAATTGAGAACAATAAAGGTGTAAAGGTGTATTGAATAGCTAATCTCTGAGAGGGAATGGTGCTGTGCCCGAGTCTCGTTCATCAAAAATGACTTTATTGAATTTGCCCCTACCGCGGGTGATGGTCTTACGCCACGAGGCGTTCTAGCTGGACCATATGTTTCTCACAATGTTTGTCAGAACATAACTCAAAACGTTAGAGACGGATATCCATAAAAGTTATTGGATTTATTAGATGTATTTAATACACAAATGATTAAATTTTGGTGATGACCAGCTCGTCTGTTCGCGTGTTTCGCCGTATGTTTGTCACAGTTTTTGTCAGAACGTAACTCAAAAAGTTACAAACGGATTTTCAAGAGCATTACGGAAACCATTATTGATATCATGGGGTACATATAAGCTAATTTTGGTGGCGATAAGAGGAAATTCTAATTTCAGGACCAATTTGAAATTTTCATTAACAGTGCCTCAGTGCCTGGCTTGGATGAGCTTTGTGCTTTCAGAGTGTTCGCGTTTTCTAGAGAAGCATATAAATTATTTAATCAGTTATTACCTTCCTCATTTTACATTTTACTTAATCAACCATAATTATGTGCATTGCGTCAATTAAGAAATTAATTATAGCGGGACTCTTTATCTATTTTTAATGTAAAGGATGGGGGCTTAAAACATGTTAAAAACACAGTGACTGGAAATTTCAACCCTGCGCAGGCCTCTATAAAAAATCAAAGTACAGCGTTATTACAATAGCTGGAATGGTCGCTGACCGTCAAGCCTACGATAAATGGACCATTATTACTGGCCGCAGATCCTTCACAAAGGGCTGGGGGCCGTTATGGCCGTAGCAATAACCCTAACAAAATTTAGGGGGCCGTGGCGCTGCGCAGAAGCTTACGGGGCGACCCTGGATTTTGCTGGGAAGGGATTGCTTCCATAGGGCCGCGCCCACCTCAGCTGTATCAAACAATGCAGCGGCGAACTCGCCATTTACCTCGTCACTGAAGCGTCGTCCATTATCTCGCCACGCTGCCATTAAGATTCCAGAATCGTCACCACTAATGGGCAGGATTGCCTGGAATCTCTCCGCGCTGTCGCACGTTAGAGAACTGACAGAAAGTTCTCACCTCAGGTGCAGAACCTCCCCCCCCACCATTGGTGTCATGATGACTGTGTAGAACCGAGGTGAGGAGAGTGTGCAGAACCTGGGGATGTGATGATTGTGGAGAATCTTGAGGGGTGTGTAGAGCAGAATGTGCAAAACATAAGGAACTGACGATTGTGGTCAATTTCGAGGGGTGTGGAGAGCAGAATGTGCAGAATATGAGGAAGTGATGTATGCGCAGAATATTGTGGGATGTGGAGAGTAGTGTGTGTGTGTATAGAATCTGAGGTAGAGACGACAGTGGAGAATCTGGCGAGCTGTGGAGAGCAGAGTGTTCAGAATCTATGGCAGTGATGATTGTGAACAGCCTGCCGAGGTGTGGAGAACGTGCAGAAACTAAAAAAATGATGATTGCGAAGAAGTTGGCCGTGTGTGGAGAGAAGAGTGTGCAGAACCTGAGGAGGTAATGTTTGTGGTGAATCTGAGAAAGTGATAAACTCGTAATCTTTGTTGTACTTGTCGTGGTGTAGAGAGTGTGCAGAAGGTTAGAAAGCGATGCCGATGCAGAATCTCCACAAGTGTGGTGCGCATTAAGCAACTGAGGACGAAATGATTGTGTTGAACGGTGCGGAGTGTGGAGAACATGCAGAACCCGTGCAAGTGATGTTCGTGAGCAGTGTGCCATGACGTAGAGGGCGTGCAGACTATGGAAAACGTATGGAAGTATGGACTATGTAAGAACAGTGGAAGCGGTGATTGTGTAGAGACCGGAGAAGAGATGACTGTGGAGAACATGAGCTAGAGATATGGACTGCGTGTATTCTGCAGGCAATAGATAGAATTAAATTTTAAAGACCCTGTGCAAGGGAGCAATGGAAGTGAAGATTGTGGAATCCCTGATAATGCGTGGAATGTTCAAAACCTGTGGAAGTGACTGAATAGAACCTATTGTCCGTTGTGTAAGACAAGTAGAAGATAGGATTGAGTAGGTTATGAGTTCTTTAAATTCAGAACCAGTGGCTGTGTTGACGACTGTATAGAACCTAATTTAGTAATAATGATGGCTGAATGAAATCTGAGACTATTAAAATGACTGTGTAGAATCAGGAAAAGTGGAGAAAATATAAAACTTATGGACGTGGTTTAGTGACTGTAGAACCTGTGGAAGAGAAGATTTGGAAAAATCCATCCAATAGAACCTGTGGAAGTGAAGATTATACGAAATTTCTGGAAATTATACCGATTGTGGAGAAACGGCGAACATGGCTGAAACTGGGTAGTGCTTCTGGCTCTGAAAATGGTTGTAGAATATCAGTGGGAATGTTGATTGCTTAAAATTTATTAAAGATCTGGTGATAACCGTGTAGAAGCTACGGATGTGAAGATCATTGTGTAGAACCCACAAATCTCTGTAACATACCCCACAATGCACCACCGAACAACGCAGTAACGCTCCGTAACACACGCTGAGTTACATCAGCAACAGAACGTTACAGCTTCTCCCTTTCTAATTCTCTTCTTATCAGACGAGTGAGGTCGCTCCTCACCAGACACTCTGCCTGCTCTCCGGTGTGCTTGGTCACTATATGTGCTGATACCACAAGTGAGGTAACAGAATTTACGCTTGGGAACTGCAGTGTTATTATGACAAGTAAGGTAACAGGAATTGGGCTTGACCAGCATCAAGACTACTACCACAAGGGAAGTAACAGGACTTGCGTAAGAATAATATCAGCAGTACTCGCACAAGTGAGGTAGCCGTATATGTATTTGGGTAACAGCAGCATTATTTGCACGAGTCAAGTAACCGTCTTGGCATTTGAACGATTAGAACGTTGCTAGCACAAGTGGACTAACCGTTTGAGCATTTTGGCAACTATTAGCAGCAATAGTTGCTCAACTAAGGTTACCGTCTATGCATTTGGACAACGACAGAACCATTCATTCATGCACCAGGTCATACAACACGAAAGTGAAAAAAATAGTATTGGAGCCTCAATAATATTAATAATGACGATAATTGATCCACTGTATCATTTTACACAATTTATTAGCTCCTTGCTTGGTATATAGGTTGGTCTCTCCCCGTCGATCTGAAGGATTAGATAGGAAACAATTCATCAGCTGAACTAAAGTAACAGCAATCAACAGCCTCAGATATAGAGGAAAAAAGGTCACTGAAAGTGCTGGTGATACTGCTAGCAACTTCTTATCACCAGAGCCAGTATAACCGTATCCAAGATACGGCTGAGGCACTGGCAGCGTCTTCTTGTGTGTTGTTCGTCGGTCAGTACGAACGCGCTAAATGTACATAGCAGGGGAACTGGCGGCTCTAATTTATTCTCATCAAAGTGAACACTAACATGAGCTTATAGAAATATGTATAAGTTTGAATATTTGTAAATTGTTTGATTTGTATCTTTCACGTCAAGCTTTGTTAAACATAGGCGGAAATTAAGCCAGGTTGAAGATTGTGCCAAAGCTAAATATCGGTGGGTGGAAATTAGACCATGATGCAAATACAGGCCAAAGAAAGGAAACCTCAAAATTGTACGAATTTGTTGCTTCGTTTTTGAAAAAGCAGGTCACGAAGATGTCTGTCGACGTATCATTTAACACATTCAAGTATTCAAATTTTTACTTTCCCCCTTCATTGAAATTTCATCTACCTTGTGTTTTCTATAGTAAATTTACTATACTCTGTCCATTTTATCAAGACAGTTTGGGCGTAATCAAATACCTCTAAGGCGTTGCCAATTCTACGGGCAGTTCTGAGATTTCTTCATGTTCAGTTTTTGGGCGGGGCTAAGATACGGGTCGAAAAAATCTCAGAAGTGCCCAAAGAATTGGCAACGCTGTAAAGGATTTTGATCAAGTCGAAACTGCCTTGATAAAATGGACAGAGTATAGACGATCAACAAAGCAAAGGGCAGGATATTCTTCGAAGTACAGGAGAAGCATCAAAGGAATTAAGGAAAACGAGGTTGTACTGCAATAATTTTTTTCACAGGTATATTTTTCTTCCTTTGATCGTACAGCTTTTCGCTGCAGTTAAAAAAAATCTGTTAAACCAGCCATGCGTATCGCTGATACGCAATATGCAATTCATGCTCGTATTACAAATACGCAAATATGCAATTCATGTTCGTATTACAAATACGCAAATATGCAATTCATGCTCGTATTACAAAAGCGCAAATATGCAATTCATGCTCGTATCACTGATAGGCATATATGCAATTCATGCTCGTATTACAAATGCGCAAATATGCAATTCATGCTCGTATTACAAAAGCGCAAATATGCAATTCATGCTCGTATCACTGATATGCATATATGCAATTCATGTTCGTATTATAAATACGCAAATATGCAATTCATGTTCGTATCACTGATAGGCATATATACAATTCATGATCGCATTACAGATACGCAAATATGGAATTCATGTTTTTATCACTGATATGCATTTGTGCAATTCATGCTCGTATTGCAAATAAGCAAATATGCATTCATGCTCGTATCACTGCTATGCATATATGCAATTTATGCTCGTGTTGCAAATACGCAAATATTTATTCATGTTCGTATCACTGATATGCACATATTCAATTCATGCTCGTATTACATATACGCAAATATGCAATTCATGTTCGTATCACTGATATGCATATGTTCAATTCATGCTCGTATTACATATACGCAAATATTTATTCATGTTCGTATCACTGATATGCACATATTCAATTCATGCTCGTATTACAAATAAGCAAATATGCAATTCATATACGTATCACTGATATGCATATATGCGATTTATGTTCGTATCTCTGAGACGCAAACATGCAATTCATGTTCGTATCACTGATATGCATATATGCAATTCATACTCGTATTATACATACGCAAATATGCAATTTATGTTCGTATCACTGATATGCATATATGCAATTCATACTCGTATTATAAATACGCAAATATGCAATTTATGTTCGTATCTCTGAAACACAAACATGCAATTCATGTTCGTATCACTGACGGGAAAAATTATATGAAATTCATGTTTTGAGTGATATTTGACTGAATGCTAAAATAGGAATTGTTTTGATGTATGTCACCAAAGAGATTGAAAGAATGCGCAGTTCTGTAAGAATTAAAACCGAGCTCATTCATCCTCTTTGAGCTACAAAGTTTACAGTTTTAGTTCATCCCTCATAAATACGTAAATTAAAGATAGTACGATCTCTGCAGAGTCTTAGCAAATTATAAGCAAGCATTTCTGACGGTCGGGTAGGCTAGTATTTTCGTCTAAAATGTCGAACCTAATGTAGGTATAGTAGTAAGCTCTGTACAAGCTGTACATTTCTATATTCTTATGAAACTCTTATAATCTCGTTTGTTTGCTTGTTTGATTCCCTACTTGTATGCCACCGTGCGCACAATCTTCTCTATTATACATAGGGTAAACTGAGAGGGGCATGGAGATTATAGAATTTTAATACTTTAAATTTTTACTTCAGTTCATCATTACTATGGAGAAGTTCTTTACATTAAATACAGCTCAGCAGACCAAGTCTATGAATCGAGTAGAAGAAAGTAAAAGACTTGGGATATGTTTTTGATAGCCTAGTGGGACACGGCTAGTCTAATATATTATGTATGTGTGTGTAAAATATATCTGAATATAGTTATAGCCACCCAGATCGAGTTCCTGACCCGAGTCTTCGTATTTATTTGTATATATATATATATATATATATATTAAGCAAGTTTCGTTGAACGAAAGATGACATTGTATTTTCTATTTGGTTTCTTTTCAACCATTTCAACTGTTTCGAAAGCAACGCTTTGCTTCTTCGGAACACGTTCTTAAAGCAGTGAAAGAAAATCACTATCTTAAACGGATTTAATAAAAGCAGTCACAATGTTGACACTTCGGGTGTACAACGCCCATATAGTCATGCAAGGTTGAAAATTACTCTAGCCAGGCAGTGCTCAAAGAAATATACCAATATACCGTACCTGTAGGTTGAAATGACCCATGATCCTTCGGTTCACTTATGAATTTGCCCAATTTTCAAAATATTAATTTCAATGTATTTTACCCTAAAATCGACAAGATGAGAACTTGGTGATGAAGCTTATTGGATATGTAACGCGAAGAAACTTGTTAGAGAAAAAAAAAACTTGGTACATTTGGCACATGCGTTGCAGTTAGTAACATTGTACATGTGGCACAAAGGCGCAGTGTCGCATTGGCGCTTCCAGGTGCCCTGTACTTTCCTTGTATCAGGCACGGAACGCGTAAAGTAATATAAGGAAGAGTAGAGGGAACATTACAAATACGAGACCAAACAAATGGACGAAGGTGCAGAAAAGTGTTTTGATTTCATATAAGTATAAACGTCAAAAGAAATGTAAGAATAAATGTATATATATGTTTTGAGATGGCTTTATAAAATACATTGAAGGAATCGATGAGAAGAAACTGTAGAAATTTCGTTACCCACGACTCGCGCTTCGCTGTACCTCAGCTCATGCATCAGGTGGAAGGACCAATGTTGGTGAAATTTGAAATCGTTAAGATTATGACAATATTTTGGCAAGTAATCATAGGAAGTTGCAACTACAATACCGAGTTTTCCGAAGCTATAAAGGTAATTTTAAAACACACAAATGTTTCTTCAAATCTGAAATATAATATTGATAAGTATACAATATACATACAACATAAACATACAAATATACAATTGGCCCAGAAATTCGAGTTGTGGTTCGAAAGTGAAGGCTGCGGTATCTAGTCGGCTTAGGCGACCCGTACAGAATTACAGCCAGTCCATTAAGGGTTTCTAGGTGTTCCTCAAATATCAACGACGGTGTAGCGAGTGGTCTTTAAACAAGAGGATTTTTTGCCCGAGAGACAAGCTTGCTGCGAGATTTGAAGCGACAGAATCTGTGTTTTTGTGCAGTGTTTGCTGCGACAAGTTGCGCTCCACATTCTTTAGCAGCCCCCCTCGGATACAAAGAAATTTTAGCAAGATTAACCTTTGCCTTAAGGAGCCTTAGCTCTAACATGAATTCTAGCTAGCGTGTAAAAAAACTCTTAATGGAGATTAACAACACACCCAGATAAAATTTATCAGCGAAGACAAGCACTATAATGATACAGGATAATGAAATAGGTAAAAAAATATAAAGTGATATATTAATTTATTGTACATTACAGATATAGACCAGCAAGTTCGTTGAAATAGGGATTTGTAGGACTCATTACGTTTATGTATAATTTTTTTATTAATACTATGACGTATACTTCATTTATATGTAAAAAGATAGACGGTTGTCAGGGGTCCAATTATTTTAACGTCTAAATTTTATCGGACAGATGTTTGTGACATCAATTAATTCCAGCCTGGAATATGAAGTTAGACCTAGAACACAAGTATTATTTTATATTCAAGCGCAAAAAAAAAACGCTTAAAAACTCGTTGACATTCCGAAAATGAAGTCAAAACTCAAATTTGGACCTAGTCTTAGCTTTGCGATTTTCACTAATCACCTCCAAGCATAAATTTGGACTTAGCCTCTAAAGCTTATCGGTATTCCAGAAATTACTTCCAACACAAACGTGACCCAGCTCTTGAAGCTCCGTAATATTTCAGAAATTACCGAGAAGCACTAACCTAGATACAGCTTTTGAAGCTCATCAATATTCCAGAAATGAGTTCTAAACACAAATTAGGAACCTAGCTTTGAAGGCTCATCACAATTCCAGAAATTACCTCCAAACATCAAACTAAACTTAGCCCCTGAAACTCGTCAATATTCCAGAAATATAAGAAAAATAAACACAAATGAAACACAAATTTGGATCTAGTCTTAGGAGCTCACGGAAATCACCTCCGAACATAAATCTTGACCTAGCTTTTCAGGTTTTTCCACGGTCAATACTTTTGGGCGAATGTTGCTATTCATAGTAAAAGGGATGCTTAATTCGGGCTCGGTAATGTTAAACCCTATGACCTCTTACTCTGTCTGAGCCCCCACATCACCCCGAAACCACGTAACCCCTGAAGATGGAGGGGAGGCCCCCCGCAGAGACCGTCACCCCTCTGTGCAGCATTCTTCTCGTTTTATGACACACTACAATGCAGTTCGGCGTTTCTCGATCGAATGATTGCGCTTCTTTTTTGCCGCATTCAACGCACTTCGTACAAGGATTTAACAGCTTTTTAACTCTTGTCGTCCTGCGTCAACAAACATTGCAACAGTTTTGCACGCGGATTTAACAGCTTTTTAACTCTGCTCTTCTTGCATCAACAAACACTGCAGTAGTTTACTGCCCTTTACACACGGATCTAACAGTGTTCAACTCTTTTCTTTTTGCGTCAACGAACATTGCAGTAGTTTATTGCTTTTTGCACACGGATTTAACAGTTTTTTAACTCTTATCTTCTTGCATCAATAAATATTGTAGTAGTTTACTACCCTTTACACCCAGGTTTAACAGCTTTTTAGCTCTTGCCCTTTTGTATCAACAAGCATTGCGTATCATTTCAGTCGATTCAGCTCTTGTATTATACCGAAAAACGCAATATTTACTATTTTCATCCGTTAAAAACTGTATTTCAGCATATTTGTTTAACAATTCAATGTCAAAATTCGCTCCCTTTTCTTAAAGTTATTTAACAGTCACGAGTCAACTTCGTTAAGACTATACGGGCATAAAATTTTGTCAGTGCATAATACAGTATACATATTAAAATTCCGCGCAACGTTTCGGCTTCACACTTCAGCCATCTTCAGGTATCTAAGAGTTTAAAATTGGTCACCTGCGATAATAACGAAGAGACTAATAAATTTACTTGATCTATTGACGTTACAGTGAAGTGCAATTAATAAAATATAATTATTGCACAGAACAGAACAGGTGCTTGAATAAAATTTGTGCTAGTTTCAGCTATCAGGACACGCACTAAACCATAGTTCTGTACACCATTGCTGCTATGAACCTAATGACGGTCACCCGTTTGCGCCCGCCATTATATGCATCGTTCAAGAATGTACTCAGTATAGTTTAAGGAAGTTGGTATCTTGACTGTATTTTACGTTTATAAAGGGCTAGTCTTGCTTTATCATAATTGCTTCTGTTATTTTCAAATCTATTATATTGTGACTACTAAACATGATAGAGAAACTTTTAATTAGGGGTTTCTGCAGGTGGAGCATTCATATGAAGCTCGTATGCGTAATGCTAATTTTTATAACTTGGGCTGTACCTATGTTGTTTGCATCGTTTTGACAGGTCATTAGTAGTGTAGCTTAAGTAAAGAGCGTTACAGCTCCCCCCTGAACAATCAATACCTGCCCTGTCTGGCGACTTCTCTCGATTGAACCGTACTTTCCGTACTTTCTTGGTGCTACATATGACTTTCAAGAATTTCAAAACTGATATTCGCTCTACTGTATTGTTTGCAAGAAGGAAATTTTGCTCTCACAAAGTCATGATGCTTTCAGATTTATTGAAAGATCAAGCCTACAGATATGAGGCATATTTTGTAGGAGAACCCGTACCGCAAGCTCGAACAATAAAAAGCTTCATTACGAAGTTAATGCCGCAATTTTTGACGACTGGCTACTCTAGCGAAAAATTGCATGTAATTGAATCAGAATACAAAAAGAAAGTAGGAGCAATAGATAAATGTTATTTTTAATGAGCAATTAATCAACATGAAGAACAAACAGTGAGAGTTCTCAATATTTAGAAGTATAACCCTATCGTGATTTGACAGCTCGTAATCTCTTTGGTATCGCTGAGATTAGCATCCTACAGAACTCGGGTGGAAGGGTGTATCACTTTCTTTTATTTGCCAATAATTCATCAAAATCAAGAATAATTTTGTTGTGTAACTGGTTCTTGGCGCAATGCCGTTCATTCTTTAGTGGATTCCAGTCTGGCGACTAAGCAAGCCAATCGCAACATGCAACAAAACGGCTCTTTACAGTGTCCGTTGTGTGCATTGGAGTATTGTCCTGCAGTAAGATGGCAGTCACTGGCGAATTACAATATCATAATGAGAAGCAATATATTTGGCTAAGATGTCCAAATATTTGGAGAAATTAAATCGGCTGTTTCAATGAACCAGAGGCCCTGGACCACGAGCGTTGATTGCTTTCCATATCATGACAGAACCTCGTCTGCCTTGTAACGTTCCAGCGGTGCACCTGGAATTAAATTCTTCACCTTTTCTTTATTGTACAATGTGCTTGCCTTCAATACCTAGCCTATTGACTTTACCTCGTCGCTAAATTCCACTTTTTGCCAGAAAGACGCATTAGATAATCATGCCTTTTGACGAACTGCAAACGACCCTTTCGAGTCTTCTTCGATATCATCGGTTTGTATCTTGCGATGAAGCCCAGGAACACAAATTCTTCCAACATAGCCTTGATTGTATAAACAGAGCACTTTCCCACAAGGTCACAACGTTTTTGAATCTCAGGAGCAGTTTTGAATTTGTTTTTAATAATTCGGGTTTTCAAGACGCGATCCTCTGTGAAGGAGGTTACCCTCGGACAGTCTGATTTTAGGCTCTCTCAAACACTGCCAGTTAGCTGATGTCTTTGGAAAGTCAATGGAGCACTTTTCTCATCACATTTGATTCTTTTTCCAATTTCTCGGTTGGATAATCCAGTATTATGAATACGCATAGGTTTCTGACGATCACGGGGATTTTGATTGCCGGGCACAGTAAGTATATAATATTATACATAAATGTCTTTCTAAGAATATACTTTTTCCTTTACGAGATCCGTTGCACCTAAGATTTTAACCATTGTATGCATTATTACATATAATATATGAAATATTTTAACGACGTATTTTATTCTTTTCAGGGTCCCGTTGCTCTACGGATTTTCCTCTTCCTGTGCTTCGGCTCGCTCCGACAAGTGCTGTGTCTGCTGCGCACCCAACAGGCCCTCACCGCTCCTGCAACGCTCGAAAATCGGATCCATTATACTGCTCCTGCTAACTTTCCATCTATTTTCCACAACCCGAAAGGAATCATTCGCAATGTTCACTCCTACAAAGCAAGTCCGTTTGCAAATAATTATCACTTCAGCTCTCTCCCCCTAACCGAACCTATCCACAGGAAAACTATAAACCTTGATGATACAGAATTGTACTCGAGGGCATTTTCCAATGTAGCTCCCACTTTCTTGAGATCTAACGTTCACAGATATGAAAATTTTAATCCAGTTCTACCAGAAATTTTGCCTGTCCATCCTAGTCAGCCTTCCTTTCAGGCAATACGCACCCTGCCAGCCCATAATTTACAATTTGCGCATCGCGCGTCACAACTAAGGTCAAGGCCTTCACCTTCAGTTCACAGAAGTGTTCCTTATAGTTCCTACATAGAACGGGAAGTGTCTCCTTCATTGGTATTTACTCCCTTCGATGTCTCATCTAACATCCAAAATACTTTTGAAAGCCCTGAATGGAATCATCAAATATCTTTTAGCTCAAAGGAATTGTCTGCTGACGGCCACTTTCCTCAAATTTTTTCGGAGCAACAAAAAAATCTCCGTCCTGGTCAAGAAGCGGTAACAGTGAATTCTATAGAATTACCTGGGAAATCTGCAGGAAATGAAAACGCACACAGAAAACTTTCCAAGCCTGAAAGACTATCCCCGGTCAAAGATCCATCTGAGTTGGCAGTGCCTGTGCTGCGCGGTGATTCTGTTTTCGAATTAGCTGAAAGTGTTAAAACCGAAGGAAGGCCTGTACCACGATTATCAGTTCCGAAAGAAACCAAAGGAACTGATCTACACAGGGAGGTCCACAAATCAGTTGTTACCTTGCATTCTCATAGAGGGAAAGAAACACTGAATCCATTTTTAAATAAACCAGTACGAGTAGTTGGTTTAAATATAAAACAAAGGCCTTTACAAGAGCGAATTATTGGCAATCACGATTCCAACTCCAATTTCTGGGAACAGGAAGGTGGAGTTCATTCTGATTTCAGGCATAGTGTAAAGCAGGAACAAACCGAGAAACGCAACAACTACCAGAGTTCAGGGTCAGTGAAGGACAGTTTGCCCGTTCTTAATCCAACAACCAATTCAGGACACGACGAAGCAGAAGCACACCAGGCACAGTCAGTGATAAAAATAACGCAAGTAACGGCTAAGGATGATGCAAGTGAGATAATTGGCCGCTTAAGGAAGCTGCAGCTCGAGAGTCGAGGGACTCTTGGTGCCAAAGACGCAAGTTTGAAAAGAACGCCTTCAGATGAAACAAAAGTCAGGGATCAAGCCACCCGTTTAAAGACAGGAAATCAAGCAAAAATTCCGTCTTTCCCATCATTTCAAGGTGAAGAACAGGGTTCATTTGCACGGGATTCAGAAAATAAATCATTCGATTTAACCAAGTTCAGCCGAGGGTTAGATCGCAGTAGGCCAGTCTTCTGGCATTCGTTCGAACAACCAAAAACCGGCAACTCAGCTGACGACCATGAATGGAAACATGCTGAACCTTCTACTGATACTGGAGGAAAACTTCACTCAAACCCAAACTCCGAGAGTTATGCAAAATCATTTGAAGCTTCATTATCAAAATCAAAAAGCGCAAGCAGTCACCAGTCGCATCGAAATGCAGATAAATCAGTAAAGGCTTCAGTTACCAGTCAAGATTCTTCAGTGCTGACAGGTGACGCAGTTCATCGCATTCATACAAAAAATTTACAGTCTGTAGCTCAAAAGCCAACAATAATCAAACTAACTGGAATTCCCATCAGTCCTTTTATTCACAATACTCAAAGCTCGAAAAGTTCAGAAATTCCAGAGAAATCCGAGGTTCTCCAAAAACACACTGTCTTCTCTGTACTGGATGACACTAGTCAAAGCAAATCTTCTCAGCCGTCTCATGTCACCTCTACATTGCCTGAGGCTCCTAACAGTAACATTGTCAAAAGATTGCCGCCATTCAAGAAGTGCTATCACAATAATCAGAAATGGTTGTGTCCACCTCAACATACAACTGTAAGTCACAGTGATGAAGCTCAAGCAGGAAATATATCAGCTTCGGAAAAAGCTACAGGAGGACACACAGTACAAGAACCAAAAAGCAAAGAGCCGATATTTTTCTCCGCGAGTCCCGACCAGAGCCGAAACCCTGAGTTAACTCATCAAAAGCATCAAGTTATTAGTGCATCAAAAGCAGCAGTATCAAGTTCCCCTACAACTCTAGGCCACAACCTCAACGCTGCGCGGACCCACCAAGCACAGACACTGCCCATACGGCCACCAGCTTTTGGAAATAGAATTCAAGGGCCACTCGGATTCAATAACCAGCAAAATGTGCGTATCCAACCAACTGGGCCGGTGCCAAGCATTAAATTTGGATCCAGTTTTCAAGTTCTGCAGCCTCAAACCTCAAAAACACTGGGAGAGGCAGTGGTTACAGCTCCCGCGCCTCCCAAAGTTGATAGCGTTTTAGCAAATGGAAACATAAGAAAGCATCAAAAAGAACAAAGTATACAAAAACACTACGCTAAATGCAATCATCCGTTTCATGCTTGGTTATGCTGGCAAGATGTTCCTAAAATCGCAATGCGACAGCAGCAGCCTAGTACTCCAGTATCAGCGACCTCTGTGCCTGTACCAAAAGAGCCAAATAGGAACGCAATAATAGATCCACCGTCAGTGGATGCAGGTAATAGAAACCCTCCTAATGTTCATAAAACGCCTCCAAAACTCGATCCTCTAGTGCTACAAGCAACACCAATAGGGAAATCTTTGGATAACATTCCACCACCGAATACAGGTACAAGAGGTGTTCTAAAAGCTCCTCCTCGTCCAAAAGAAAACGCACCTCGGCCCAAATCGTATCAGAAATGCCATCATTCCTTCCACACGTGGTTGTGCCCAGAACCTGCGCGTCCGCTTCCGATTAAGAAACCGCCGAAGGTATCTTCTACAAGCACGGAACCCAAAGTCGGAAAGCCGGTACTTATTGGTTCTCATTCTCTTCCACCACCTGCACAAGAGCTTCCAGTAGTTGCACAAACCAAGAATCAGCCAAAAGGCTTGCCTACAAAGTCCGTGCCAAAAATCGGAAAGTCTGTGCTTCCCGGACCTGCGTCCGTTCCAGTTCAAACTGGGGAATTTCTTCCGGTTCAAGCTCAGTTTTCAACCACTCCAATTCCAATAACTACACGACGAGGCAATTTCCAGAACATTGTCGTGACGCAACCCATCGTCCAGCCAGCACCCTCTCCAAAACCCATTTTGGTTCCTCAACCCAATCCGACTCCTTCGCAAAAGAGTTTAAATCCGCCATCTGAAGCAAGACCATCAAACAACCAGACTGTGCCAAAAAACTACAACAGATGCTCACATCCATTCCACGCTTGGCTCTGTCAAAAGCCTATTCGAAATCGTTTGTCTTCATTGGCAGTGCCTTCTAGTCTGCGAATTAAACCAGTGGTTGAACAACCTCGCACAAGCCCACGTCCCGTAACGTCGCAGCCTTCAGTCAACTCTCCACAAATCCCAATAACATCGTCGAAACCATTAGAATTAACATTGAGGATTGAGAGTTTTCCGGAAACTACGCCTAAGTTTGAAAGCCTACGAACTGACAAAAAGCACGGCAAGACACTGGGGTCCACTAAAGCACCAGAAAAAACAACTGTGAGTCCAACCACTTCCAATGACATATGCTCTCATCCACTTCATTCCTGGCTATGCTACTCTCGCACTACGGTTCCACCACAGAAATCGTTTGGAAAGTCCGTGCAGAATTTTGAGCATGCGACTCCGCCTAGCATATCTACACCCACACAAGTCATTCCTAGTACGCCTGTAGTTCCGTGGGATGCCGAAGATCCTTGCTCCCATCCCTTCCACTCTTGGTTGTGTAGGCAAATTCCAGCAGAAGGATTCAAGTCAAAACCGACAGAAAAAACTGTAGCGAAACAGCTCACGCCAGATGCTGTATCCGTTGCTTTGTTTTTGCGCAATGAGGCAACTACTACATCGAAACCAATTATTCTTCCTAAACTCACTAGACCTGCTAGTGAAATTACTAATTCTCAGCCGCAAGGTATTGTCTCTAACAGCACAGAAAAACCCAGAGGTGTATTTGGCCCCATTCTACCTCAAGCAACCACCAGACCCATCGGCAGCCCTGCATTCAAGTCGCAGAGTGTCACTTCATATGATCCCAATGATCCTTGCACGCATCCTTTCCATTCCTATCTGTGCCAGCAAACTCTCACAACAAGTGCACCTCCGACTCAGAGCATCTTGCCTCCTATTCAGAAAGCTCCAGAACCATCGCCAAGCTCATCTCCCGGAAAAAGCACAGTCCAAGACCAAGACGATACTGAACAAAAGCCGCAACCATACTTGAAAGATGATAAGTGCAGCCATCCTTTCCATTCCTGGCTATGTAGTGTGGCCCAGAAGCTAACTGACGATGATAGAACGAGTCTCAGTGCGATAGATTCCCTCATCGACAGCGACAGATTTTTACTAAAAACTTCTAATTTGCCAGATATAAGACAACTGCCACTAGATACGGAATCCACCAGTGGAGAATCTAAAAACTACTTCGTTTCAGATTCCTCTAACGCTGCTCAGTTGGCATACCCAACAAAGTACTGGGAAGACGTGAATTACGCAAGTAAATTGAGATCTATTGGCAATGCTCAATCGACTACTGATGCACCTTTTAGTATCTCGCATGTATCTCACTACAGTTCCAGTTCGGGATCAAATGTTGTCCCAACACTGCCTTCCCTGAAGCCCCAAGATCAAAGTGCGCCAACTCCAAGTCCAGTACCTCACTCGGCATTTACTCTTGTTGACGCAAGAGGGAAAATCACGGAATCAGAAGCCTTCCGTTTTCAGAAAGAACAGTTCAAGGCTCCCAACCCTATCTCTTTTGACGTTAATGATATCCCGACTGTACCTCCTAGACCTATAAGGGAAGTTCAGTCACATTTTAGAGTAAATAATGGATTACCTATTAGTAATCCTGGTGATAATAAGGCACTAACCCATGCGCCTAAGACGTTTACTGGAACAGAAAGTCTACGAATACCAAAACACAAGAATTTAGGCCCGCATCCTGGACACTTTGGTAATGCCGATGCAGATTCTAGAACTGAAAGTGGATTCATTCCAAGCATTGGCATTGGAAATCATCGTCTCCATCCCTCTTCACCTTTTCTTCCATTTCCCTCCATAACAAATCATGGCCATGAACTAGTCAAACACAATCATCCAACCGTGATAATTGATTCAGATTTTCCAGACAGTGTTCCAAGTTCAACGATGAGTGATGATGGCCGAGCAAGCGTTAATTTTTCCCGGATCAAATGGCCAAACGATGAAATTACTCATGCTATTAGGAATCAAAAGCTTCCTCTAGATCTACAGCTTTCGACACCTACGGAACCGACCTCAACGATGAACGATTCACAAAATAACAGAGAAAATATAGAGAATTTAAAATTTACAGACGCTCCAATTCCTCCGGAAAACAAACCCCACGACTTCAGTAGATTTCCATCTTCGGAAAAGCCGCAGCATGGTACGGTGACCCTTAACAGCGAAGGAGTTTCAAGTTTTGCGAGAGTAAGTGGAGGAGGTCGAAATCAGGGAGGTCGACCAGAAATGTTCCCTGCTAAAACACAAGTACCTCACTTGGTACCATCTCACACCGAAATTTCGAACTCATTCATGCTTTCCCAGTTACACAAAGCTACTGCATCTTCAGGAGGCCAAGATCTGAGAAAGACTGTCGCTGGAGGGGAAATTGTTCCAAAACACGCAATGATATTCATCCCGTCGGCAAGAGACAGCTGGTTTAACTTTGGTGCCCAGAGTGCTTCAGTTCCTAAAGGATTTTTATTGGCTAATCGTGAGTCATTGAAGTTTCAAAGTGATGGATCTAGGGCAGGAGACTCTGGAGATGTTCGAAATCACCGACATTTTTCTGAAAATAGCAGGCCATTTTCTGCCTGGCGTGGCAGCAACAAGGGAGTCAGAGACCAGTCGGTACTTCCTGGATCTGACCCCAAGGGAAGGTTGAACAGGGGTTTTCTGTTTCCTAAAAATCAACATGGAAACGACGAAAAACCGTCACTGAATGGGGAGTTTTTGTTTCCAGAGGGCCAAAATGGAAATTTCAGAGAATCATCTCAGTTGAGAAATCAAAGGCAAGCTAGGCCTTCGGATTATATGAGAGCCGCTCCTTCAGAACCTGCTAGTTTTCTAGTACCTCCGCCTATTTCCTTGCATCCAAGACTTTATAGAACAAACTACAGTACTGGACTATTTCGGAGAAGGTTAGATTCGAAATCTATACTTACAAACAAGAAAAGGAAGAGAAAGGTGAAAAGAAAAATATTGCTTAGGAGACGACTAATCAGTAAAGATAGATCATATAAACATAATAGTTTAACTTCTAGATAAGATAATTACACTATTATGCGTAACTGTAATTAGCAATTGATATGTTCATTTCATCATAGAATGTATGTTAACAGCGACATCAGTGAATTTTAATTGTGTCCTGAACTCTCGATAAACCGAATCTCGTTATGTTACAAGATATACTGGTTATATCACTTGAATCTCCCTCGCTGAACCAAGCCCGAGTTCGGTTTAGACTCGTACTACGGTGATTGAATTTAGTGACATTGTTCCGCATTGTTCGGGCCAGCCGGCCACTGGTACGGATCGTTCACCGTATAAAGCGACCCTCAACCGGTTTATCAGGTACCGTACATCACAATAAATTAAGGCTTCGTACTAGCTGTCATTGGACTCTCCCCTGAATAAGGTCGGTTTGTGGAGGTTATCCTGCACTTAGCTTACGTTTTGCATTTGACTTTGCTGAGATATGTGCAGCAGAAACTTATGTAGGACTTAATTCTTTTAAATTGCTTGCCTTACACTAGGCGACACACACACAAAAAAAGCGGGTTGAAGTAAATGTTTGCAACTTGTCATCCTATTGTCGCATGAAGTAGCTCTACGCTGCGGGCTATGAGTTTTCGCGAAGACTTTAGTTTTCTCTTTAACACCTGGTGCTAGGAATGGCTAAGATGGGCAGCAGGATTTAACCACGTCACTGTTGGGGCCTTGATCCAAATTGGGGTGTTGGACATGTAGTATTTCTGAAGTAATAAAAATAACAGTCCTTGGGGAAATACACAGCACAGCCTCAATGACAATTGTGAAGAAGCTGCGTGTGCAGCTCAGCACAAAACAGTCACCCTCAACTGCAGCCAAATAAAATTTGAGCGACTAGGCATCGCTTTGAAGCCCTTGGGCACACAAAGTAGTCACAAAACTGTCGTCAGTACAGCGACGGCTTTCGCTTCGCTGGAACAGGCTATGAACAAAGCCGGAGTTGGATGTCTCAGCGGCATGTCTTATAGTGCTATTTTCCCAGTGTCAGGAGAGGCAGGGGTGTCGCAGAGTCTGGAGAGGATCCCACGGATAGAGGCAATATTTAAGGAGCGATCCCATGGGTATCGGCGAGTCGCCGTCGCGTGCGAGGTGATTACTGGCAAGTGTAGGCACATGATGCCTTTGTGGCTCCTTACGGCCACTTCTTGTTGCTTGCAGCAGCCACTTGTGGTTCTTTAGGGCCACTAATTGTTGCTTTGCAGCCACTTGTGGCTCCTCACGGCCACTAATTGTTGCTTGCGGCCACCAGTGGCTTCTTACGACCATTACACCACTCGTAGCCATTTTTGCTAATTTACTGCCACGTATAGCGAGCTGCGCCACATACGGCAACTGGTGGCCATTTACGGCCACTCTCGGACCAACAACACAAAACCGGGCCAAGTTCTGTGGCCTCTGACCTTTTTGTTACTCCTATGTCTCAGCCATAAAGGGTTGCAAGGGGTCGCAACGGCCAATTTCTTGTTGCTTGATTATCCTCAGCAGAACGACAGTAAGTGCACGAGAGGCAGAGAGATCGACGTGCGTCAAGGTGACAAAATCTTCCATGTCTTTCATTTAACTGTTTAAGGACAACCGGAGGCCTTATTTGACAAGTACGGTAACTGTGTAAAGTTCCCGCAATAACTAGTAAATTATTGTGTCTACAAAGAGGGATACCGCTGAAATTGCTAATGTACAGGACAATGAAATACTTGCTCTCTCGCGAGAAGGTTCTTTGCGGCTCTCAATGTACTATAAACACCTATTTCTTTTGTTTAAGTAATATAAGTATCGTATCGATATTCCTTCACAAGGATTGTACATAACAGTAATGCCTATTTTTCTAGGCAGATCATCCAAGATTACGGCAATCTAGATATATTTTCTCGTGGAAGTTATTATTTGCCTTAGAATGCGGCAATTTGACGATTGTTTCACAAAGGAATGCCCTTCAAGTTGAGGATGAAAGATTCTTTCTGCTTTATAAGCCTCACAACAACACCAGCTAGGTATCGACGTATTATCATTCGCATTATGTACAGTATGTCAAGTATCGCTCCTGTATACATTACATGAACGTTGCCGTACTAGTGACATGAATGCTGTAATTGTTAAGGTAATGAAAATGAAGTTTAGTGCTTATCCTAAATTGCAGGGGCGTGGTACACATCTCAATTTTTATGCAAATTTTTTTTTGTGTGTTTCGGGATAAGAAAAATAACGTACCATTTAAGTGGAGTGACGGATGTATAAACTGTAAGAAAAATATTCCTCGAAGGACAATTTCATATTAAAAGTACTTTTTCAGGCGCTGTACTAAGTTTAAATCTTCGTTTAGAAATTAAGCGCCTTTTTTAATATCGTGGTATATAGAGCCACAAATTTTTATTTTCAACGACGCGAATTCGGGGAAAAATGCAAGAACCTCCTTCCGTACGTCAAAGCGTACGTTGAAGAGAGTTTCAGAGTCTCATAAAAATCATATAAAAAATCTGAGATGGGCGCGTGTGGGCATTGGCGGCCCAGCCAACAGACCTTCGGCCTTCTCATCTCTTAAGGCTCAGTTTCAATTGCATACTTTTGTAAAAAAAATAGTTCCTGGAAATTATACGGCATATTTATAAGTGTGCTTAAGGACTGTGCAGTTTATAAAGGCTAAAATAATGTAAGTCCAGAACACCCTTGCGTGTCGGGAAGTTCTATTAAAATTCACGCGAGCAAGTTTGTCAAACGATGCCATCTTCTATATTTAGACATCGAATACTTGTCTGAGCGTTTTCAACAGAGAGAATGGTCTCGTTTAGGTAACACAGCTCTGAATTTCTGCTAGGTAATACGGCAAAGTGTGCCACGAAGTTATCCGGACAACTGAAACTGTTTTCGCAATATTAAGTCGGCATTGCGTGTAGACAAAATCGACAGACCAACAGCGAATTACGTGTTAGTATATTTCTATAGCAACAACAAGGTAATTAGCTTGGATTACTTAGAACTCCTAAAGTTAGCGCTGAATAGCACCTCACTTCATTCTTAAATTCGTTATTTCACAATCACATTTGACCGAATTTGTCACGTTATCGGACATGAAACAAGGCGCGAATATCAAAGATTTGTTAGTGAAAAAAGCACGCGTGGTCATACGTATATTTGAAAAATATATATATATATATTTTTTTTTGTGTGGCACACTTCTCCATAATTCAAGGTATGTCCGTGAATAAAGCAATTGTTTTACCGCATTTTTTGAAACATAAAACAAGGCAGTTTTTCGGTCGTGATACTTTTATTATCAAATTTAAATTGTGCAATTTATGCAAGGGAAACGATTACACTATTTCATGCCTGTATTAAGAAACGGATTTTCAGCCAGAACATATAAAAAAGAATGAAATTAAATTGTATCGTGATGTGAGCTAGCATTTTCAGGACTATGTATATATATGAAAGCAAATACGACTTGACTTCGGTTGTACACATTTGGAAAAATAAAGAGGGCTTTGTAGTGGAAGTGTGTAAAATGTGTAGGTTCTGCTTGTAGATATATCTAGGTAATGAAGCTAATTGTGATAGTTTATGTGTGTTTTAATCTATAGTGTTGATGCCAGTGCCTACGTAAGTTTAAGAATAGGTTTGTTAACTAAAGTACAAGGCGTGTTAAATAAAGTCATAAGATTGTCAACGGTGCCTTAGATCTATCATCACTAGCGGCTTACCGTTTGGATGGGATGCATTCTAACATCTAATGCTCAGTCAATGAAGGTGTGAAGCCAGTAGACTCAACAGACGGTCTAAAGCTATACTGGTTTAATGATTTTTTTTATGAGTCTTGAAACTGGGTGACAAACTTGCGGGAAAAGGTGTACTGCCAAATTTTCAAAGATTGGGGCATACAACGATAGAATTTCTTTTTTTTTTAGAAAAATGAGCTATATGAAATCCATCTTAAAAAGTCAAGACTCGTCTATGTCCTGTGGTCTTTCCTATCTCGTGAGAGGTTTTTCGGTCAAACTTTCCTGTTTTCTATGCTACCGATCGCAAAAAGTTAAACAGTTGGGTTTGTCGAACTTAACGTTTCCTCGTCATGCTCATTGTCAGTTGTAGAAAAACAAAAACCACTCGAAACTTTTCCCATATTTTCATCAATTTACTTTTTTATTGCTGAGTGTCTTCCGATGCGAGGCGCATCTTCAAGCGAGTGGTGGCCTTTTCGAAATACTTTAAGGCACCTGAATCCCTGGACACTTGATAAAGCAATATCTCGATAGACCTGTGTTGGAGTTTACTATGAATTTCAGTATGATTGTGCCATAGTCTGTGACGAAACTTGATGCCACGCTCGAGTAGCTCCCGTATTTAACTCTACTAACTTCAAACTTACACCGACGGTGCATTATATGTTGGTCTGCATCCAATCTAAACATGAGGTCATGAGTGTTTCCTGGTCTAACGTATTGTCAAAGCCTGATTTACAGTACTTTATTTACACACCTCATATGCTGTACAGTTGGCATAGGATATTGGAAATACTTATAGCTGGAGGATACATGCCCACCCAAATCTGTACAAAAAAATTCACATATGATTTGGATTTAACTATGCCTTAACTTCAGTGATGAGCGTTGGCTTCGCCAGTTTGGTTGCAGAGTCAAGTGTTAATTGCAAACAATGCCAATAGGTTATTCATACTTCCAGGGTAAATGGCAAGCTAAAGGTAATTAGATTAGTTCCTCGTGCTCGAGGCCAGCGAACCTAAGATACCTTCAAATCTTACGGTGCACTCTCTAAATCGACAAATAAATACAACATTATATTTAAGATTTTCTTACAAATTAGCCTTTCATTACTCTGGAGCAGATTCTTACTTTTAACCAGGTTACTATGGTATACAAAATCTTGTTGGAGTTTCATCGATGATGAGTATCAGCAGCATCCGTGATACGTAAAGCTCCCTTATAATTAATTATATTTGCACTAAGCAAGTAACGGAATATTTACTCGAAACTCGTTCACATATAAATACGTTAAATAATAAATATATTCGAAAATCGTTATAAGCATTTAACCACAAACTCATCAATGTACCATTCCAGAGATCCAACAATATTGTCTTAAAAAAACAGTTTACTTTAAAAATTCAGATTTCAACCCACACAGGCATACTACCGCTTTAGCTTTGAGATATAGATTCTCTAGAGAAAAACTTTTTTTTTTCAAAGCTAAAACGTGACCAAACCTTATATCGAGCAATATGTTTTCTCTAAAAAGTTTCTGTTCTGAGAAGTTTTATCTACAACCTAAAATACGAAACACCCTTTCTTCGAAACTTTTCAAGAAAGGTCGTTTCTTTAAAAAAAAAAAACTTTAAAAAACTATGCTGATTGATCTTTCCAACTGATTGTAATGTTGAAATGTAAATTGTGGTAGTGATATGGATGGAAATAAATTTTCATATCTGACGTAACATTTTTTGCGAGAGAGTTATTTTAGCCTAGTTTTGCTGTATAAATGTTATATGTATCTCGTGTAATTATATTTGCGTTAATAATTAATTAGGATTAATTTGTATTAATTAGTGTAATTAGAGATCGTGATGATTATTAATTGTGTTATGCAGTGTCAATCTCTTAATTATCGATATTTATAATTTATTTACAATCTTTTTTGTTTTGTCTTGTTGTTTTATTGATTATAAGTGTCAATTTATTATACTTTACTGCAACAGTTTTTGCTAAAATCCAATAGTGTTTACTTGTTATCTATAGGAAACGTTTTCACAATTTTACAATATTGTTTTTTCAGGCATGCTGTTGACGCTATCACTTATTGATGTACTCCCAAGCTTTTTATTTACTTAACTATTCAACACAATTACTGTATAAAAGTTCCTGGGTGTAATAAAATGCGAATTAAAAATATCTTCGTTTCTCTTCCTTAATGAATGTCCCAAGTATCAATGAAGTGACGCATTTTTATATAAGATTATAGGAAAAGATAACTTTCAATTTTGTTCATCTTTCTGTGGGAAGTAGTCTTATTTCTAGGATAAAATGACCTGTTTGGCCGATCAATAGGAGAGCTCTAATTTCTCTACGCTCTTGACGTCCCTGTGTTACATGACACACGGCGGCTTTGATTGGAGGCACACTCCATGCTACGCGGTCACGTGAGTAATCTAGGCGCTGCTATTGGTTCGTGATGAATTTATTACCCGTGACGTCACATTGGTGATACCAAGCTTTCCACTTGACGCATAATACTGTCCATAATTACGGACACTAATAATTGTGCTATTCTTATGAACAATAAAGGTTTATATTATGGGTTAATGCGCCAGTGAAAGCCTTTCCTGTACACACGCTAGTAAAAAAATAATAAGATAAAAAAGAGTTCCATCATCTCCGGGTCCGAATGCGTTGCTGTGTCCATTTCAATAGCACAGAGTTAAAAAAAAAATTCAAGTTATAATTCCCTTCAAATCTGGAGAGATGTTTGAAACTTGAATAACGGCACATGCTAGGCCAAAATGAACTGACGGCTAACATTTTTACCCCTTTTTAGGAAAACTTGAAGCTATATATACGAGGGTTAGAAAATAAACAAATAAATGTTCGGACGATTAGCTGAGGAAATTCGGTATTTTGCCTAGCGTGTGCACCAGCCTTAAGACTAGTTTTAGAGAATAACACGGAACCTGATAAGCAGTAACACAGGCTGTATGGGTCACCAAACGTGGTCTATTGGCGGGCTCCTAGTCGAGCTGTTGGGCGACTAAAAATGATATCGTCTAGCATCTTATGCCGAGGATACACTATAGATTTGCACGTACAACTTGATGCGATGTCGATCAGCTCACAAATCTTTAGCATCGATGCGGTAGCACGAACGATATGCAAATACGCATCCTCGCATCAAGTTGTGCTTGCGACTATATAGTGTGGTTCTGGTTTTAGAACACGCCATAAGGTATCATAGATTCACCTTCTTTATAAGCCAGATAATCTAATGTGATTAAAATTTAGTCAGGCAGATGCGGAACTTCAATCTTGAACTTTCAGTTTACCCTTCTGGAACAAAGTTTAGCCGTCAAGCACGGCCCGATTACGCTTGAGATAGCCTCAATTTAAATGCTGACTGGTAAGTGCAGTTGAAGTATTCCGTCAAAAGTGGGAAAATCGAAGGAAAGCCAAGTGCAAGGATAAATAACACTGCTGGTCAAAATAGGATTTATTCCAATTAAAATTCCAAATGAAGTTTGTTACGCTTAAATTGAACGGAATTTTTCCATAAATTACTCCCAATGTGGATGCACTAATACATTTTTTGACCGTCTTGGCAATAAAAACTGCCAATCTGTTCAAATAGCAACCAAACAATTTATTGTGGTGGCAAGCATATTTTTTGACCATTTTTTTTGGTTCAGCGCCGATATTTTTCGAACTTTATATTACGTAGGACAAAAATGTCGCTTTTGATTTTCCAGGTACAAATCATCGTACTTTTAGCAACACTATGATAACTGCGGAACAGGAATAACCTGCAACAGGAATTATGTGAATAAGATAAGGCGGAATTTAGGGTTCCAATTACAGTAACAAACGAATTTAGTATCCTGGATACGGAGGAGACAAGAGATATACAAATACCCATGAAAATGTAAAATTTTTGGTAAAACAGGAGGAAGATAGAAATGCTTTGGTAGAGTAGGAAGGAGAACTGCAATGCTTTGGTAGCGCAAGAAGAAAGACAGTTATGTTTTAGCACCTCATGAGGGAGACGAGCAATGTTTTGGTAGCTCCAGAAGGAGGATAGTAATGCTTTGCTGAATTGGGACTGGGTGACTCATGTATTTTAAGATTTTGAATGAAAAATGAAGCAGGCAGGACACGACAGTGAAATTCGGTCACGATCAGGAAACATATGGAAGTGTCAATGCAAAATTCTGTGTCGTAATATTTGACGGCCGGGCCCGCTGAGCGTTAGATTGTCGTAAATTTTTATGGGGTATTACTACAAACTACTATAGCACTTGGATAAATATATCTCTTTTCTCTCTGACTAGAATTTAATATAATATAATATTATGTCCTTTAGTTCTCTCTGACTAAAATTTTACATTATAGGTAGCTATCTGTCTTAATGTAGGTATTCTTTGACTAGTTATTAATAATAATAATATATATATGTACTTATGTCCAAGATAGCTACGGTAGAATCTACTTCACGTAAATGCACCACCAGTGAATAGTTGCAGAACATATATAATTCATTCCTAATCTACGTACATAAAATAGTCTATATGACATCGAGCCTGGAATATTGCACATTTATAGCTGTTTTTTCTATCAACTCTAAACATTGCATCACTAATAGATAATTTCACGGGAAAATATATTGCTAAGAGTTTCCAAGTAGAAAATCTTCTGAGAAAGAAGTTGTGGCAAATTTAAAAATACTGTTAACGGTGTTGGTCTATGACGCAAAGCATAGCGAGAAAAAACATACATATATGTCTTAGGTAATTAACATGTCTCTAGGGAACGAGGATAGTTATCTTAAATTTCCAATACTGCAAATTTTCACGTAATATAATTGCAAGAAGAGAGAAATTTGAAGGCAAAATGTTGATGAAAACTTGTCGAAATTTCGCTGCCGGTACTCGTTCTAGCGTTAAATATAATATTAAAATTTCGATATTCTGATGAAGATTTTCTTCTCAACATAAAATTGCATTTCACAGCAGCTTTTCTAGCCCAACCAACACTAAACAAAACATCGAAAGCGAGTATGTTTCAAGAAACTATATTTCAAATGTTGTAAACTGTTAGATATTTTGCCAAAGATACAAATCTTGTAGTTAACTACTAAATTTTTGTCCAGTTTGCGTTAACCAAACATCAAGAAAGTTGTGTTACGTGGACAAGCATAGTTTTTAGTCCGTCCAAAATGTGCCGAACACGAACAGTTCGGATGCTTTTAGCTCGTTGATAATAGGCCGAGGGTATTCACCAAGTGCGTTATTGCACCTTAGCATCAAACATATCATCGAGTAGACCACATGTTATGGGAAAAATATTATCGTTAAAATGTTATGGAACAGTCAAAAATGCACTGAGTTTTATTCACAAAAACATGTCGCGCTGCAAAGTGATAGCTACTGCGTGGAAAAGTATTGTTTTTAATGACGTAAATTGGTCGAAATTTCATTGAAAATATTCGTCTCAACGTGTAATATTGAACTGTTTTAACTTTTTCCTACCAACATCTACTAAAACATCAAGAACAGAATTACTATGTCGCGGGGAAAAATATTGTTCACCTACTGTAAGATCATCGCAATTTCACTGAGTATATATAATATGCGTACATTTTATTCCAGGGTCACACCAGCGCAATACGATTTTCGTACTTGATAATTTTTATAGGCCGACAGCAAGGTTTCCTCAGTCAACCATATCACACTTCAGATTGCTGCTGCAACATTCACCCTTCCTATGCACACCCACTGGTTATCGCTCGACCCTGTGGGCACTCCATACGATCAGTTAACTTGCCCACGGCGTCGAATGGGGGAGCATAAAAATGGAACATGGCGCATCCGTGTGCGGGTCCACGTAAGGCCACGGCTACACCAGTGCAACAAGCGATGTGCGACGCAACAAATTTGGTGCACAAAAAAAAAAAAAGTATCTCGTCGGGTACAGCAAGCTACTGTCCCCACCGACGCAACCCAGATCGCGCTACTCCCCGTGCAATGCAGGCGGTCACAGGCAACACGTCTCCCTCAAAAATCTCATCGCATCGCATCGCTTCTTGCGTCGGTAGGACCGGGCCTAACTCGGCACGCCGCGCATGATCTAAGTTGTATCCGGTAAGTCAGTTGACTGCTGGGTGCCGAGTTACTTTTCCAAGCGTCAGATATACTGTGTTACTTGTTGCTTGCTGCCCAGGTGTGGCCGGGGCCTTAGACACTCGCTAGGTAATTCATCGTCTGGTGGTCATGTTGAGTTTCAGAATAGCTTGCACTTAGACACGGTCGGTATCACGGCTACAAAGATGTAAATTAGTAGGAGTCGGTGATTTTGAATGCATTGATTCGGAGTCAGACACGCGCTCGTCCTAGGAGTATGAGTCGAAACTTAGTCTCATGTTTTCTGGAGGATTCAGAGGTTTGTGCACTCAAGAGTGGAAGTCGTACACCCATTTTTCTCTGAAGCGGCAGTCAGAATCGATTTTAACTACCTTTTGACTACACAGCCTTGGCCAGTATGCGTTTATACAACAAGCGATACATTAGTTTTACAGTACCTAACAGAATTCTTGGCAGTCCCTTAAACCAGCTGCTGGGATGGCCGAAATATTTACTACGGAAGTGCGTGCCAGTGCGGTCTTCCATTCTGCTCTACGCAGCTCGTGCACCATATACAGACAATCCTTGGTGTAGCCTTCCTTGTCTTCCACGGTTTTATATTAGGTACTAAAATTTTGCTTACAGGTACTCGATGTACTTTCTCGTTATTCAAAAGCACGTACATTTATCAAGTACAGGAAAGTAAACTTTTAATTCAAAAACTAAAAGACTGAATGAAACAAGTGGGTCTTTTTTGCCGACCTGATGAACAGCATGACATTACCGATTTTGACGACTTTCGGCTCGAAACGCGAAAATCCCTCGATAAACCGACCCCTTCGAGCTAACCAAGTTTTCTTCGGTAAGCTAACTATATGCTCGATTTCCTTATAAAACTTAAAAGCCACCGAACTTCCGATGCTGTGCGTATCCCTCGTGTAAACTGAACACTTGTAAAAATGTTCCACTATTTTCGGAGGAAGAGTCAGATATCTCCCTCAACTAGTTCGGTTGGTACAGGGTTTAATCTAACAATAAATTAGCGAGGCTAGTGGGAGGGGGTAAAAGGGTTGTGAGTAGGGGTTGGAATCCCCCTTGCTTGCAAGCTAGAGGCATGTTTACTCTTGGCCAGTACACAATGTCTTGCTCGTACGTTTCTTGGTACAACCTAACGCCGGAGCCCAGAGCTCAGACATACAGTAGCTCGTCAAGACTAGACTCCACCACCTGTCTAGCTATAAGATGTACCTAAGCCAATAGGTACCAAGACCCATCCTGTACCGAGTACTAATACATCAAGAAGCTCACTACGATGTTTCCTTCCGAACCTATTGACTGCGCGTTCGTCTGGCCCTCGGACAACGCACCCATCCGCATCTGTTAGGCCCGGTACACACGGTTGCCGTAACACGGTTGCGATATTGGACACGGTCCAATATCGCTTTTTCCTACAACAGTATCCAATCTTCGAAAGCTACTGCAGATTTTTTCATAGCTACTTTCCTAAGTTTTAATTTACTTCACAGAAATATCTATTGGCACTTCCTCCTCTTATTTTTCTTTTTCACTCCCAGTCAGCCATGGAACTTTTGTCTAAGCTGTTTTCTTCCTTAGTACTACTATTCCACACTTTCTCTACACGCCCTAACCCTCACCGAATACTTGGCAGCTCCATAAGCTATTTTAGGGTTTTAGCGTCTGGGGGGGGAAGAATTTTTTTAGCGTCTTAATTAATACGCCACAGTGACTTCCCATTGACTTATACTGGGCACTTCGCCATACATTTCTATCATTCTCTAAGATACCACTGACTTACCCCAGCCGCTTTCTATGCAGTTCAATAGATTTTTCCCATCCACACTCTACACTTCCCAAACCAGCATAGATTTTTCCTAGTCTCTTCCCCGGTGGTCCCATAGACTTATGCTTGCCTCTTCTTTTGCTCTCCCTAAGCTATTTTTTGACTTTTCCAACCCACTGCCCTTTCACTCCTCAAACTAATGTAGACTTTACCAGCCTCTTCCCCTGCGCTCTCACGGCCTTTATAGGCCTTCCCTAGCCTTTTCTCCTTCACTTCTCAGGCCATAATAGACTTGCCCTATCCTCTTTCTGCTTACTCAAAGAGCCACCATACACTTTCCCCAGCCACTTCTCCTTCACTCTACAGCTAATAATACCCATCCTCAGCCTCTTACTTCCACTTCCAAGCTACTATAGATTTTCCAGGGCCAGTTCCCCTGCAATCCCAGATCTGCTAATGACTTTCCCTAGCCTCTTCCTCTTCACTCCTCGATCTAGTATTGACTCTCTCTAGTCTCGTTCTTCCACTTCTCCCCTTGAGTCACCATGCACGTCTCCTTCACTCCCCGCGCTAACATTGACCTTCCATATCCCCTTCCTCTTCACTCTCCATCAGCCATGGACTCATGCCCGTGATGTCCCTTCCCTTGCAGTCGAGCCAGAATATCCGCAGCATCCAACTTCGACGCGTACTTTGGGATGGTGTCGAAATGGTCGGTCCAGTCCTCCAGTGGCGGTCCGAGGCTGAAGCATTGCTTCATTTCCAGGGTGTTGGGCGAATGCGTCCAGTACATCATGTAGAAGTTGCACATCTCGTCCTTGCGGGTGTCACTGAAGGAAGAAAATATAATTAACCAAAGCTGCACCAAAGCATCGCAGGGTTAAAAGATAGGCTGGTAGACTGACCAACAAACAAACGGACTTACTTACCTAAATCAAATCATCTTCACTTCATAACATTCCTAGAAGTTCCTTTGAGTTTCATTAAGTTGCGATGATAAGTTTTAGAGGTATGTTGATAACAGACAAAGAGATAAACGGCCACTTCAAAAACATAATCTGTGTGGCGGTGGTAAATATCTAATACTATGTTACTAAGAGACAAAGAGACCAACCAACTCCTGCATAAACATGATCACTTTGACGGAAGTAAATATTTGAAACAGACTTAACTGACGAGGTACTGACATGACTTGGCTTCACTATGGCGACTCTTGAGGACATTCATCGGATTGATGAGTGTTAAAGTGAAGAAAACAGTAGAGTGTCCTCTCTCGCGACCAAATAACTATGGCACCATTTTGATGGAAGGTTCAAATGATCCACGCCCCCTATCTCTCAGGAAGGTAAGTACCCCCGGCGCCCTGTATACCTACCACTGGCGAGTCAGCAAACCAGATCAGCAAAGAGCTCGCGTGCCTGCTTTGGCCTCGAACCAGCGATACGAGGAGTGCGAGCCCGGAACGTAAGCCTGCTGCTAGCCAAATTTTTGTCAGGTGCGCTACTTCTGACAGAAAATAAGGAGCATAGCATCTCTAACTCTACATGGCTCGACTGAACGAATCCACCGAGCCATGCAGCACAACCTACACTAATCAACAAGGCGTGGTCAATTGGGCAATGACGTCACCAAGCGAAGGCTGATGGTGACAGGCGACTAGCTAGCAGTTCTTGGCTACCGATGGCTTCTCTAACAACTCGATCTCTCTCGATGTGACATTAAAAGTGTAAAGCGCAAAAGGAAGGGTGGGCGTACGAAATCAAAATCCCGTTCCTAAGATAGCATTTTCAAAGGATTTCTAACTGAAGATCCGAAAAGTAAAATCCAAATTTTTCATCACACAATGTGCAGCTTTCACTCCGTAATATACATTTTCACCAAATCATCTGAGAGAGTTGGGCACGCTTACTAATAATAAAAGTACATACAGCATTTATTTTCAGCCGTACACCTTGCAAAAGCTCTTAACAATCCATAAGTAATGAAATTACATATTTTGACCACAGGAACACAGATAAAGTAGGTAATCTATGATGCGGTGTAAATATTCCCGTCTGAATGTTTTGCATACAACAACAACAACAGAAAAAAAAAACAGGTTAAAAAGTATGTCAAATTGCAGTTTGATTGGCTTTATTTCATAGCTGGATATGATGCAAAATGAATAAACTGATTGCATGAATGAAACAAAAATCGATAAACAACAGTACATACAGCAGAGCAGTAAAGTATTACAAAGAACTACACGCGAGGAAGAGCAGAAAAAAACAGAATAAAAATATAAAACAATATAAAGTAACAAAGTATTACACAGCAGTCTACGGAAGGAAGAGCGGGAAAACAGAACAAAAACAACAACAAAATAACCAAACATTAACGTGTATTCTACGCAGGGATGAGTGGAGAAAGAGAAATAATTCTAGAAAAACAGCTAGAGTAAGTAACATTGAGGGTCTCTGTCATCCAAAAGTCCTGATTCTTACAAACGATAAATAATGAAAAATAAAGGCAGCCAACAAAGACGGCGCGGTTTTTTCGTACAAAGAGCGTAAATGGAACGCCAACATTATGACGCAATTATCAGTAAACGTTGCTCAGTTGACGTCTACCAACTCCCACAACCTCTACCGTGAGGAATTTAAACCCCGACAGAGGTTTCGAAAACCTCGGCAGCTGTATAATAATTTGAGCCGCCGAAGCGGTTCAGAATATTGTAACGGATTATTCCAGTGGATATAAAAAGAACAGTGAGAAGCTTAGCTATAACAGTAAGAATATAAGCTGAATACAGTATAACATATTACTAATAACAACGAACAGTAGGCCACTTATTATAGGTGAGAATATCGAGCATTAAATGACAGATTAGTTGTGATCACAATGAGGTTCTCAGAAAAATTGAGAAATTCCTTTATTTATTTCAGAACTAAAGGACAGCAACTTTATAGAGGTGGGCGCTTTCGGCCTGTTGCGGCTTGCTACAAGCGTAAAATGACATCCGAAGGTGTACGGCCTCCGGCCTTTTCAATCGTACCGCCAGCGTCCACTGTTACATGTTTACTTGAGCACTGTGCGCAGGAGAAATAAATCTATAACATAGACAGCTGGAGAGCAGTAACAAAATAAATGTTCAAAACATACAAGTGAGAATAAAACTGTTATAAAATAAATCTACAAAATAATAAAACTAATAAAATATATCTATAAAAATGAGAATCTGTACGAAAACAGGAATAAGATAAATCTATGAAAAATAACCGTATGCGAAAAATGATATAACTAAAAACACACACACAAATGAAAATAAAACTTCCAAAAACAGACACTAACTATCTACGAAATGTATACAATGAAGCGCTAAAATCTAGAAAAATTATTATCTCTACTTCGCTACGCAGTGCTGTAGAATTACTTGGAGGGAGAAATGCTTATTATACTTTGAACTTTGTTTAGATTTTGTCATTGCCAATTTTAGTAAAAAAAACTCTTTTTTTTCGCTGGATATAATGCTGATATAGGAGCTTTCATTAGAATTTTACTGTTGATAACAAAAACAGCTGCAATAGCATGTCAGTGCAGAAGCAATTCTTGTTTTATAGATTAAATGTAGCTTTTTTCATTTCAGTGGATGATTATTATTACGTAAAAGTTCATATCCAACATTGACATATATATCTAAGGTTAAACGAAGAATTTTCATTGGAAATTTAAGGGTATTTCCGAGTTGTACAAAGTCTTTACATATGGTGCACCGGAATACCCATTTCCTCAGCAGTTTCCCCGACAGGCAAAGAAGAAGCATCTTCATCAGGTATGTTCCTCAAGTCATTTCTGCCCCAGGTATAGAAAGGCGGTCCCAAGGAGAAGCAAACCTTCTGCTTAAGCGGTTCCACACCAGCTTCGGTGTGGTACATAAGGTAGAAGTTGCACATCTCGTCCTCACCGGTTGATCTGTGGGTAATTAGTGTAAAAAAAGAAAAAAAAAATCACCAAACAATACAACGAAACGGCCCTGCAAGGAAAGTAACGAAAAGAGAGCAAAATAAAGCTAACTTAGCAACAGAATTTTGTAACGTAAGAATATCTGCAAGCTAAAAAACGGAATACGAAATAAGCGTTTCAACAAAATGAAAAAGCGAGCAAATAGTGACAAAGAGTGTGCATGGAAAGTGACGAAAATAATGATAAAAAACAATATAAAGTAGCAAGCAAAAGTGGGGAAGCTATAGGTGTGAGAAATTAGAATGTGAGATATGCGATAAAACTAAGAAAAATATAGTTAACAAATGCAAGTACATCAAAGAGAACAACAAAATTTAAAAAATGCGTTCAAATTAACAAAGCATCGAACAAAGATTGCGTTTTGAAAACAAGCTTTCATACGGTAAAAGAGAGTATAAAAAACGATCCGAAGAGCCAAGCTTCCGGCAATGCTAATATTGAAATTAAAATAAAATAATTCGATGATATTAAAATACAAACAGGCAAGCGAGACTAAAAGTGACAAGTTAGACTTAGAAAATGAGCGCAAAGAAATGACAAAACCAAATAAGCATCACATGATAACAAGCTGAATGTGTAACATCTAATACGATACAAACATTAAGAACGAAATTAGAAAAAAAACATTGCAGTACTGAGGATCTGCATAAACTATCAAAAGTAAAAACAACAATGAAGCAATGTCAAAAGCAAAATCATCAAAACGAAGTCGGCAAACAAGCGTGTAAAGCGAAGACATCCTAAAGGCTAATTTACTCTCATGGGCAGCCGAAAACTGTGTTAGGGCATTGGCACTTACCCAATCCTGGTGACGCGGTCTCGGTTGCTAACCATGGTACAACGGGCAGCCTGGAATAAATATATATAAACCAGTTTTTTACCACATTAATGTTTAATTGAATTACGCACAATAAAGCGAGGTAGGAAATAAAATTAGTCATTTTGCTAAAATCTAGTAAAATCCCGAGCTAGTCAGGCAATGAAAGAACGTTTCGGACACATTTTGTCCATCATCAGAAAAAATTTCTGAAATCGAGAAATTTAAAGTCGGTAAGCAAGCTAGACAATTCCACAGTATACAAATATGAAAACATTGTTAACAACCCAATTTACGAGGGACCCGTGACACAGAGCGGTGTTGCATTATGCATGTCGGTCAGTTCTGGCTTACTTTTGAAATGTACAGAGATTCTATTATGCACAAACTGTGACTACCTTTAGCTGAAGACAGAATTTTGAAATCATTTACTGTAACTGGACTATTGCACTTATGAGCATGTTCACGAATGGAGGAGTTAGAAAGTGTACACAAGGGGCGACCGGTCCTGGAACAGCGACCATGGTACTATAAGGCTACGCGTGGTAGAGCCCACATAGCACATTCCACATTTGGAACAACAGTAGTTGCACACAAGAGACGAACGTAGAGAGTCAGGCAGGCGATCATTAAATATAGTAAAAGAAAGAACCAATTCTGTTTTTGTTGATGAGGATTAAGTTAAAGTTTGAAGTAGGGAAATACTGTACTTGGTGAGAAGTTTCAGAAGTTCTGCTCTGAGTTTTCTCGATTGTGGGCAAAAAAAAAGGAAATACCAAATATGTAAAATTTCTAGTCGCTTTCAAGTTATTGTCCCTTGAGTACTGGTTGTTTAAAAACCTATTGACTTTTTGATTTAGGACCCTAGCCTGAAAACCATTGGAAATGAAGAACTGTTTCAGAAAGTTAAATTCTAAATGTAAATTAGTGAAGCTAGAGCAGACCCTCCAGGCACGGTTTAAAAGCGTCACGACACTGCTAAACCTCAGCTTATCATCACAGTAGCTGAAAAAGCTCGTACGTAATCCAGAGAAAGTAGGCTTGCGATAAACAGAAGTAACAAAGCAATTGTCAGTTCGTTGAACGGAAACATCTAAAAAGGATAATTTGTTATTTTGCTCCATTTCACAGGTGAATTTGATAATTACTGTGTTTGCCATTGAGGTAATCCATAAACGTCTTTACGTGACATGGATTCCTAAATAAAAGAAACGTGTCATCAATATACCGCTTGTAGAGTATTGGCCTAAATTCAGAGGGACAACTATTGAGCTAGATATTTTCAAAGAAGCACATGAATATATTCGCATAAGACGGTCCGTAAGGCAAACCCATACCCAGCCCATCACGTTGTAAATAGTATTTGGAATTACCAATGAAACATGAATCTAACGTAGTTAGTTCTAAAAATTTCTTGAATAAAAGTCTGGTATACCCAAGAAAAGTATCATTCGCAGCGGGGAGTATATAAACTTTCAATATCAAATGAAGCCATGGTAAGTTGGCCGGCAGTGTTAACCCCGGATAATATTTGGCAGAAGGAACTGGAATTGACATTGATTAGGTGATGGATTTGTCAATGTGTCTCCGATTCTCATGACGGGAGGTTGAGCCATGCCGCAGGTGCCCATTAACCGTTCGGATAATGGTGCATGCTCTTACGTGTGTGTGTGCTCGAAAGGACTCACTTAAGCAATACATTATCTTGACCTTCGTCTAGATGGGTTTTGGATGAATTTTAGCGTGTGTGTATTTCTGCATTTCGCTGTCGTGGTGATGGTGTCTGCCTTGGCGAGCAGTGTGAGTTCGGGCGGACTCCAGTTCATTGTGCTGGACTTAATATGTACTTCAAAGATAGAATAGGAATGTTTGTTACTATCTATATATATCTCTCTCAGCTAATAAAACACACAATGGTTGTCGGCGACGAAGAGAACAGTTCAGAATTCATATGCGGAACGAAAAGCAGTGAATGGTCACGTGAACAAAACAAAACCACGCATGACATCAAAGCCCGTCTAAGCCAGTCACTTACAGGAGACGATTTTTTCATGGTGAGATAAAATAAACTATTTTAATAGTACGACTGGTTGCTGCTAAGGACGGTGATGTCACGATCGTCAAAAAAAAAAAAAAAAAAAAAAAAAATCGGGAAAGTTGGCCTTATGACGGGGAAACCGTAGAAGCATGATCGGTTTTAACGTTCAAGTGTGACTTTGTTTTGGTCACGTGAGAATATGCTGTTGTCAGTTTAACGCACTCTCAGTACAAACTAACGTTAACACTGTTTCATAATGCTAATGCCCAATAAGCAATAGCTTTTAGGGGCTAGTTTCCAAGTGTTTGATTATTTTACTTTGTTCGTATTTTAACTTGTACTGTGATGTGGAGACAATAAAGGTGTAAAGGTGTATTGCGCATTAAAAATATAAACTTCCAGTTTATCTATCAAAATATGCGGATAGAACTTAAGGAAACAGTTTAAAAAGTCTACGGGTATTGAGGACAGAATTTAATTACACCAAGCAGCTGATTACACCAGTGGCTTCGAAAGCATCTTCTCTTCTCATACACACATACGGGCGCATATATTTCCGCTGGCATGATAGTTTAATAACTACAATAATTCACCTATGTCAATATGATTAAACTTACAGTATTAGATAAAAATAGCATCAATATCGAAAACATGCCCCGTCAGATTCGAAACACCACTATAGTCGAAGCTGTGAAGTTTAAAAACTAACTAGACTTCTACCCACTAAAAGACCAGATAGATCAGCTGCAAGCCGTAACGTGTAATGCGGAGAGAACCCCAAGCAGACTCTTCTGTTGGTCACAGAGAGCACCAACGCTTTCGCACACGGTAGTTGACCTAACTAACACCACCTGGATTTCGTCCGAAGAACTTCTCACCACACGGACACTTCGTGCACCCTTGGATTTCCCACACGCTCCCCTTTCACTTACTACACGGCTCCTCTTCACTAACCATAGAGACTCCCTTTACTAACTACACGGTTCTTCTTCATTAACTACTGAGTCCCATATCACTCAGCACACGGTCCCCTTCTACTCACCACGCGGTCCCCCCGACGTAGGGTGGTATTGGTGGCGATGGGGTAGAACATCTGCGGAAGCTGCGGATCCTTCTTGCCCAGCAGGACCCATTCATCCTCCAACCCACGACGGGTGACCTTGTAGCCGCTCACTACTCGCCCTAAAGGATAAAGCATGGGCGTGACAGACGAATTCATGAATAAATATTAAATCCTGGTACATGAATATGTGTAACTATATATTTGCCTACACCAAAAGTTGCGTCCGTTCTAATACCACTTCCTGGCCTAATTATACCCTCTGTTTATGTAAGTAGTATATATTTGTAATATTATTCCAAAATTTCTGTGCCTATGCGAATGCCTATAACGTATCCCATACGCATACGACTTGCTGCACTTACACTTACTGTCCATCTTATTAATAAACGATGATTCCTAAATGCTTGGCCTAAATGAATTTCTATATCTCTACGTAGTACCATAAACAACACAATGCTTGACTGTCCGCTCCTCGTAAGTGAGGCTGATTGATAAAACCTCGATTTAACATCTTTTCCAGTCTCAATCATAAATGAACAGTTCTTGAAGACGCAAGGGATGGTTCTATTGGAAAGAAGTACACATTGATGAGCACTGGTCCATGGTAAGTTAAAAACTTATATTAGCCAACTTTATGTTATTTTGATGTTCTAAAATTCAATTATGGTCATCCACAGCTTATACCTAGCTTGGAAATTTTACTTTCTGCTGATAAACATATTTTTTGCAATACAGTTTTTTCTTAGCGTCTTCTGTTGACTGGAAAGCGTAATCTATTTGGCATCAGCCTCACTTGCAAGCTTTAGTGGGCACACAAATATCGTTCCGTCTATGATTGTACCATGATGGAGGTAAAATAAAAGTGCTATTACTAAGGAAAAATTTACTCGTTAGGCCAACCAATAGCAGAGCTTCAATTGTTGCAACGCTCATGACGTCACTATCTTACAAGGCAAGCGAGGGCCTTAATTGGAGGCACACTCCACGCGATACAATTGTGTGACCAAGCTAAATGCTGCTATTGGCTGCTGATGACGTCATTGGTCCTCAGTTCTCATTCACTTGAAAGCGTCTTCTTTAACTCCATTATAGATGCCGCGTAAACATATTGCATCATAGATCTCGGTCAACATGCTAAATACTCTTATCAGCATTTTACCGACGTACCGAGGGAATGGGTATGAGTACGGAAGGCAAAGGGATGAATGACTTTGTCCTCATCAATGGAGCACGCCGACTCCATGTACTCCACGCTTTGGGGGAGGATACGCCCTCCGGTGCCCAGGAGCAGTACCCCAGCAGCTCGGGGTTGCCTGTAAATAAATTCAATGATCAATACACTTTTATATAAAGACCACGGTGTATTAATTTATTTAATCATGTGCTTATAATTAGTGTCCCCCTCAAACAACAGAGTTTTTTGAACTGAGTTTTATAAGACCTGAACTCTAAAAATCGAAGCGCAGCTGCAGTGCCGAACGATTTCATGTTAAGCATGAACACTTAAACGTTTTCTTATAATGATCAAGTCTAAATAGGAGTCAGTTATTTACTGTGCAGAATTTCTTTGTGCATTTTCAGTAGTAATTTTTTCATTCATTAAAGAATATTGGTCGCTCCTCTGAAATAATTTTTGATGACCAGATACACTATTAATAAGAGTCGTAGCGAAAGCTCACAACCCGTAGCATATCTTCTACGATCAGAGTGTGAAAGGCACTGAATCCAGAACAGACATAGCCTATGCGGCCCGGACACACGAATAGAGTCATTCATACACTCCCATCTATACAGCGCCTTTAACTCTCTACACTCTACAATCCTTTCAGCATTAGCGTTTCCAATCCTCAAGATGAAAAGCAAGACAAAAATAGCTCTCCGTTTAGATTTCTTTATTAAGAGTTTGGTAGGCATCACTTTGCAAAGCAAATTTTGATATTTACCTTCGCCGAGGAGGTTATGTTTCTGTCGTGTTTGTCTGTTATTCTGTTTGTCTGTCACCAAGAATGCTCAGAAAGTTCTGGACCAATCTTTACGAAATTTGCAAAGATTGTTGTGCATGGTAACAGTAACAAATGATCAACTTTTGGTGAAAATCTGTTTATCTGTCTCTTTGTCTGTCTGATTATTTTTTCTTAAGACCATAGCTCAAAAAATCATGGACGGATTTCCATGAAATTTATATGAGTTGTTAGGTATATTACGAAAAATAAATGACAAAATTTTGAGGATGATCTGTTAGTTCGCTTGTTTGTCGATATGTTGATTTTTTCGAAATGCTGGCTGAGGGACCTCGTGGCCAATTTAACAGAGATGCAATAAAGACTTTCCTCATTAGATGTGACCTTTATAATAAACTGTGATGAACTCATCACGAATCACGATAGATACCACCACCAACTATGCACTATCCTCTTCTTTGCAAACTACATATACTTTAGGTAAAATTAATATGATAGTCCCCTCCTTAATACTTCCTACTAATATAAAATGAGTCATACTTCGCGCCCTAGCGGCGCACGAGCCGGTGGTTAATAAACACAGGAATAGTTCGGCGCGATATAGGCATTGTGCCACTGAAGCGGTAGTAAAACTTCTAGTACTACTACTACTACTACTACTTCTACTACTACTACTACTACTATGTTTGATTTTATGCTTGCTTGCACAATAACTTAAAAAGTCATGGATGAATTTTTATGACATTTACAGGAGTTGTTAGTAATGCTAAAAGACATAATTTATTAAAATTTGGTGATGATCGGTTGGTCTGTTTGTGTGTTTGACTTATGTTTGTCATCATGTTTTTAGTAGCGTAATTCAAAAAATTATGAACGGATTTTCATGAAAATAACAGGAATTGTTAATGCCATCAAAAGGCATAAATGATTAGAGTTAGGTGTTGATACGATGAAAATCATGGTTCCGGAACCAATTCGAATTTTTCATTACTGTTGTCTTGCTTGGCGGAGGTGTGCGCTCTCAGAGTTTCTCTCTAGTTATATCTACCTTTAACCCTTACCTGGAACACAGATATTACTGCACTGGAGTGGAAGTAGGTAAGCATTATTGTGCGCTTTAAAACACAGATACTGCGCAGTAAATTTTTAGTTTTCTACGTAGTAGCTCTAACAGTTTGCAAAATCTCTTCTTTTAAGGACAGAGCATAAATAAAGTCCACCCAGGAAGAGAATATGCAGTTTGAAAAGCATTTTGCCCAAGTGAAAATGGTAGCGCTTGCAGAATGTGTTTATTAAATTACAACTCTTTTGCTCTAAAAAACAAGCTGGCAGGAACAATGACTGCTATTATCAAAAGTAAATTCTGCGTTGGTGTTTACGATTACAGGGTGCGTTGGTTTCCGTAATTAATGATCTCGAGTCTCCGGGGTGTAATATATATTCCGTAAATTAGCTAGACATGCTCATAATATGTAAGTTAGTTTTGATATCAATTAATAGTAAATAAAGAATGGGTAAAAAATAACTGAAAATACTCACGGAGTTTCTTTGTAATAGACAAAAATACCGGAGTCGTCCGTGGAGCCATCTGGAAGCCACAGAAAAAAACATTAAACGTTCTGCTCTGCAAAGTGAATTGCTGTTTCAACTGCAAAAGCCTTCAGTTCAATGCATAAAAGTATAAATTTATCCCGGCTGAGGTGCAACAAGGCAACCGGTTGCAAACGTAGTTCAAACGTGTCATTGAAACCGTCCCTTAATACTCCTAGCTAGCTACAGCATGCATAGGCCCTCCCTACGTGAGATAGGCCTACCTCACCTAGTGACCGCACGTAAGGAGTAACAAATCCCCTAAGCTCAGAACTTGCGAGGCTTTTGGCCTGTCCTTTCTAAAATCTCTTAGTGATAGATTTCGAATGTTTTTGTGTAGAAGGAGACGCTTTAAATGAACTACAAAATCCGAAACTTGGATAGTGTGTCAGCCAAAGTGGGCCAATACTGCTGTCTGGCGTAGCAAACGTCTCAGTAGAGGTGAAATGACGTACTAGGCTACCTATGCGGAGTAGCCTAGTCAATATAGCCACAGTATTGAGACACACAAGTACGCACTCAATAAGCTGAAACGTACATATGGTTAGTTCTTCAAATGTTGCAGCGTACTTTTCAAATTATTGTCTCTGCAAGGCTGGTGCATTGTCTCTGCAAGAAACAATCATAGTCTACAGTGTAAAATATAAAATAAAGAGCTACATACTAAAACAAAGTATAAATTACTATATGAAGTGTTCAATAACAAAATAAAGAGTTTGGTAGTAGAATAAAAAGTTACATCATGCAATTTACAGCAGCTAGAGTAAGTCATAAATAAAGAGCCAAATAACTGAATAATGAGCAAATAAGAAATAAATAAGATGACAGGTAAAAAAGTGAAAACGTACCTTCAAAAGGAGCCTTTGAGGCGTAGTGTACCTGCAGAACCAAGTATTTAATGTCCGAATTCTTGCCCACCTTGAAGGCAACGCCCTCTGGCAGCAGCAGCGTTGGGGCGTCCAGAGCCCAGGCGTAAATGATCTACAATAAAATAAACGTTACAGCGATATTTTCTCTCATAGGTTTTAGCTCAAGAAGCAAACCATCAGTGCGTTTTTTACAGCTTGTGAAACTTGTCCAAAACTGGTTTCCTATATGGCAACAGCTAATTTTTTTCTTCGAGCCCACGGTAGCAGCAGGCTAGGGTGCTGAACTCGTAACACTGGGCGTTGCAGGTTTGAGTGTCAACCCAAGCAGGCGAGGTTTTGCAGAGCTTGTGCTGACTCAGCAGTTGATGAGTATTTGCACAGCTGCCGTGGGGGTACTTACTTTCCCCAGAAATGGAGAGGGCAGGGGGATATGGGTTTTATAATATATAAAATAATAAACTAGAGAGCAGTATGAGGGCGCATACCTCCGCAAAGCAAGGCAACGGCAACGAAAAATTCAATTTGGTTCTGAAACCATGATATTCTTTGTATCAACACCAAAATCTAATCATTTGCGCCCTCTGCTGATATTAACAGTTTATGCAGTTTTCGTAAAAATCCGTTCATAACTTTTTGAGGTATGCAGCTAACAAAAATCATTACAAACGTATATCAAACACACAAGCAGAGCAACCGATCATCACCAAAATTTAATCATTAATGTCTTTTAGCATTACTAACAAGACCTGCAAATTTCATAAAGATCCATCCATGACTTATTGGGATATTGTGCTAACAAGTATAAAATTAAACACTGCGACAAACAAACGAACGAACGAACAAATAATCAGATCATAATAAAAATTGGCCATTTACTCTTCGCAACATACCAAACAACTCATGTGAATTTCATGAAAATCCGTCCATAACTTTTTGAGTTATGGTACTAAGAAAAAATATGCAAGCAAACAGATGATCGGATTTTCACCAAAAGGTAATCGTCTGTTACTGTTAACATGCATAACAATCCCTGCAAATTTCATTAAGATCCGTTCCTAACTTTTTGAGTAATCTGGGTGACAGACAAGCAGCCAACCAGACAGACAATCACGACAAAAACATAACCTCCTTGGCGGAGGTAACTATAGATAACAAATCAACAACAACGTTATCACCTTACGGATACCATTAACTATTTACAGTAGCATCGTCAACGTTACTTTCCATGGAACAGCGCATCAAAAACATCACTTCCAATGGAGTTACGCATCATAACGTCACTTCTTATAGAATTGCGCATCATAACGTTACTTCCCAGAAAACTGCGTCTTAACAGCATTATTTCTCTTAGGAATACCATTTGCTGCATCAGTCGTGAAAGAGGAAGACAATCAGTGCAATGATTGAGCCTCGAAGCGTTCAGCGCGCTTAAGAAATGGAAGGTAGTTATGATAAGGATATCAGTTATATAGCTGCCATTGCTCCAGGTACAGACAGTTCATAATTATGATAGGAACTGCCACTTCTGGGTGGCTGACGTCCGCTTTTATTATGGAAAGTGGTTACTGTTCGTGATATTCAAGACTGCGCAACGATGGTGGTATTTCATGATATATACGAAAGTTAAAAGACGTAGACTTTCATGACTGAAAGAAGTAATTGTTCACGATTGAACAGCGGTCAATGCGCTTTACGATCTACTCATCGGTTAAAGCATGTAGATACGATGATGGAAAGTCTCCACCGCTTGAAATGTTCAGGATTGCGAAACGATGGATTATAATATATTATGCTGTATGCACCAGTCGAAAGATATGCACTCCGGAGAGCAGAAAGTAGTCTGAGTAAACGTTGCAAAAAAGGCCTGACGTCACCAAGAGAGGTCAGCATACTGGCGCTTTTGTTCAAATCTTACTCACCCCGTGGGAACAGCCACAGAGTGGCTCAAGAAGATATGATCACGGTTGTGGTTACGTCAAAAAAAAAGAGGTTATTATGATGCTTCGCCTTAGCGAATAGTCCCAGGTCTAATCAGCAAGACATAGGCACAGACAGGCATTTCTTTACTATTTTTTTTTTTTGCGAGAAAATTAACGACGTCACAAGTGATCGCTTTCATTAAATCGTATGCTTGTATCCATGATACTAGAGCTACAATATACTTTCAGTCGCAAAAAAACACAATAATGATGACGTCACAGTTATATCAAACGGTCGATTTGATGAGCGCTTTAAAGTTGTACGTCTGTGTCTTTTTTAGTCAGTGGGTTTTATGTCTAGTCTCTAAACTGACCCTAATTATCTGCCTACAGTTTCGACATCATATAAAAGAGCTTGATGAGCGTTCGTAAAAATAAAATAATCAAACTTGCCCACGCTCTGTTTTTTCAAATTTTTAAGCCAGACATGGAGCTGGCAAGCGCAACGTATATTCAACAACCGTCATTCTAAGCAGCCCGGATTATGGCGACCAAACAACTAGTTTCTTCTGCCTTCCTGTTGTTTTGGCTCGGTGAGAAGCGAAGTAAAAAGGCTTCAGGTCTTTGCGAAACAGAATTAGGCCTACCTAGTTTCGGGCGGCCCGTGTAGGTTACTACAGTCATTAGTTACGCCTTCGGGACGTCTCTCTTTCGTGCCCACTTCACTTGCTCTTTGCTTTCACACTCCTACTTGTTCATGCTTTATTCTGTTGTTTCTCTGCTTTTCCGACTTGTTGTTCCCATGCTCGTTGATTCTGTTTGGGAACACCTTCATGCATGGGTTCCCCGTTTCTCTTGGCATACCATATGTCTCTTGCTCTTTCCTCTGCGATATGATTCTGCTCGGAAACGGAGGCTTAAACTTCCTAACTATAACAATTTAACCTACCTGGTTTCCATCAGCACAGGTAGGCGCTGTCTTGAATCCAGCGTTGCTCATGGCCATCCCGCCGCAGTTCCAGACCTCCTCCTCCGTTCCAGGCTTGTTGCAGCCCACCAGTAGCATGTGATGGGCCAGAGCGCTCGTGGTGTTGGGCTGGAACCCAGCTGTGGAAAAGAACGTGCGTTAGAGTTGTGGCCCTAGCAGAGTTCTTGGTTCCCCCAAAAGCTAAAGCGGAAAAACAGCTCCCGGGACCCCCCAAAAAATTTGGTGAAGGCGGCCATAAATGAAAAACCGTTTAGTTGTGTGGATTTTCCACAGATCCCGTCAATCGGAAATTTATAGGCATTTATCCGATCTTATCGGGTACTTTTCCCTATTTTCTCACAGGCAGCCGATAAATGCCTATAACTTTATCGGATAGTTTTTCCTATTTTCTCGGTAGCCGATAAATGCCTACAAATTTCCGATTAGGGGGTTATCATTAATTACTGCCGCTTACCCTTCCTATATATTCTACTTTCATCGCTGCTGAAACGCTTGCAAGCGACCATTAGCTCAAAGTCTAGCTTACAGTCACGCACGATCTGTTTACCCGCATCAAGGATACACGCGTTAGTCACAACCAGAGTTTCTAGCAATCAATTATTTCCTTGTATCTAATATCTCAAGGCGGCCGGGTTCATACGACAATAATCTTGTTCTACCTACGTATTACAGAATATTTGAAAATATTGTCGCTTCCTTTGACATACAACGGATGCCAACCCAACATTTTCTAAAACATTAGCTGACACAACAGCTACACTGAGAGAAATTTTGGCGCTCCTTGATGCAACAAAATTACATACATTTTTGTCAAAAAACTGAAACAGGCAAGTGCATCATAAATATGCTAAGGGCATCATCATGATGATACTTTAACTAACTCCATTGTAATTATAATAGCACTCATGTATTATCTTGCATACAGTAAAGACAGCTAACGAGGTATTCCTTTTGCTTTATTTGTAAGATTTGGAAGTTCATATATTGAAGGAAAAGAGAAGCCAGCGCTGTGAGAATCCGAGAATCGAAGTCAGCCTGCGGGAGATTTTCCTTCCTCCGCAGCACGGACTTCATGTGCGGTTATGCGTCCTACCAGCGCCATATCGTACAAATTTTAAAATAAAGCGTAATGAAATCCACATTAGGCTCATTTACAGTATGCGAGATAATGAATAATTATTATTGTCATAAAACTAAAGTTATTTTAAGTGCATCAAGATGATGCATATTGGGCCTTATGATGTACTTGGCATGTTGACGATGCACTTCTGTGCTTCGGTTTTGGGACAAAGCCTATGATGCACCAAGATGCATCAAAAGTAGGTAAACTCAATGCTCCTGAAAAGATGATACTTTGAATTACAACAACGATCTGCGCATTAGTATGAAACCTACGTGCATCCTGATGCTTCTCAGTGAAACTCCTACCTGCATCGAAATTTTTCTCAGTGAAAGGGTTAGCTCGATAGTGCCCAATAACCTGAGAAATACATGCACTACTGTAACGACATATATATATATATATATGACGTGCATGAAGATTTTGCAGAAGAAGCGCTCCACAATCGCACGGTCAACTGATCGAGCGGAGAGTCAGCTAAAGTGAGGGTACAGTCGCCTTCACCGCACTCCCCAACACGGAAATCCGTATGCACTGGATCGTGCCGCAGGTAAATGCTCACTTGCGCCTAGGAGAGTGGACGGCTGCAGTCGACGACAGATTATCCTGGCTATGACGTCATATTGGCGGATTATTCGATAGAGAACTGTACCCCTCCCGTCCCAAAGGCCGTTGGCCTCCCAGTTCCTACAAGTGAAAGAATTGCTGACGCTACACATTCCCGAGCGCTAAGATTATCTTTCCTGGTGTGGGCTTGAACTCCCGACGTCTTGTTAATTAGCGAAGTCAGCAACCTTGGCTCTGAGCTGCTGGGATTGTCGTTCGTGCTGCCGTATCTATGCTACCAACTTTTGGGACTTCATGCGGAGTAGGTTGAGCCTCCGTTTCCACTAAAAAAGCCATCTCACAGAAGAAGAAACAAGGGATAAGAAGTTTGTTAAACAAATGTTCGTACCCACACATGATCAACGTGCATGGAATCAGCAAGTTGGGAAAGAAGAACAAAGTAAAGCATTATCAGTACGGATGACGTACGAAACGGATGTCCGACCATCAAGTCGAGCGCACGATTAGCTAGTGTGGTCTCGAATTTACGGCTGGGCGGTCGGTATAACAATTACGGTCTGGTCACTTCCGGTAAGACAGGAAGCGACTGGCCCTCTCCCGCTGACATGGAACAGTCCAGCGCTTCAGGTGACACAGTGGGCTCCCTACCAGTCTGCCACCTACTGATTTTCACCCTTCACATGAAAAGGAAAACACAGAAAGGTTGTAGCTACACAACCATTCTGTGTTTCTGTTTTTTTATGCATGTGGACTACAAAACAAAATTCCATTTTCTGTAAATAACGCTTGTCAAAGTTGACCACTGCCCAGTAAGTTGGTTGATTTCCATTGTAAGAGTGGAAGTATGTAGAGAACAGAAATCCTTAGTGGGCTATTAATACGCGATTTTATTATATTTTTGAATTCAGCATTTGTCAAGGTCTGCTAGTGCCGAGTACGTTCGTTGATATTCATCTTAGGAGCAGACGAAGATAAAGAACATAGATCATTACTGGACTGCCAAACAGTATTTTTGTGTAAGAAATAACATTTGTACTAGCATTCGGCATAGAAAAACACTGCCGAGGATTTAGATTTTTCATTGCCAGCATTTTGAAAGAAGAGATGAGGCGGCACTGAATAAATTTTGCAATAGATTTTCTTACGGGGAAGCGCTTATATTGACGCAGGTCTGAAAGAATGCAATAACATAGTACCTACGTGATATTAATTACCAATTATTCGATTTAATCTCAAATCACAGTGAGGCAATACAAGTTTCCTAATTTTTTCCCCAAAAACACTGGTATCTAGAAAAGGAATATGCACAATTAACATATAGTATTAAAAATAATTATTTACTCACTGATATAATAGTCTTGGGTTGGGTCGATCCTGATAGGAGTGCAGAAGTAGGTATCATCCTGCAAAAAATAGTAGTTAATGATGAGTAGTAAAAACTAGAGGCTTACGGTATCCAACGTAACGCAAATATCAGGGAAAACCAAAAACCTGAAATAGCAATACGGAATAATGTAGAACATCCCGATGACGGCAATGTATGAATAATTTACTCGTTGAAGTATGTATAATTGACACGTGTTATGTTATACTTCGCAAAGTTTGGTTTACGATATTTTTTCTCTTTTTGTTTTTCTGAAGAAGCTTACCTTCGTAGGAGAGACGTCAGGCATTCGAACATGAACTACTTTAACGTGTCTGCGGCCATAAATTTTAGTTAAGCAGCAAATAAGGAAAATGAGAGTCCAGCAATGAACATTGATGAGCTGCATCATAAATTTTTTAAAATTGATCAGCAATATTTTAAACTTCAGAGTCACGATTTTAAAAAGGCCGAATGAAGATTATTTCTGCAAATTAAACTTGGAATTATAGAGAACTTTACAGGCTCCACGCTTTAATAGAAAATGGACTCGTGGGAACACACTGACCGTAACATGGCACAAAATCAGAGGCCAACACTTTCACAAGCACTGACTCCTCAGCTCCGGATGGACATTAACAAACAAAGTAACAAAATAAAGAGAACGGAAGTATGTATTAATAAAATTGTGCAAAATACACGACAACTAAAGAGGGAATTCTCTCGAAAATTCAAATACGACAGCTGCGGCATAAAAATTTAGAAACTTTTGAAAATATAATAGAAAATTTAAAGCTGCTAAGAATTTTATAGAACAATTGTAAAATACCTATATATTGAAATGCTTGAATGTTGAAACAACTTCTCAGAGAGAAAACCGAAGTTGAAAACTGCAAAAAATAAAAGAGGAAGCAATTAAATCCATTCTACGAAAGACACCAAGGTCGAAACGACTTTACTTTGGAAGTTCTGAAGTTTAGAGAAGCCCAGATGAACACTGAAGCTCAGAACAATATTTAAGAAAATGCACGACCGGTGAAACGACTTTCCCTTTTTGAAAAGTGAACTTGAATCCTGCTACATATAGAAACGATGAGGTTAAATGCATTCAGTAAAAGACACAACCATCCGGCCTACCCGAAGAACACAAGGACGGCGAAACAACTGACTGGGCGAGACTGGAACGGCTCTCTATTTCCGTATATATACCATTGAAGTTTGTCCAGCTGTGTATATACAACGTGGTGATCCGTACACACAGAGAACGGGTGCGTTTTGCTAGGTAATATACAACGTGGTGATCCGTACACACAGAGAACGGGTACGTGCATTAGGTATATAGTGTAAGAAATTATACGCAGCTTAGTTATTTCAATTAGCCGGAGTTTTTTTTTTTTTTTGTTGGGAGTACGAAAATACAAGCTGGTGCTGAACAAATGTTTAGTTAGATCTTCGGTATTTCTATTATCAGTAGTGACACACGATGGGCTTAACTGGAAAAATACCTACACGTACACAGGACTGAGCGCTTAATGGCAGTCGGAAATTTTAAGGCTATCATCCGGAGCCCTTCACTAAAAAACATCAGATAAATACTCATGATTTTCTGATGGGATTTGGCTCTGTCGGCAAGTGTAAAAAACATCACAGGGAAGTAAAAAATCGGCAGTGCCGCAAAATAACGACAAGGAAACTTTTATTTCCGCACATCGGTTGCAACTTCATATGTTTGAAAATATTTTCTGAACTTATGGAACAGTAACAGAAGTGAGCTTCAATGCAAAGAAGGTCCCTGCTACATAAGTATAATATTAATATGATTTATTTTAAAATGAATGATGCAGTACGGTATACATAAAAGTAATATCAGTCAGTGTATTAAACTTTACTTTTTGATGTCACGCTTTATTGCAAGAGCTGTAAATGTCACCTGTGAGTGTAGAAACTTTACCGTAGACATTCCTTGTCCTAACATGCGATGCATTTGAGAGAACATAAAGAAAAAAAATGTAAATGAAATACATGACAGTAAACTGTACTAGCACATGCGACTCCATTATATGCAAACATAATTTCCATGTTCGGATATCATACCCGAGAGTCTTTCCCCTTAAAGAATCTGTTAATCGATTAATCCGATCAGCTGGTATGGACCGCAGCGACACATTAAATCTTCTCCCATATGGTTTTCTACGATGCATACTGGGCACCTTCCTCCTAAGCCTTTCATTTCTAAAGGCACCAGAGCTGGTTCATGGGGTTTAGGTCTGGTGAAGTAGGAGACAAAGTCACGAGATATTACCCGATGATGGTCAGAGTTTGAGGAATGAAATGGCAGCAGAACGCGATGTACCGTAGTATTATCATAGGCAAATACCAGGAAACGTTTGCGTGTAAGTGGTGTCATCTAATCCTGATGAAAATATGTAAATTTTGTCATGTTACCCACATTTTAGAGTTAGAAGTATTAGAACAAATTTTCATGTACAAAAGTCATATCATCAGGCTTATAATATAGAACTTTTCATTTTCAATTAATTTCAGCGTATAATGATGTTCAATATGGTCTGCAAGATGCGACAGAACAGTTCTCTTCAGCTGGCTTCAATTAAGTTTCATAAAGCGATATTTGTTCCTGAAGACCATTCACGATTGAATCGAAAGGTTGAAAATACGAGGAAATATATTATTATTTAATAACCGCTGCTTATTATTCTCTTCATTAAATTTTCTGGAGTTTCTTGACGTTCAATGATTTAAAATATAATATTTTCACTTTTACTTGTAAGAATAAAATTTTGCTCTCGCAAACTTATGACGGCACAGCTTTCGTTGATTTGATGGACGATCAAACCTGCAGGTACGAGGCGTATTTTGCAACAAATCCTCGCACCACAAAAAAGAACAATAAAAGAGTTGGTTCGTAATTATTGACGTCATTTTTGTAACGGTTGCATGGGTGCTCTGATAGTATTATGAATGAGTACCTCAGGCCATCTGCTCTTAATATGTTGGACACAGCAAACATATGAAAAATAAATGGGTTTATTGCTTATATTGGTTTTATCATAATTATTAGTATTACTAAACCTATTATGAGTACGAGTGCACCCGGCCGTCAAAAATGACAGGGAACAATTTGTAATAATACTGCTCTAGTGATCATACTTTCGTTACTAGCTTGCCTATGTAGAGCGCACTTCACCTACCAACTTAAAGGAGCAAAAGAAATTAGTATTATTCTTTATTTAATTTATAGCCTGAATTCTGCAGAAAACGGTAACTTTTCCTTTAAAGTCTTTTTTTTTTTAGCTCGCAATCGAGCAGCAGTTCGAAATAAAATTTAGCTCGCTTTTCAGGACTCCTGATGACGTCGAAGTTTTTTGCTCAAGTAAAAAGATGCTTCGTCAAAGAAGGAAATCGACTGGCAAACAAGAATTTGCTGCCAAAAAGTCCCCGTGTTCTTTACCAGCCTGCAGCACATATACGCTTCGGTATATTTATCTCTGTGCTCCACGGAACATATGCTTAATTTGAGCTTGGGCGTGAACTCGTAGTAGCTAAAGTTTGAATGTGAGAAGATTCAAAGGAACGTACGAATCAGTACGGTATGGTTGAGAGTGCTCAGATTAGCTGTATGTGTCTTCATTGATTGGGTTTCCACGCTAGAAAAGCAAGAAGTATAATCAACAATAAGATTAGCATGCATGCGCTGGTCATCATTTGCAACCCGGCCTATTTTTCCGGGAATCAGTTTTCAGCGAAGCGTGACATTCTGAACTCAGGCCGTAGCCTGGCCTAATTTTCGCCTACTTTCATAAAGCGCGACAGAAAATGGCCAGAAAAACAAACATATAAACGCCCACGCAGCTTTATTATATTGCGAATGTTGGTCCTTGGATTTATCACAGATCTCTGTTGTTGAATCTTTAATGCCGGTGATGGAAATTTGTGATAAATCGGGGACGGCGGGTCACGTGGCCAAGCGCATGCGCACATCACCAACCTGTTGCCCAGACGATTTCGCCGATCAATGATAGTGACGTCACATGAGGGGGGTGGGGGACGGAATGGGGAGAATGTGCGGGGGATGGAATGGGGAGAAAGGGACGATACTTTACAGCGTGGGCGTGAGAGACAGAGAGGGTTACAAGAAAATAGGACACGGGAGAGTTTTTTTTATAAATGACGTAATACGTAGAGCATTGAACACGGATTCTTAATTGTTTTCCGACAGAAAATGACAGTATCTTATGCATATAACTAAAACAATGATTAAGAATTGTTTTCCATCAAAAGTTGATCGTACTGCACACATACAACAGGGATTATTGAAAGCTTTCCGTCAAAAAATACTGGAATCTTATACATACCTATAACTAAAACAATAATAAAGAATTGCTTCCATCAGCAGATGATAGCATTGTATATATGCATAAAACAGAAGTTATGAAGTTTTCCATTAGAAAAAATGTTTTGAAACTAACCAAAACAGTGATTACTAATCGTTTCCCATCGGTAAATGATACGAGGTAGCGACTAAAAACAACAGGCCCAGGAGTCGGAGGCGGACCTTGAAGCATCCGACTCAACAGCCCGGTCACCACACTATGGTGACCTAGCATCACCGCGAGCCGGGAAGGCTACCGTTATTGCGGCGCCGCTTTCTATTTACGGCTGCCGGTTACCTATACGCCAAGCGTAACCTTGTGCATGAGGTAAGCTAAAAACTTCGTCGACTAATGGCTGTGACACACGCTAGTCAAAAGCTGAGGAAATTCTCGCAAACACTCAAAATATTTTACGCAAACCTGCACCTCCCAATTACGTGAGATTGGTCCTTTGGTCAAAAAACTTCGAGCCCCGTTCATCTGAACGACGTTGTCCTGGCAACGGACTAAACGCCAAGACCAAAATACATCCAACAAGTAGAATAATATAATAGATGCTACCCATTGCCTTCAAAAGTAATATTAAATCTAATTTCATGTTAAAAATATCTTGAAAATAATGAGCTGTTGCGGCTCCGAAGGCGAACTGAACAACCTATAGTCGTCGGTAGATGTCTCCGGTGGCGATTTGTTTACAAAATTTCATGTGTTTGCCCAGTGTATCGAGCTCAAAAATGCTGCATGCTCCATCCTAGGATTTTGCACAAAAGCGGGAGTGTGCAGGTTTTTAGACGTCGATTTCGAGCGCCAAACTCGGATTCTCGTTTTTTTGGATAGCGTGGGGCATCGGCATCATACCGAGACCGCATATGCCTGTATTCGCACCACAGTTCATTTACAGAAGATTAGTTATGGTATCAGATCTCAGTGTTAGCGCTACGCCCTTCAAACCTTCAGAATTGTGACGTCACGCTAATAGCGTCACTCCTGTTGCAGTGAGCAATCTTGGGTACATATTTCCAAAATGGCGTCACGCAATTGTGACGTCACAATTCTGAAGGTTTGAAGGGCGTAGCGCTAAACACTCCGATATGACATAACTATCATTTGTAGATGAACTGTGATTCGCACTAACAACTGGTAGCGAGGATGAGCAACTCGCTCGTCGCATTGAAATATATTTAAACTCGGTAGCATAGATCCGGTGTCATGAACGACACGCGAGCTGCTTATCCACACACTACGTGGTTCCTACGAAAGTATACTGTGGTCGCGGCATAACGAGCACTGTGTTTTTATGCCACTGGCTCCCGAAGTGGATGATGCCCCCTTTCTGCCTCCATGGAGGGGATTACGTGAAATTTTGCACGGAGGGCGCCGGAGAGACAACAGCTCCGATCACCCTTTATTGGGCTGGGCATGGGTTATTAAATAATTATTTAATGTTGAAGACAGCTGTAGTCCAGTTTGAAGGATAGAGGTAGGAAGGGAACCACTTTCGAGGCCCATATAAGCTGCCACTGCCCACAGGTAAAAATTTTGATCGAGTTTCTGACTTGGAATCTATGTACTTTCATACTGCGTAGGTACAGTAACTTAGAGACGAGGTCCGAGCATCATTAGAGTGTGAAACTTTTGGTCTGAGGAATTTCTGCAGGTCTCTTTCGCTGGCCGAAGTTAATTTTTCAACAAATAATAACATTCACCTATATTCCAAAGACCTACAGTACTGTATTATAAAGACTGATGTTTATTTATCGGTTTGTTTTATGTCCCGCCTGAGAAAATAGACAAAAAATAGACATGGTTGGAGACTCCAGCCACCTTGTCAATCTCTAATGCTAACTGAATGAGAAAAATGACCATGCATGTTGATAAATGTAAATGGTAAGATCATATTTGAATGCACTTCTTGCTTTGCCACTGAAGATACATACAGCTTCTAGCACTCTCATGCATCCCGATTTCCACTTACTTTCCACCGGAATTATCGGTGCACCAATGATGTTTCCAACTTGATTTCAATCGTTGCCGACACAGCTTTTCATTTTCATTTGGGCTAAGATTTTTAGTTATATGATATCATGGCATATCTAGGATACCGAGTTAAAGTTAATATTATGGCTGGTATAAGTAATGAATTTTTCTGCATGTCAGCAAAGAACAGGAAGAGTTGCGCTCCATAACGGAACACGCTCATCTCTTGTTATACTCAAAAGCTGGCAGTCGTTCTAACGAAATTGTGGCCATGGAGAAACTTAGTGACGACTTTTCCCGTCATTTTTAAAGGCCAGGTACACTAATATAGCATATAATTACACCGACAACACTTTTTTCTCGCGACCTCAGCCGGTCCCTCCAAAACATATGGTTGAGGGCCCCACGCTTGGAGCGGCTGCAGTTTACGGTATAATTATACGTTAAATTGTACTCGAGAAAACCTAGGCAATACGGAGCAAAAAAACAATAATTTCCACTATAAATTCTTCATTTGTGCAGTGAAATATAATAACAAAGTATCGATTAATTAACGCACGAATACCAGAGGCTGAAAAACGAAAGAGAAGTGCTAAGATTGATTTTGTTTTACTTACTCTGCTAGGCGATACGTGGGGCATTAGAAGAGGGAACCTTTTCAATACGCCTTCTTCTTCTTCTACTCCGACAGAGAAGTTTGTCTGAGTAACTAATGCCAGGAACAAAACTAACAGCTTTCCAGGAATCGACATGGTGGAGCAGGTAAGAGCGACACCCTCTCACTCCGGAAACCTAAAACACACTGCCGTTGAAGAGCTAGCTGATAGCTCAAGCTGGCGCTGCCTGCAGGACTGGAGCAAAGGAAAGAATCTGGAACGATAGTCCGACTGGAATCCTCAGCTTGGCTGGGTTCGAAAACTCCCATACTCTCAACTGCATTGACTTAAGTTCAGCGCCCTCTAGTGCCTGATTTCTTTTGGTACCACTTAAAAAAGTGACGAAAATGGGAAAATGTGGCAACAAAAAATAACTACCCTCTAACTCCCCACCATGCTCAAATCGTCTGACAGAACAAACGTCTAGAATTTGTTTCCTATTCATTTGAACGCAATGCAATTACCGTTCACCGCACAGACAGCAGAGCGCAGGAAAATTGGACACTAACCAACTTCCAGCGACTTCGATACCAAACGTTTCATGGAAATGCTCAAATGAGTAATCACTCATTAACTTGCCAAGTACATCAGCGTACGTCAAAGTTGGTGAGTCCACGATGAAGAGAACCACGCTTGGCAGAGCAATATATTTGCACCCACTACAGGAATCTTGAATTTGTGTTAAATAGTGTCAGTAATTCCACGAACTTTTCGAATTCACCTCATATGTTACCGCGTAGAAGTACTAAAGTCGTTTTTAGGCCAACGATCTTGAAAATTTCGATGCGGCCACGGATCTTTTATCTTTTCTAATTGATTGGTGTTCTTGTAACTAATCCATCACAGCAATGCGATGGGAGCATCAAACAATAAAGAAAAAAAGTGTTATTATAGAGTATGGGGGTACTGCATAGATCCACAGAACATTGTATTAATGTAGTTCTTTCCTGAAATGGAAGATAGCTTCTAATAATAATTTATGTACCGCAATAGCGGGAGACTAAAGCGTCTGATTTCGACTTTCAAGGCCGCTGGTTCGTGCCTCGTTCCCTGCGGGGCATCTTCTAGGTGCGCTCGACGATGTGATCGGTCAGCATCCGGTCTGCATACTGCTGCATGTTTACTAGCCTTCGATTGTCACATGGAGTCTTCCGCCACTGGTGCCATAGCTCTAGACAATCTGTGGTTGACTGCAGTGGGGGCTGTTGGTCTATATCTGCAGCACAAACCAGTGTATGCAGGTTTGCCAGTTGGGGGTACGGTCAAGTTGACTTTACTTTTTTACCTTTTATCGGGTGGTTAGTGAAAGACCAAACAATATCCTCGCATGCAACTGTACAGCACTTCCAATTTAGTAGCCAGAAGCGGCTCCTGGACTCGTTTACCTTATATGCTGCACCTCCATATAATTTCATAATTTCATATCCGATTGCGTAGCCGGCTAGCCGCGAACAAGGCTTCTGCTTGCACATTGCTATACTGTAGCGAGCAAAATGAGAGAACGATTTTCATTATTTGAAAATAAAGTCTAACCATGTAGAGTAGGTTAATGAATCTTTAGATGGGGCCTTAAGGAATGTATTTAACATATTTCTACAAAATATCAGGACAAATATAACTATATTTAATACATTAGAGCAATCTAACAAACAATAACAAAAATTGAACAGAGCAAAATAAGAGAACGATCGTCTCTAAAACATTCTCACATTTACCCCGGTCATCTGGCAACATTCAATTTCGTGTACATGACTTCTAGATCTGCCCCTCTTACGATTACACCATTTTAGAAACATGGCACCTCACGTGAAAGTTACTGTTGAGCTGCGGGAAGAAATTGTTAAGCTCAGGTCCTTAGGAATG
>LQNS02277100.1:6236481-6248590 GCA_001587735.2 Parhyale hawaiensis
GCTGGAGTTGCTTCGACAAGGCTGGAGTTGCTTCGACAAGGCTGGAGTTGCTTCGACAAGGCTGGAGTTGCTTCGACAAGGCTGGAGTTGCTTCGACAAGGCTGGAGTTGCTTCGACAAGGCTGGAGTTGCTTCGACAAGGCTGGAGTTTCTTCGACAAGGCTGGAGTTTCTTCGATAAGGCTGGGGTTTCGACAATGCATGGATTTAGGGTTTGTTTAGGTTCGTCCATTCTATGCTATGGGGCTAGGAAACTCCAGAGGGTCTGTGTAGGTTACCTCAGCCATAAGCTAGGCCTTCGGGACGTCTCTCTTTCCTGCCCACTTTGCTTCCTTCCCGATTTCATACTGCTACTTGCTCATGTTTTATTCGGTTCTTCCTCTTCTTTCCCGACTTGCTGTTTACATGCGTGTTGATCCTGTGTGGGAACATCTTCGTGCATGGGTTCCCCGTTTCTCTTGGCACACTATATGTTCCTTGCTCTTTCTTCTGTGATATCGTCCTGCTCGGAAAAGGAAGCTTAAACTTCCTAACTATAATTGACTAACATGGCTGGGGTTTCGGCGGCAAGGCTATGGTTTTGGCATGCGGCATGCTGGGGTTTTGGCGGCATGCTGGGGTTTTGGCGGCATGCTGGGGTTTTGGCGGCATGCTGGGGTTTTGCCGGCAGGGCTGGGGTTTTGGCGGCAAGGCTGGGGTTTCGGCAATGTAGGGGTTTCGACAAGGCTGGAATTGTGACTGCGAAATATTACACTGTTCAGTGAATGCTTTTATTTGTCATTTTGAGAATAATAAACGTAGATTGCAATACAGAAACTGGAAATGGCTTGCATAAGCTATCCATAATTTTAGCTGGTTGTCGAAGGATTTTATAAATCTTAATCGAGGGAAAATACCGGAATCTTTGGGGGAAGTTCCAAATCGCAACAGTGCTAACGCGTTGTTCCCTGCGGCATGAGGCCTAGTACGTGTGATCCGGGCTTCAGAAGCATTGAGCCGCCGCTATTTCTGGGGAGCAGCGCCCCAGGGGGATCCTCTAGGTTACCTTATCCATTAGCTAGGCCATCGGGAAGACTGTCTTTCGTGCCCTCTTTGCTTCCTCCCCATCTTATACTCACACCTGCTGATCTTTCTTCCATCTGCTCTTCCTCTTCTTCCCAGTCTTGCTGTCCTCATGCGTGTATGGGTTCCACGTGTCTATCTTCTTACTATGTCCCTTCTTTTTCTTCACTGCCCGTCATGCGCCTGACTGCTGCGCTTCTCTTCATAAACAAGCGTAAAATCCCTACAGCGTCTTATGGGGGGGGGGGGGAACTCTGAGCTCGGGCTTCATTAGTTATCATGGACGCCCAGAGGTGTAGCTATTATTATTAAAACTTCACGTTTGAGCTCCCACGGACAGGTAATACAACCCAAATGAAGCATTTGCTACACCGGGAAGCCCAAAACGCTGCAAAAGGCAATCCAGCAAAAAATCATTAACTGCCGACTTAAAAGCTTGCAGGCCAACACGACCAAAAGCCGATGCAGGCAACAAATTCCAAACTTTAGCCGACCAGGGCACGAAGAACCGACAGAACTGATTAGTTCGACACATGCCAGCCCCCAAAGTGAAAGAGTGCGCTCCGCACGCAGCACGAGTCTCTCTCCCAAAAACCTTGAGGGCAGGGAGAGAAGAATACAACCAATGCCTCTCATTATTGTACACCTTATAAAACATACATAGCTCAGCTACTCTTCTCCTGTGGGACAGGTTCACCAGATCATTATCAGCACACAGCCTGCTGGCTGAACTAACTCTAACAAATATTAGGGATGGACATGAAAACTGATGAATCTGAAAAAAGCGAACAGGTAATAAGCCTACGAATAATAATGTTATTTATATCGTGAACCCAAGCGCAAAATATATATCTTTATGTTGAAAAATTATCAGTTTCATTGGTGTGCTTCCTGGTTTCCAAAGAGGCAGTGCTCTGAATACATTTATAGATCACTGAAGAAGCAATTAAGAGTGAGTGCGAACCCGCTTGGTTTTGCGAATTTATGATTGACACTGAGGGTTGAGCCCATACATAGTACATGGTTTGCCTTGCCAAATCAGAAGATGGAAATGTATCAATCGGAATGATGAAGTGAACAGATGATAGGCACAGAAACGAGCTGATGAATGAATCGCAACAATGAAGAGAACAAATGTTTGGGAGGGACATGAAAACTGATGAATGAATCTGAAAAAGCAAACAGTTAATAAACCTAAAAATGAACAAGTAAATGAAACGCGATGAGCTCGAAAGTGAACAGTTTACTGCAAAAATGACCTGCGGGTACACTTGATTTTCCTCATATGCGAGGTTGGAATAGGCAAACTTTAATGCGCAAAAGCAGTTATGAGCACTGATGCTCTTTATAAAAAATATACAGATTAACTAATTGATACTTGTGCGCGGAGATCAATGCCCCAATACAGTATCTTGTTTGCATTTTTTCCTTGCACAGTGTTTTTTTTATAATTAAAGAACTTTTGGAACATACCATTCCAGTTTCTTATAGCTCTGCATTAGGACAGCGTTGTAATGAAAAATCCTAGAGGTTACATTTAAGTAAAAAAACAAGCCATAAAACTTAAAGCTTTATTAAATGCAAGTATGTTCGATATATGCGACTTCAGCTAATGCGAGATAGTTCTTGATGGTTTGTAACCCTTACTGATAATGGCTGATATACCCTTTACTTTTCAACGTGTTTACTCATCCAAATGTGCTACTGTCCTATAATGTTTTCTCACTCCAAACTTGTAAAGGTTTTCGCAAATTGCCAAATTACACTTGCCGGGAAAACTGATTTGAAGGGGAACATTTTAATGACTTTCTGTGGTGTACAGAAAGTTGTGTTGACAACGGCCCTACAAATCATTCGTCGAGTGGATGAGGAAATGCGTTGACAAATCTAACAGGTGTACAGGCCTTCGAAAAGACCCAATGTGTACATCAGTACTTTTCGATACCTGAAGAACCATACATGGATGAACCTGTGAAGGGAATAAACTAGCATGAACTGTCGAACAGAAAACGTGTTCACACCATAGTGTGAACCTGCCGTTAACTCAAAATTATTCTAGTTTTTTATCGTTTCCACGATGAAAAAAAGGGAGTTTTTACAACACGTCTTAGATTTGTTCGTAATTGTTGTTTAACGTTGCTCATGGCCTAGGAATTGGTTTCTATTTACCCCCTAGAGAGATTTTCTTTCTGGCCTGGGTGAATGAAATGTTTATGTGAACAGCTTAATTTTCATCAAGTAAAATATCAAGTAATACAGTAGAGAACTCCGAGAGCGCATACCTCCGCCAAGCAGGACAATGTCAACGAAAACTTTAAATTCGTCCGAAACTAGGATTCGCTCTTCATCCTTACCACAATTTGGTCATTAACAATTCTCATACGTAACGACACCTTCTGTAATTTTCTGTACGATCCGTAAGTAACTTTTGAGTGAATAACTGACATATATTCAGACATATTTTTTGTGTCAAAGAAACGAACTAATCAACACCAAAATTGGGTTATCTGCATCTTTTAGCATTTCTAATAACAAACATGGAAATGAACTGAGAGAAACAAACTGACCAACAGATCAACACAAAAATTTGGTCTATAGCATTTTGAGTTATGCTACCAAGATTACAAAGGGTAGACAAGCAAATAAACAGTCTATTGAACGGATCTAGGCCAAAAGTCAATTGATGGTAGTGATAGATAAAGAGACAGGCAAACAAACTCTCCAGAAACTTAAACTTCGTTGGTGTAGGGAAAAGCGATAGGATTGATTCGCCATCATTCTCGGATAGGATATTATGCCGAACTTTTAGAAAGATTACAAGCTCACTATTAATTTTTTTCAAGTAACTATCAACGGAATATTAGTTTAGAGAATTCAATAAACTGATGCAGTATCAATGGATAGCGTCGCTACCGGAGTATATGCCTAAAGCATATTAGATTCACGGGGTTTCAGAGAGCACAGCTTTTCTTACCGAAGTAAAAGAAATAAGATAAAATAAAAGAATCTAATTGACCGCACACCCAAGTGGAAGAAAAACACGTACTGCTTTGTGCTTCTGAGCGCACGGCTGCAGTCGATCACAGATTGTGAGAGCTATAGTGGTGGAGACTGAAGGTTCATACAGAACTGTGACCTTCCGACAATGCTCATTTCTGTAAAAGGCTTGAACACCGGGATACCCTACTCAGAAAGTCATAAAACTCAAAAAACTTTCGGTCTGGCAAAGACGCTATCTCACGCACTAGCGAATACACGTGACACCTTGCCATTGCAGTTAGATTATCTAATCCGCTTAGCTTCAACTCATCCGGCACCGAAATTCTGAGCTTTCAGTTCACTACTTTGGCCCGCGAAGCTTCGGGCGTTAATCGGAAATCGTTTGGGAGAGGCAGGAGCTCAGTCGTGCTTCGATTTGAGCGTTTGAAACTCGATCCAAAGATCGTTTGCGACTAGGCAGATTCACGGTGGTAAATCGAACGCTTATGACTGAACTGACTTAAATTTCGGCTAGGTTGATAAAATTATCTTTATGAGAGGGCGTGTTCGATTGGGCGTCAGAAAAAGTAATTTGAGGTTCGACTGGTCCGTCAATCCAGAGAGAAGCTGAGGATTTTTTGCTTTGACACGTGTTGCATGTCTTAGTGATTACGTTGAGCCCACTGAAAAACCTATTTTTGTAGGGAGTCAAATGAATTATTGGAAATCTCAAGGGTAAATAATAGAAAGTCAATTCAACAGGCCGAAGCCAGGGCACCTGCTTGGAGTGGCAAACTGTTGAAAAGTCGAATTCAGGCTTCCGGCATGTTCTATTGGGCTCCAAAATTAAGCCTTCGAGACTTGGCTCGTTCAGAACTTCAGGCAGAGTCGCTGGCGTCGACTTGTTGAACTGAGATCGAGGCACTGTCTCTCAATCGGTAATCTTTGAGACTTTTAAAAATTTAGTCTTGCTCCGTAAATTAGAGGTTCGAGTAGGTTCAACGTAATTGCGTTGCTACTATGACTTGCAACAACACGTTTCAGAGTGGCGAATCCAAAGGTTCTTTTTGAATTCTCGGGCAAGTCGAGCCTCTAAGGATTAATTCTGTCGCCCAAAAGAAGTGAACGAGAGACATCTTCATGTCGAAAATGGATGGATGGAACTGTCATCCGATGACTAGAAAATTTCAGTATAATCATGTTCGATCAAATTTAACGGTAAATTTAGTATAAAAAAACTGATCAATTGATTTTGTACAACTTATAACAATGCGTGTTTCCTTCACGATAACTGCGTGTAATAAAAATAAAAAGTTTCCGCATGAGCTGGCTTTTCACAGAAAAAATGTTTAGGGTAACTTGTCTAGTAAGATTTACCTCATAAGTTACAAAGTGACGTTAGGCTGCGTTAGCCTCCGTGTGCGCAGCAGGCGTTCACAGGTGGAGGAGGACCCTGTATGTCAGTGCTTCTCTTCTTCATTTCCAGGCGAGGGATGATCCTGTTGGTTACCTTAGCCAATTAGTTAGGTCTTCGGAACTTCTTTGGGCCCACTCAACTTTTAAGATTTTCTAATTTTACTGATTTTGCATCTTCTTTTACTCTTCTTCTTTCTTGAGTTACCATTCCCGTGCGCGATGGTGCTGAGGAGGACAGTCTTCTTGCATGGCTACCACGGGTGTCTATAATGAGTCCTTCTCTGGTTAAAACTGCTTAGTACTGATCTTGGGAAGCTTAAACAAACCATCTTGGAAACTATGTACGAAGTCGTCCCTTTTTCGGCGAGCCCCTGAGTAGACCTTAGGATTACTGGAAGCAGCTGCTCCTGGGCATAAGTTACCTTAGCTAGGTCCTACCGGCGTTTTCCTTCGCACTACTTTAGGTTTTGTTGAGATTCACGCCTCTATATTAACGCTCTTTTTTTTTTCTTGCCATTGCTTACTGAAATGTTGTACCTATCTCTGCCTGAAAGTTTTATTGGAAACACTATGAAGACTTCATAGCAAGTGTTCGAATACGCGTACGAGCTTTGCGCTTCTGTTGATCAAAGGCAGAAGTTAACATGGCTATAATGGCGAAACTAATAATGAAATGGCGGGAACTTTGAAGTGAAATATCTTGGAAACTAAGCAATTTCAACGAAAACTTCATTCATGCAAAACTTCTTAGAATGCCTCATTTTACCTAAACAGGTCAACGAAAATAGTGAGTGATTGTGCTGTACTAGTAAAAAAAAAAAAAAGATGATGGTGAATGTTTACGATACGAGAGGGGCTGGGCTGATTTTTCTTTTTTTTTTTTGGTACATTGTTTTTTTTTTTTCACAGGAATTATCAATGTCACACAAAATTTAGGTCGGCGCATTTTTTTTTTTTTTGGTAGAAATCTAAACTTTCTCTTCACTCCTATATAATAGTGAGGGCGAAAGACTCACCACCACCACCACCGTCCCCCACCCATGTAAGAGGAAGCTTGCCAATAGTGAAGCCATCGGTTAGGTCGAGAACCAAGGTCAGGAAAGACGAGGAAGGTGCTTCTAGGGACCTGTATTTGGTAGCAGGCACTGCCTTGCCTTTCTAACTAGGTTCTCTGTGTAACCGATGGCTTCTTTGTTTGGGTTGTATCTCTCGGGCTTACGTAACTAAGCGCATTAGTTTCCTTAAACGCGGTACGTAAGCTTACCTTAGGCAGTGCCCTGTGATCTGGCGCATCGTCGCTGAGTTGGATTCTGTTTTTTTTTGTATAAAATCTATAACTGCTGCGCCTGTCAACCACTATCTTGAGTTTCTGCCAGATCCATTTGTTCGGGTGAGGTATACTCGGCGGACTAGTGCTCTTCATGAGTTTGAACTGCCTTGGAACCTTTACGATGTCCTACGGGCCAGTATTCCCGGTCGTTTTTTTTCCATCGTGTGTGGATGTTTGGAATGGTCTTGATGGCTCTGTCTTTGCTGGTGCTGGTATTGGTAGCTTTAAACGATCTGTACACAGAGCTATTCTGTGATCTCGGATCTTCTTTTTTTTCATTCTTTGCTGGTGCTTGTATTGACAGCTTTAAACTATCTGTAGAGCTATTCTGTGATCTCGGATCTTCTTTTTTTCTATTCTTTTGTTTTCTCCACCCGCTGGGCTGGTTGCGTGGTGGTTTGTTAACCTCGTGGAGTTTCTCCATTCCTACGTCGTCAGCCTGGTGTGATTTAATAATAAAATTTTAGCTTCCTTGCTGATTGTCGAACATACTGGAGGCGCTTGAACTTGTTTCGGCACCGTTTAATAAACGGATATGTAGCAAGATGGCCGTCGAAATGCCCTGCACAGCCTGCAGAGCGAGGCACGTAACATCGTCAGTCACGTGACGGGAAACAGGTTTACAGTGTCACGGAGTCGCCCTTCACTTTGATACAGGAGAAAATAAAGTTTAAAGCATTATAACTAAGGCAAAGGTAGGCGCCGAGTTGAGATGTGTATGACATTGATAAATAGTGTGAGAAAAGATTTAATGGACAGAAAAATTGAAAAATCACCCCAACCTCTCTTGTCTTAATTTTCCAAAAATATATACTACTTGAACTAGTCTTGGTTGCCTTTTATAAGGCTCCAAGGTTTCTTTTTTGACATGGAAACTTGACTATCCACCCAATCTTCATGAAGCTTGGCGGAAGTCCGTAAATTGAAAAAAATGGGTAAACTCCGGAAATTTTCCTCATTTTCTCCATTGAAAGCCTAACTGTGTTTTCTTTTAATAACTACTTTTCAATTGCGAAAAGGAAGCGAGCCAAGAATCTAACCCCCATTTTTTTATTGTGCGCATCGGTACAGTTTCGTTCAATTCCGTACATGAATGAATACGTTCTGCCGTATTTTTTTTATTTGAAAATAATTTCCCGGCAATAAATTCAAATTTGATTTCTTATTTGTTTTCTCTTTCAAGCTCAAACTGGACTACATAAGTTTTCCCCACCCCTCTCCTCTTTGGTTTTCGTCGAATTGTCAATTTTCTTTGAGGAAACTATAGTAGCCGAATGATCTTTAATTTCGACTTTACCTACCTGTACCGTTCCATTCAAATCGGTCCAATATTGAAGATATTTTTTCTGGTATATGGCTCAGTCTAGTAAGGTTTCACTCTATTGGATGTTTTTTAGGTTTATCTCGCTCAGACTAGATAATTTTGGAACACTGTTGTGGTCGATATTGAAGTGCTGTACAGTGAATAAATATCTATAGCCATAGAAAACGGTAGATACTAGGTTTTGAACTCCGCATTATTTCAGTGATCTAAGAAAAACTAGGTTTAGGACCGAAACGCGTAAAGAGTAGTTCAGCGAGAAACTGGCAAGCAAGCAGGCAGTTTTTGAGAAGTAGGGAATGCTTTGGAGCGGTCACACCGAACAGCGATCTGCTGAACTGCCGCTGTTCGGTGGGCGCGCTGCAATGCATTGCGTGCTTCTCGAACACTGCTAGCCTGCCAGCTTCACGCTGAACTGCTACTGGTGTGCTTGGGCTCTAAGCCCTGATGGGTACATTCTAACTGGCCTTTTCTCTAGGTGAATAGATGAGGACATCCCTCAACCCGAGGTCTCAATCGTGACTTTCGCAGGATATGTTGTAGCTAGCCGCAGTTCCTGCTGACGTTGGGCTTAGTTCCTTCTGCACAAGGTGCCCCTCCCACACCCCCCCCCCCCTAATGGGTGGCAGGAGTCGAAACTCAACGGGCTTCCTACCATACACTTAAGGGACAAGGAAAGGTACTCTCCACACAGGCTTTTCTTTAGCTCTGTTTTCAGTCTCTTTACCTATGTGGCGTGACAGAATTCTTTCAACCGTTTTCTAAAGAAAAGGATAGCCAATGCTTTACGCCCAGTTTCTTTTCAGTGACGTACTGACCAGAGTTTTCATAGACCTTTCAGCAGAAAGTAAAGATAAGAATCACAGAACTCTGCGTGAGCAGGTGGATTAAATTGTTCCCAACGTTCGCAAACCAATTTTCTAATACACGAAATTTGGTCAATTGAACACCTATATTAAATGATTTTCTCATCGAATTTGGGCAGAAAGCGCTAAATCGCAGAAACTAGTTTCAGTAATTTAATACTGAAACAAAAGGCTCAGTCAGATGAACATAAGAGATTGCGTCACTCGGTGGCGCCAGGGTCGGATTTAACGCTTCGTATTTCAGTGAATATTTAAGGAATTTGGAGCAAAATCCCCCGACGGGGCATTGGTTGGGCCAAAGGCCATATGGTTAGGTTGATCAGGTTTGCTCATGTCTTATGGGAAGCAGCGCCTCCAGGGTAATTCTATAGGATACTTTAGCAGTTAGCTAAGGTTTCGTACCCACTTTGCTTCTCTCAATTTTCTTACTACTACTGATAATGTTTAGTTCTGTTCCTCTTCTTTCCTGACTAGCTGTTCCAATGCACGTGGACTCGTGTATGGATTCAAAGTTTCTCATGACATTCTTGATGTCCTTCCTTCCTCGTTGAATCCCAGAGTACTCTGTGGGTAGGGAGACTTGAACTATGAAAATGCTACTGCCTACTACTTCGGAGTGAAATAGAGTAACTAGACTGAGTGCGAATTCTTGCGAACTAAAATTCGAACTGAATTTTTGATAGTCCTAACACATTGATCATTAGGATGTGGGCGTAAACTGTAGACTTCAGAGTGAGAGAGAGGGGGCATATGGCAAGAATAGACAAATGGTTTCACCAGTTTGAAAATGTTGCAATTTGCCCCCCCATCTTTATCTGTTCTAACGGAACCTGGCTTATATTGATTTTTCTTCCGGAGCAGTTTGCTCGGGCTCTGTCGGTATGCTAGGCGTGGAGTTTGTCCTGGACGAGGATGAGTTTGTCCTGTAACCGGTACGATGTCGTAAAAGTCAGCATTCTCATTTTATTCAATCATGTGTGGATTTTTGGAAGAGTGTTTATGCCTTTGATAGTGCGGGTATTGGCAGCTTCAAGCAATCGATTAACTAAATTATTCTGTGATATCGTACCCTCTTTCTCTTTTCTCCTGCTGGGTATGTTGCGTGGGGGGTTGATAACATTCATCTCCGCCGAGGAGGTGGTTTTCGTCGGGTTTCTGTCAGTCACCTAGATAACTTGAAAGGTTATGGACAGATTTTGACGAAATTTACAGGGATTGTTGGCTATGTTAGCAGAAACAGATGATTAACTTTTGGTGAAGATCGGTCCATCATCAGTTTGTTTATCTACATAATTTTTCTCTTTGCTATAACTCTTACAGTTATGGGCGGATTTTTGTGAAATTCATAAGAGTTGTTAGGTATATCACGAAGAGTAAATGACTAAATTTTTGGCATAAGTTTGTTTTGTTTGTCACAATTTATTTTATGCTTGGCAGCACAAGAACTAAAATGAATGGATCGTAATGAAATTTATAGGGGTTGTTAGTAATGTTAAATAAGACATAAATGATTTAATTTTAGTGCAGACCGGTTCGTTCGTTTACACGATTGACTCATGTTTGTCATATTTATCAGCGTAACTCAGAAAGTTATGAATGGATCTTCAGGAAAACTGAACAGACTGTTATTTCTACTATCAAAAGGCCCCGATGATTAGAATTTGGAGCAGATTCTAAGAAAACTATGGTTTCAGAGCCAATTTGAATGTTTCGCTACCGTTACCTTGCTTATCGGAGGTATGCGCTCAGAGTGCTCTAGTTAGTTAGGTTTTGCAAACACCCTTTTCAACTTGTCAAAAATTATTAGCTGCTAGTTTAGTCTAACTTAGCACCGGCTGCAAAGCCCCTGGCATCTCCTCAAGCTTAAAGAGCTGAAACTTTGAAGGTTTTGAAATTGTCGACTATTTAGATGGATGAATCTGATAAATCAACGCAGAATCTGATGATCAAACCACTTCATGTAGCTAGGGCGTGGAAAGGCAGTGTTGGGTAAATTTTTCTAAATTTAGTAAAAAACTTAAACTTCGATCAATCGTTAAATCGTCGATCTATTTCTTCACCTCGAGAGGCGTAGGATCGGCCTATGGCTAGTTTGCTTGGGTTCAACCATCCTAGGTTACGGGAACATCGCCCTAGGGACAGCCTATAGGTTTCCTTAGCCATGATAGTTACTGATAGTCTATTTCGGAGTGAGAACGCCCTCTTGCATGGGTTCTATTTTTTTTTTATTGGCATGCAGGGTCAAGTTTTTTCAGAAAATATAGTAAATCTTTGTAGTAGAAACGGAGGCTGACTAGAAAGTAAAAAAAATTATAATAGATGGTAATTTTCCCCATATTACTTTCTCTTAATTATTCGATGAGTGTTAACTCGACCTTGCTGGTCTTCTCCAAGGTACTTTGTAAAGTTCTAGATTTTGCCCAGGACTGTTGACAATGGATAAACTTACAAAAGAGCTTTCGGGGTACTTTATATAAAATTCATTCCCTTCTTACGTCCACATCGGGACCAGTGATTTTCATTGCAAAAACTGTCGTGTAAAGTGAAATTAATTACTGCTATAACATGGCGTGGGCCCACTGTAGCAAAAATTACTCGCTCAGCTCTTTGCTTCCGCAGTCATGTTGCCGTGACTACGATTCATGGCGCTTGAATATTACGCTAAACCTTTAGAGTCGTTGCAACTTTGAACTAACTCAAAAGTAGGAGGTATTCTCAAAGCTAGAGCATTGCTGCTTGTTAAAAGTTGAAACACACACTGCCAGAAACGACTTGTACCTTGGATACCATTTTTAGTGGCATGGTGAAGTCAAAGACGAAGCCTTGTGCAGTGCAGCGCAATCTAATACAGAACGCGTGGCAATGCAAGTTTTGCCTACGTGTAGAGCCTTGAGAAAGTTTATGCCATTTTGGTGGGAAAAGGAAATGAGCTTCCTTTTTGACTAAAGGAAACTTTTCTCTTCTAAATTGCAGAGAAAAATTTAGTTGTTAAGTGGAACGCTACATTCAGATATTTCTAAAGCTGCGTTTACACGGAGGGTGAGTTCCCCGGGGGAACGCCCCTCTCTCCCTCCCCGCCTCTCTAAATAACCCCTAAACCCACACTCAACTGCCTCCCTCCCGTTCCCCGGGGTGTT
>LQNS02277100.1:6302724-6319921 GCA_001587735.2 Parhyale hawaiensis
TAGGCTGAAATTTACACCAAAACCGCGTAATTAAAGACTGCCATCGTTTATAGAGGGATATAGTTATTTGTTTGTTTACAAGAAGAGCTTGTCATGTTTGTCGAGAGAGGGCGCTGAATACCATCTCATGTCCTTGTGAGCGCTCTAGTTGCTCGTCAATGGAACCATAACTTTGTTTATGGTTGCGAATTTTTGGTTATTCACGGAGAAACGCCTCAGGGCTCTCCGGCTCCACCGGAGCAGAGACTTCGGCGCTATTACGCTGGATTGTGAAAAGCCGTATGTAAACAAGTGAAGCAGAGACTTGAAAGTATACTGAGGATGCGGGGAAGCTTGTCCAGGGGGCATATTAGGATGGACCATTATGTTGGGACCGTAGACCAGAGAGTTAGGGTAATGTCTTAATTACCGAATGCCCATCTATTACCTAGTCCATTTTTGCTCATTCTTTTTTATGGAGAACAGCGCATTTAGAGGGGCCCAATAGTTTACTTCTGCTTAGCCTTTCTCCATGCCTACTTTGCTTCCTCCATGCTTACATATTACCCCTCCCCCTCAAAGAGGTTGTTTTGTCTGGTTTGTCTATTTGCGTGTCTGTCACAAAGCTAGGCTAACTCAGAAAGTTATGGACAGATTTTAATGAAATTTTCAGGGATTATTAGGTATGTTAGGAAGAACAGATTAACTTTTGGTGAAGATCCGTACCTCCATTTGTTTGTTTGTTTGCCTCAGTTTCACAACGCTTTCGCTCAAATAGTTTTCTACGGGTTTTTGTTAAATTACATAGTTTGGTACCCATATCATGAAGAGTAAATAACCAAAATTTTTTATTATCTGTTTGTTCGCGTGGTTGCTGTTTGATTTATGCTTGCTAGCGCAATAACCCAAAATTTTTTCAATGGATCTGTATTAAACTTAGAAGAGTTGTTAGTAATGTTGGAAGACACCTGTAATTGATTAAATTTTGGTGAAGATTGGTTGTTCGTTTGTAGATTTGATGGTCAATTTTTACTTTAGTTCAGCAGGAACTTTTCAACAATTTTGGATCTTATTATATAGGCCTATAGGTAAAAGGACTTATTTTAAGAAGTTTATTCATGAATAACATTTTGCTAGCAAATGCTTACTTTTCGAGATATTTGACTTTGTAGTACCCATTGTTTTTCTATGGGAGAACACCCAGCGATGAGAGAGTGCGATGGAACACCTTTTGTCTAGGTTTTTAATCTAACCCAACCCAGTTTAGGTGAGTGTAGGCTCATCTGGGATCCCCAGTTATTTTCTCCCATTGTAAAACAATTGGAACTTCAAACTCAACTATCTCGAACACTAAGCATTTGAGAGCAAATGTCATTCATGAAAAACGTCTTTAAATGTGTCCTTTTACCTTTATATAACATCCAAATGTTGAAAAGCTCCTGCTCAACTAAAGTAAATATAGACCGGTTTGACTTAGGTTTGTCATAATGTTGTTAGCAGCCTAACTCGAGAAATTATGAATGGATCTGAAAAAATGCAGAAACTGTTAAGTAATACTACGGAGGGGCACAAATGGCTAGACTGAGGAGCTGATAGAAAGAAAATCTTGTAAATTTTTACTTTAACTCACATAGAATGTTTAGGGTTTTTCTTGCCTTCTGTATGTTCATTATGTAGGCCCTAAATTTATTAAATACAACTTGTATAACGTTTTCATCGCAAATGCTTAGATTTGGAGATTAATGGCTTTGAAGTTCCAATCGTTTTTTTATGAGAGATTATAGCCGGCGTCATATACATGTACAGGCTTGCCAGCTACCGAAAAGGAACCTACCAGATCAAACCTAGCCGTACTATTCCTAACCGTACTTTACTTTACCTAACCGTAGCTTACCTAACCGTACCTTACCTTACCTAAACGTACCGTGCTGTACCTTACCTTGCCTTACCTAACCGTACCTTACCTTACCTAACCGTACCTTACTTAACCGTACCTTACCTTACTTAACCGTACCTTACCTTACCTAGCCGTACCTTACCTTACCTAGCCGTACCTTACCTAACCGTACCTTACTTTACCTAACCGTACCTATCTTTACGCCCTTGCCCAACCATGCGCCCTTGCCTGGCCTTGCGCCCTTGCCTGGCCTTGCGCCCTTGCCTGGCCTTGCGCCCTTGCCTGGCCTTGCGCCCTTGCTTGGCCTTGCGCCCTTGCTTGGCCTTGCGCCCTTGCCTGGCCTTGCGCCCTTGCGCCCTTGCCTGGCCTTGCGCCCTTGCCTGGCCTTACGCCCTTGCCTGGCCTTGCGCCCTTGCCTGGCCTTGCGCCCTTGCCTGGCCTTGCGCCCTTGCCTGGCCTTGCGCCCTTGCCTGGCCTTGCGCCCNGGGCCTGGCCTTGCGCCCTGGGCCTGGCCTTGCGCCCTGGGCCTGGCCTTGCGCCCTGGGCCTGGCCTTGCGCCCTGGGCCTGGCCTTGCGCCCTGGGCCTGGCCTTGAGCCTGGCCCTGGCCTTGCGCCCTGGGCCTGGCCTTGCGCCCTGGGCCTGGCCTTGCGCCCTGGGCCTGGCCTTGCGCCCTGAGCCTGGCCTTAATTGCGCCCTGGGCCTGGCCTTAATTGCGCCCTGGGCCTGGCCTTAATTGCGCCCTGGGCCTGGCCTTAATTGCGCCCTGGGCCTGGCCTTAATTGCGCCCTGGCCTGGCCTTAATTGCGCCCTGGCCTGGCCTTAATTGCGCCCTGGCCTGGCCTTAATTGCGCCCTGGCCTGGCCTTAATTGCGCCCTGGCCTGGCCTTAATTGCGCCCTGGCCTTGCCTTGCACCCTGGCCTTGCACCCTGGCCTGGCCTTGTGCCCTTTCCTGGCCTTGTGCCCTTTCCTGGCCTTGTGCCCTTTCCTGGCCTTGTGCCCTTTCCTGGCCTTGTGCCCTTTCCTGGCCTTGTGCCCTTTCCTGGCCTTGCGCCCTGGCCTGGCCTTGCGTCCTCGCCCAACCTCGCCCGACCTAACCTAAATTTTGCTTCTATAGGGTCGTCTATTATTTTGTCCCATAGTAAAACACCGAAAAACTTCAAAGTCATGTATCTCGAAAACCAAGCATTGGCGACGAAAACGTTACTCATGTAAATTGTTTTAAATTGGCACAATCAGCATACTAAAAACAAGAAAATCCAAAAAAGCCATAGGTGAACTGAAGTAAAATAATACTAAAAATCATGATTTCAGAGTAAATTTGAATTTTTCGTTACCTCTGCCTTACTTGGCGAAGGTATGCGCTCTTAGAGTGCTCTAGTTTTGTTTTGCCCTACCTCCTATATGTTGGGTTTCTCTCACGAACGTTAGAGCCTGTGATCTTCGGCTGAAACACCATCGGACATGGGTTCCACATTTCTCAACATACTATAGCTACTACGTTTGTTTGAAGCGGCCTAGTTAAAGCGCATTTGATTAGGTCGTCAGAATCGTCCTAAGCCAAACCGACTTGATTTGGCAGAAACTTTGGTGGCATGATAATTTTTTTTTATCGTGTCGCTAGAAGGAATCGGATTAGGTACGCTGAGACATTTAACGTAGCAAGGTTGCATCCTTGGAAGTCTCACAGGTAACCGATTAAGGCCAATGCTTGAAACCTAAATGAACATGTTGAATTCGTCGCACGTGGCAGATGTTCGGACAAGTCATGGCCAATTTTTATTTTAAGTCCAAAACGGAATTTCGACATTTTAACGTGTAATAGGTAAAAGAACCCATTTAAACACATTTTACCCAGATATCATTTTGGTCGCAGGTACTTAGTTTTCGACATATTTGACTTTGAGGTTTCTATTATATTCGTATGGGAGAAAATACCCATAAATGTAGCCAAGCGATACTGTATTGATAAATTTAACAGTATATGTAGGTAAAATGGGACATTCTAAGATTTTTTCACACGGGAAGTTTTTGCCGCAAGTGCTTAGTGTACGAGACATATACTTGTACATGGCTTTGATGTTCCTATTGTTTTCCTATGGCAGAAAATACCCGGCGACTCAATAAGAATGTAAACTAACCTAAGCAAACCTAATCTAACCTAGCTTAACCCAACATAGCCTAACCCAACCTAACCTATCTAAGCAATTTTGGACCGAGGTTTTTAACCAAACTTACTCGACTTCAAAAACTTGTCTTTTCCGATTCTACGAAATCTGACATCGGATTAGGTAACCCAACCTGTCCTAACCGAACGTAACTTTACCCAACCCAACTTATCCCAACCTAACTTGGGTAAGGACTAAGTTAGGTTGGTTTAGGTTCGTGTGGAGTCTCCGAGTATTTTCACCCATAGGAAAACAATCCCAACCTAACTTGGGTAAGGACTAAGTTAGGTTGGTTTAGGTTCGTGTGGAGTCTCCGAGTATTTTCACCCATAGGAAAACAATGGGCACTACAAAGTCAAATATCTCGAAAACTAAGCATTTGCGAGCAAAATGGTATTCGCGTAAAATGTGTTTAAATGAGTCTTTTTACCAATACAGTACCTTAAAATGTCTAAACTCTATTTTAGACCTAAAGTAATATTTCACCCAAGTCAAGTCTCCAAGGCCTAATTTCACGGCCCAGTCAAATGTGCCTTTGATGTTGGCCTGGACTTTGAGCTAAATAACTTGATAAAGCCATAGCTTAGTTAAGTATTATTTTTACAAATTCGACCAACTTTCCCCAGTGTAATCCGTAATCGCTAGGTAAAAGTAACTTTTTTTTTTATCGTTAAGGAAGGCAGGACTGGTTCCTGTTTGTTTCCCTGTTTTTTTTTTTTTATTTCTGTACGTACTTGAAATGTCACCATGATGGTGGAGGCTTCTGATTTGTTTTTACACATTTGCTTTACATTATATCGTGCTTGGCACTTCTAAATTTATCACGTACGCAATTTTATCCAATAAAATCACAGTTTCAAAGTACTCAAATTTGGTTGGCCGAAATTGTAAATATTTACCACTTATATTAATATGTAGTTATAATAAACTAGGCTGCTCAATCTCACTGTTTCCTGTTTTTTTTTTATGTACACTGCCCAAAGCTGTGTTTGACATGCTACGCGTCCATTAGACACGACCGAAAGCTGATGCCGGTAATAAATTTTACACCAAAATGGACAACGACAGAAAATACGAACAGACTAAACTGAAGATTTGAGGTCCTAACAATCTCCAAGGCAAAAGCCTGTGCATAAACTGCAGCACGATTATTTCTCTCAAAGACCTTGAAGCTGAGGGTAGGGACAGCAGATTAGGTACAATGTCACTCGTCGTTATAAAACTTATAAAACATAATCCTATCAGATAGAAACGTCCCCATAGGAAATCCTGTAGGTAACTAGAGCTATTCGTTAGGTTTTGGGGACGTCTTTTCTTGGTGTCTTCTTTATTTTCTTCCGCTGCCGCACTCCTACAGATGCCTGATACTTTACTGTTTCTTCTCTTCCGATTTGCTGTACCCACGCGTGAAGATACTGTGTTTGCAACTCGCGTTAATGTTAATGTCCTTCACGTATCCATCAACATTCATATTTACCACATGTCCTATCCCCTTACTCGCTTGAAGCACTCAAGGGGTGACCAGAGATCCCCATACAGTGTATTCTCTCACAGAATGATGCCCTTCAGAGTCATATATAGGATGGGCCATAGTCCTAAGGCTAGGATAGCCGTGTTCGCCCCTCCTATGTTATATGGGGAGCAGCCAAGGATGATGATACGGAACAGGCCCGAAAGGAGCTCAAGCTGTCGTACAGTCCAATGAAAACGCCGATGACGCGGATCGCTCGAATGTCGTAAAATCAGTATCAGGTAGCAGCTGTTGTTTATCGTCTCTCAATTTCTCCCTCAAAATAGAACAAAATTGATAAGTTTTGTTATTCACTGGCGTTATGGTAACGTAAAATATCATTTTTTTCTAATATTTGCACGATTATGGGACTGCAGTCTACTGTTTGAAAGTCCCGTCGTGGGGCACAGGCTGGGCCATAGGGTTATATTAGCTAGGTTCGCCTATCCTCTGTTATGGGGATAGGTAATCCCAGGGTTCGTGAAGGTTACCTTAGCCATTAGCTTGGCCTTCGGGACGTCTTGTCTTTCGTGCTCACTTTGCTTCATTCCATTTTTATACTCCTACTTGCTCTTGCTTTCTTCTGATCTTCATCATCTTCCCCGACTTACTGTTCCCATGCGCGTTGATTCTGTGCGGGAACACCTTCGTGCATGGGTTGCCCATTTCTATAGTAATACTATATTTCGCATTTCTCCCTCTGTTAGATCGCCATTGTTGTGAAAACTGAGGCCTAAACTATTCAATATAATAACTAGAGCACTCTTAGGAGCGCAAAGCTGAGCCAAGCAAGGCAACGGTAACGAAAAATTCAAATTGGCTCTCAAACCAGGATTTTTGTTGTATCAACACCAGAATCTAATCATTAATGCCTTGCTATAGTTTTCGTGAAGATCCGTTCGTAACATTGTGAGTTATGCTGCAGACAAACATTATGACAAACATGAGTCAAACACACAAACGGACCCATCGTCCAGTCAATTTTTATCTGACAGACGTCAATGTGTAGTTGTTCATGGGAAGAGGAGTGAATTTTTGGATTTGGTTTCTGGTGTCCCACAGGGTAGTGATCTGGGCCCTTTGTTGTTCATTGTAAATACGGTGGATCTGTTTCATCTTGTTAATAATTCACTTGTTGGTTACGCTGATGTTACTTTACTGGCTGTTNTTCCCGTTCGTTTTTTCCATCGTGTGTGGATGTTTGGAATGGTCTTGATGGCTCTGTCTTTGCTGGTGCGGGTATTGGCAGCTTTAAACGATTTGTACACAGAGCTATTCTGTGATCTCGGATCTTCTTTATTCATTTTGTTTCTTCACCCGCTGGGCTGGTTGCGTGAGGGTTTGTTAACCTCATGGAGATTCTCCGTTCATACGTCGCCAGTCTGGTGTGATTTAATAATGATAATAATAATAATCAATCTGCACCAAAATTTGATCATTTATGTCTTTTAACATTGCCAACAGCTCCTGTAAATTTCATTAAGATTTATTCTCAACTTTTTGAGTGATTGTTCTAACAAACATAAAATTGAAAAGAAAAAAAAAAAAAACTGCTACAAACTAATGAATGAACCAACTGATCATCACAAAATATTGGACTCTTACTTTTCGTAATATAGCTACCTAGCAACCAATATAAATTTCATGATAATCCGTCCACAACTTTTTGAGCTATGTCATTACCAAACATGAGGTAGGCAAACAAAATGAACGGACAAACTGATCAACGGATCTTCACCAAACGTTAATCATCTATTCCACCTAACATGCTTAACAATCCCTGTAAATTTCATTAAAATCCGTTGATAACTTTTTGAGTGATCTTGGTGACAGGCAGAATAACATAGACAATTTCGACGAAAACCTAACATCCTTGGCGGAGGTAATAACTGTCTTTTTTACAATAATTGTGTGTACTTTTCTTTCTCCTCCTAAACGCACGTTTATACTTGGATAAGGTTGTAGAATTTTTATGTCTACGGTGATGAAAGATTAGAAGTATGTATCTAGTAAAAATGCTAAAGCAGGCAAATTTGCTACATGCAGACCATCGGCGTCGCACGGCGCCTTTACGGCAAGCAGACAGTATGAATAGTCGCTTAGAATAGAGGACGTCTTAGTAATTCTTATTCCATGATGTTAAATAAAAACTTCAAGGCAATATTTTTAATGGGCGCATTAAAAATATTATCTTAAAGAAGTTTTATCTTTTTGGCCTCATTATTAAATATTAACAAGTATCTCGCCCCTTTGAACCAAGACATTCGAGACAGTTATTCCTGTAGATTTTGATGCACTGAAAACGAATATAAAAGTTACACCCGTCGAAAAGTATTAATTTTCAGGCTAATCAAGCGATTTTGGTAATTTTAACAATATATAGGTGAAATGGAACATTCAAAGACGTTTTTTCATGAGTGAGGTTTTTGCCACCAGTGCTTAGTATTGAAGATATTTGACTTTGAAGTTTCCATTGTTTTCCTAAGTGGTTCAAATTGCACCAGATTTGTAAAAAAAAGTAATGTATATTTTTAGTGGTCGTAATTTTATATTTATATGCCAGGAAACTTTGACCAAGTTACGAAATTCGAACTAGTGAGATTTGGTTTAGGTCCCATTGAAATTCACTCTAATACTAAAAGAAAACTCTACTTTTAAAGCAAATGTGTATTAGTTCAGAGTAAACTCTGCAGAACTTCCGTTACAAATGTGTAAAAGATTATAAATATATCATGTACATTGATATAAAAATTGCATTTTAACACTGCATGCATAAGTTTATAAGTTTTTGTTTCAGAATATATTTTCAACCTTTAAATACAAAACAGGGAAACAAAAATAGAGATTTTCATTGCATTGATCCCATAGGGCTCTATGTTAGATCTCCTGATGGTCTACGGGGTTCTATAGACCACTTATAGGGAACCACTGTTTTAACCTAGTGCAGCCTATGCTTCACCAATTGCTAGCATAACATGTTTTGTCCTATTCTCCGAAGAATGTTTTGTTGTCGTGGCCTAACAATGTATTTTTTCAATTTGAAATTTTATGCTTATCTTTGGATGATAATAATGGCCTGGCCATAGCACAGCAGCGTGCGAAAATCGACTCAATGCCCACGAAAATTTCAAAGTAATCCAGAATCGATGGAAGTTTGTGGATCATCACCAAAATCCAGGATTTTTCTGGATCACCAGCCAAATCCAGGTTTTTCTGGATCATAGTCAAAATCCAGGATTGTTTTGGATGATAAAAATCCAGGATTTTTTGGATGATAAAAATCCAGGATTTTTTGGATGATAAAAATCCAGGATTTTTTGGATGATAAAAATCCAGGATTGTTTGGATGATAAAAATCCAGGATTGAAACCTACTATTTTTAGGTCCTAAAAAAACCTACTATTTTTAGGTCCTAAAAAAGAAACGGTTATAGGTCAACAAAACTAGTGGCTTCAGGTCCTAAAAAACAAGTGATATTAGGATTTAAAAAAACAACGTCACCAAAATTCAGTTTTTATTTTTGATCACCATAATAAAGGATTTTTCTGGATCAACATCAGAATTGAATAGTCTGTCCCCGTGACATTTTTAACATTTCCTGCAAATTTCACGAAGATTCATCCTTTAATGCATAAATAAGGCTGCCAATAGGCATTTCAAAAAGAAAAAAAATACTTTCTTACCCTAAGTTTAACACTAGTAGTAATGATACATTAGTTTTTCTTTTTCATTAACCTAAATTCTTCTTGTAGGAGAGCTGCCGAAGTTAGTGCTGATAATAGCAAGTCATTTGGCATCAGCAAGATGTAAATGAGATATCAAATTTTCCCCTCGATCTTCTATGCAACGGTTATCGTAAGAGAGTGAATGACTGAATTGAGCATCCAGAAAGCGCATCATTCTTTTGACCTATGTATTGGTATTGAATCGTTTTAACTGTTTATTCTCTTTGCAGCATTATATTTTCAGATATTCTACAATTTTGTAGCTTTTGACTACGAGTAGAAGACCTAACTTTGTACACAGTTGGGTTTAACCGTCTACTAGGACTAATGTCAACAATGTATTTATCCACGGTCCCCCCTTTAGGTAACGATAAAAACAATGCTTATTCGTCAGAATCTGAATACCCAAATTCGGTCGAGGATCTTCAGCAGGACTATTATGAAGACAGTTTCCGTTCTATGCAGTTGCAATGCTGTCAGAATCTTCTAGCTCTGACCTCAGAATGTGCATCTGACTATTTTTTGGATATTGTTGCTTCTGTTTCAACTGATCCAATAAGTGATGGAGCGAGAGAGGATATTAAAAATAGCTTTGCTGCCCTTACAAGCGTCAAGTTGAGCGAATTTTTTTTTGATAAGGTACATCAGTACACTCACAGTTTCTTCAGTTCCAAGCCAGTTAAATTTTCAATGACAGTTCGGCTTGCAGCCCTAGATAGAGCAAAAAATAAGGTGGAGGTTTTGACAAAATCGGCACAATTAAATGAAGCTGAATTAGAAAAGTATCGATTGTTTGCTCTTGATCCATCCAGCCTGAAAAACTACAAGGAACTGGTTCGCAAGGTGATGAAGTATGCAACCCTAAAACGCACATGGATTAGGAAACGCGACCGGGCCGCAGAACAAGTGAATGACCTACACACAGAACTGAACATATATATGCGAGAAAAGCTGGATAATTTGATCACCGAGGAAGCTGTAAATTTGGCGAAGGCTTGTTTGTCCAACCGTGAGTTGTTGCAATCTCAGGCCGCCACTGACTTCGTGAGGGCAATCCAACTCCCTGATGGAGTTTCTTTTGCTTCTCTAGAGAAGTACTGGCCGAAACAGAGGAAGACTTCGGCTCCAGCGGCGGAGGCTTCTGTTCCACTGGCGGAGACTTTCGCTCAATCCGTCCGTATTTTGGCTCAACCCGTGCCCGTGGGTACTTTGGCTCACTCAGTGAATACTTGGGTCCACCGTGCGCGTGCATTCACTCAACACGCTCATATTTCGGGTAAATGTGATAATGTTTCGGGTGAATGCGATAATGTTTCGGGAAAATGCGATAATGTTTCGGGTAAATGCGATAATGTTTCGGGTGAATGCGATAATGTTTCGGGTGAATCCGAGATTTCGGGTGAATGCGATAATGTTTCGGGCGAATCCGATAATGTTTCGGGTCAATCCGCTAATACTTTGGCTCAACCGGCGCTGAGTTCGGCTCAACCGATGCAAAGTTCGGCTCAACCGATGCAGAGTTCGGCTCAACCGATGCGGAGTTCGGCTCAACCGATGCAGAGTTCGGCGGCTCAACCGATGCAGAGTTCGGCGGCTCAACCGATGCAGAGTTCGGCGGCTCAACCGATGCAGAGTTCGGCGGCTCAACCGATGCAGAGTCCGGCTGCTCAACCGATGGGAACCTCGACTGTGGTGAATGATTCTCCGGCACCAGTCTCGAAGGCTTCGACTAGGCTGTCGCCAGTTCTTTCTCGAATTCCTAAACAGTCTTCAGTGGTGAAGCAGCAGCATCAAATGGAACGAAGCGATCGACCGTTCGATTAGGATTCGGAGGTCTGTAATTTTCCAAGCAAAAGCTTCAACTAATAATGGTGCTTCAAATTCATCTCCAAATTTATGTTCTGATGATCTGTCGCCTGCAACTGCTCGTACACCTGCAACTGCTCGTACACCTGCAACTGCTCGTACACCTGCAACTGCTCGTACACCTGCAACTGCTCGTAGTGGACGTTGACGAGCATGTGGACGTTGACGTCGTACACCTGCAACTGTTCGTACACCTGCAACTGCTCGTACACCTGCAACTGTTCGTACACCTGCAACTGCTCGTACACCTGCAACTGCTCGTACACCTGCAACTGCTCGTACACTTGCAACTGCTCGTACACCTGCAATTGTGTCTTCATACGCACGTTCAGTACTGAACAATGCCACATCCAGCCGTCTTACACTACTGTCCCGTTCTTCGCCTGTTGCTTCGTTGCCATCAAAAAATAAATGAACTAATATTTCTGCTTACAGTTTTGTAATTTTCACTGACAGCTTTACTGATTTTATCTTCAGCGCTAAAATATTTTCCAGCGTCCTTTGCACTATATGAAACTTTTTTACATCAGCTCCGATACAAGTGCTATTCCCTGTTGGGTTTAGCATTTACGCTTTGATGTCGAAGCTGCTATTAGCATTTCACTTTTGACAATTTCTCTGTTGATAATACCACTTCCAATAATTGCTGCATTCGCTCTTCCCCATTGAAGCAGATTTGAATCTTTGTTTCTGCTTCAACTTCAAGCACATTATCACTTTTGAAACTGCTCTTTATTCCGAAGACTCGACATAGTTCTGAACTTGAGCTTGTTGTCAGGAACGTTTCTAAAAATTTTAACTGTTCACCAATGTTGTTCCATCGGCAGTTCGGTAATGCAGTGCCGACGTATGGCTTTGCTGACATCTGCTTTTCAGTTCTCATTGATGTTCTGCTCACTGGAAATGCTGTTCAGCGAAGAAGTCGCAAATTTTTCCATAAGATAGTACTTATTAGTATTTTATAAGTAGCGTATCTGTGACTTTCATTAAATAGTTACTAGTATTTAAGTTCAACTTTGAACCATTAAGATTCTCTTTAGCAGTTTCAATTAATACTGTAGTCAGGTAGAGTCCCAAAGAGAAAAGTCTGTTGATGTGGTTACTTGTGGTATATCACTGTATGGTAGTGATTTGGTGTATGCGGCACATGAATGGAGAACGATCATTATTTTGCTAATCAAGGAATATTAACTTGTGTTATAGCTTAGGTTATTGCAGCAGAGGTGAATTTGAATCTATATTTTGAAAATTCAATTTACGGGACAAGCCGCGTGAAGCTGAATTGATTTTATTTTGCTTTTTAATAATAGCTTGAGACGATATTCCATGCTTTGAGAAGTTTTATTCCTAAACGACGCAGTACAGTAAATAAGCAACGTTGTAGAGTTGATGATTATGATGTACCCATTTTAGTTGGAGGTTACTTCTGTGTGCTTTTTTCAGTTTCCAATTTTATCTGTACCACATAGAGATATCAATTTTACTTATATGAACGAAGCAATAAAATTCTGTTGAATCCTTCACGTATATCCAACTTATTTACCGCTCAAGATTAGCAACTTGAATGAACGGTAAAGTTGCCTTGACCCCACTAGTTTATGCCGCTCGTAAAGGCCCACTTGGGCCTAGCAGAGCGTACGGCTGCGCCAGACTTCTGATGATCTGGCCTATGGCGTCATATTGACGTAATACCTGATAAACCACTGCCGACTCTACCGCCAGTGCCAAAGCCTCCTAAAATACAGGGTTGGGTTTGAGCCTAGAAAATTGTCCGATTTCGTACAGTCCCTGTAAAAATCATTAAACGACGCAGCCTGATACGTTTGGTATCACTTTCTAAAATTTCAGATCAGCACTCACTTTAATAAAACGCTTAAACACTTTTTCCAAAGTTCTAAAAGCTAGTTCTACAAATTTCGACATATCTGTGTAGAAATTTTGATGTAAACAACTTAGAAGTTACAAAGTCACGATAGTTTGAGTTTTCTATCCAGACAAGCCCGAAATAGGTAGAGCATGCACCAAAAATATCACGCAGCGTTCAACGATTTGCCGAGGGACTGCACCGATTGGACCATGGCTGAACAACGAACCGGTTAACTGGCGCGCAGGTAGGTGTTAAGCCCCCGCCCACTCCTGTGACGTCAGGTGGAGAGATAAATAGCCAACAGTGTTAATAAGTTCATACATGTAACTTGCTTAATAAATACGGTGAGCCTGGGCTCCCATGAACAAAAAAGATAGGGACCTCGTTGTGACGTAGAGACCCAGGCCTGTACCTTAGGGGGCCTTGTCAGTGTCCTACTAGTGACTTCGTTGAAAAATTTGATGATGCTATACATTACAGATACCTGAGGGGGCTTGGAATGGGCCATAGGACGCAGGGCTAGGTGATTCAGGCTTGCCCATACTATGTTATGGGGAGCAGCGCCCCGTCGGGCCTCCGATGTTAGCTACGCCTTCGGGGCGTCTTTCGTGCCATATTGCTCCCTTCCCATTTCATACTCTGATTGATCTTTTTCCCATCTGTTCTTCTTCTTTTCCGACTTGCTGTTCCCATGCGCGTTTATCTTGTGTGTGTGCATGTGTTCCACGTTTCGATCGTCAGACTATGTGTCCCTTAATTTTTTCTTTTTCTGTGATATCGCCTATGGTGAGGAAACAAAAACTTAAACTGCTGAATATAATACTAATAATAATAATAACAACAACTAGAGAGAACTCTTGAGAGCGCATACCTCCGCCAAGCAAGGTAATGGCAACAAAAAATTCAAATTGGCTTTCAAACGATATTTTTCTTTCTATCAACACCAACATTGCATCAGTAGTGCCTATTAACAGTCTTAACATAAGTCAAACACAAACGGATCAACCGATCTGCATCTAAATTTAATCATTTATGTCGTTTAATAGTACTAACAACTTCTTTAGATATCATAAACATTCATTCATAACTTTTTTAGGAATTGTACTAACAAGCACAAAATTGAACATCGCAACAAACGAACAAACGTCACAAAAACATGACCATTTATTATTCGTAACAAACCTAATAACTCCTGTAAAGTTCATAAAATCCTTCCAAAACTTTTTGAGTTGTGGCACTACGTGAAAATAGGCAGACGAAGGTATAATCAAACGGATGGACGGATTTCCATCAAAAGTTGATCCCCTGTTACTGTAACATGCCTAGCAGTCCCTTCCCTGATGATTTCGTTTAGATCCGCTCCAAACTTTTTGATTTTTCTAGGTGACTGACAAATAGACCGACAAACACAGCAATAGACAGATCAACGCGACATAAACATAACCTCTTTGGCGGAGGTAATAATACAGTAGTTACTCTAGTGTAAGTCAAATGACACTGACTAAGAAGTGTCAATACTTTAGGTTTTATGTATATAACACAGTTTGGAAAGAATTAAGTCTTGCGAGCATCTAAACTTTTTAAGTAAACAAAGTATCGTTTGCAATGAATTAGAGAAATTTTTGGAACTACCACTATATAATTTTATTAGATTCCGAAGACTTTTGTCGGATCACAGAATTTCAATTCACTGTGCAGTTTATGTATTGGACGGATTAGGTGAACCTGGAATATTTTTCTGGATTTCGTTACAATGTTAGATCGGGCTGAACGAAAAATCAGATTCGTATGCTAATTCAAATGAAAGTTTTCCATCTTTTATAAATAGAAGTTACGTACAGTTTTTCCTCATATTTAACATACGAACTCCAAGGGGACCATGTAGGTTACCTCAGCTATTAGCTAGGTTTTCGGGACGTCTCTCTTTCGTGCCCACATTGCTTCCTTCTCGATTTCATACTCCTACTTGCTCATGCGTTATTCTGTTGTTCTTCTTCTTCTTTCCCGACTTTCTGTTCCCATGAGTGATGATACTGTGTGGGAACACTTTCGTACATGGGTTCCCCGTTTCTCTTAGCATACAATATGTCCCTTGCTCTTTCTTCTTTGATATCGTTCTGCTCGGAAACAGAGGCTCAAACTTCCTAACTATAACTTTTTACTCCATTTACGTTTATGCTCCAACTTATTTTGCTTTGTTCTGTTCTTCCTCTGCTTTGCGACTTGCTATTCACACGTGCAGAAACATCTTCGTGCATTAGTTCTATGTTTCTTTCGGCACACTGCATGCCCTTTATTTCTTCCTCTCCTGATTGCCTGTTTAGTTGGAACGGATGTTGTGAGTACAGATGAATTCCCGAACTTGGATTAGATGGCTAGATTGGATTAGATATTTGTCAGTCCAACAGGCCTATGCCCAGAGCAGCCGAGACTTACCCTGAGCCATATCCACTATATCAGAAGAATTTACATACTTGAGGATTTAAAGAAAGTAAAGAAGAAAAGAATAAACTCGCATAATTAGCTGATCATCATAGAACGATGAATAGCTGCAGATCCGTGAAGCTGAGAGACTTTTAAGTTAGTTGGGGCAGGAAAATAGTTTTGGTGGCTTCCGAAGCGTGGGCGTTTGTGTTTTAGGGGAATGAGTTCGTACTTGTGTTGTTCTCAATGTTTATCAAACCGATTTTGAAATGTATTCGCCGTCTCTGCAACGATAACTTCGGAGGGAAGTCTTTTCAAATGTGCACTCTGGAAAGAGGCAAAAACTACTGGCTGATAATAGTTCTTCGTTCTTCGTTCTCTGTGTTTGAGTTTTAGCCGTTGTTTTGCAGGCGTTCATTAACGTCTTTGTTAAAAAGTCTATAGTCAATTGAAGTACAGCAAAAACGAGCAATAAGCTTACGTCTTATAAGACAAAACTCCTCGTAGACAAATGTTTGAGACTCTGCACTAGAAAAACTGTTGAAAAAACAATCTGATATTTGGTGTTAGGTTGAAATTTTAATGAATATAGAAAACGGTACAGGCATTCCTCGGCTTGCACGAGTAATTGAGGATGCATCAGCTCATATCCGACACTCAACATGGCTTCCGAAATGGAAGAAGCTGCTGAACAAACCTACTGGACTTTATCTCAAAAGTTACAGATATTAAAGATGAAGAAAAGGGTGTACAGCTTGTGTATCTAGACTTCCAAAAGGCTTTTAATAAAGTCCCGCATCACCGGCTAATGAAAAAATTGAAAGCCCACGGCATCCAGGGTGACTATTTACGATGGATCAAGGTATGGCTTGCGGGTCTGCAGCAGCGAGTGAAGCTTGAAGGAGAGTCGAACGCCTGGACGCAAGTATCATCAGGGGTTCCCCAAGGTAGCGTGCTTGGCCCACTTCTATTCTCAATTTACATCACTGATTTAGATTTAAACATCCATAGTAAAATCAGTAAATTTGGCGGATGATACTAAACTATGTCATCCTGCAACGAAAAGAGCTGATCTCCTACAAGACCTTGACTGCCTCATGAAATGGAGCGTAACGTGGCAGATGAACTTTAATGTCGACAAATGCTCAGTAATGCCCGTAGGGTTGGTGAACCCTTCCACCCCATTGAAAATGAATTGGACAGAATTGGCTACTGTCACCCAACAACATGACTTGGGAATCACTATTACAAACAAAATACAACATAGTCAACAGGTTGACAAGAGTGTGAAAATGGCAAGCGGAGTGCTGGGATTCATCATCAGAAACTTTGAATACAAGTCCGAGGACATCATCGTTCCCTTGTACAAGACATTAGTGAGGCCGTACTTAGAACTTGCTGTTCAATTCTGGTCGCCACATTTCTGTCAAGATATCGATAACATGAAAAGAGTCCAACGCAGGGCAACGAAACTGATACCTCAGCTGAGAAACAAGTGGTATGAACGTCGCCTAAAAGAACTGCGTCTGATCTCTCTAGAGCAAAGACAATTCAGGGGCAACTAATAGAAACATTTAAGTACTTGAATGGCTTCAACGACGTACCTACAACCGGACTCTTTGAGAGAGACCTTAATGATCGCTTGCGAAACAACGGTCAAAACCTCAAGCATAAAGCTCGAAGAACAACCTTAAGTCAGCAGTTCTTTCCCTATTTCATAGTCAGCATTTGGAATAGACTCCCTTCTGACGTTGTTGGTGCG
>LQNS02277100.1:6339532-6349936 GCA_001587735.2 Parhyale hawaiensis
GATCGATCGATCATTGCGCGTTTGAACGATCCACCAAACGCGCAGCGCGATCGATCGATCGCGCAAATCCACCAAACGCGCCCAACATATTCATTATGGGATCACAGAATTTCAACTCACTGTGCAGTGTGCAGTTTATGTATTGGACGGATTAGGTGAACCTGAAATAATTTTTTTTTTCTGGATTTCGTTACAATGTTAGATCGGGCTGAATGAAAAATCAGATTCGTGTGCTAATTCAAATGCAACTTTTCCATCTCTTATAAATAGAAGTTAATTACGTACAGTTTTTCCTCATATTTAGATACGAACGCTAGGGGGTCTGTGTAGGTTACCGGTAGCCATTAGCTAGGTCTTCGGGACGTCTCTCTTTTGTGCCCACTTTGCTTCCTTCTCGATTTCATACTCCTACAGTCCTACTTGCTCATGCGTTATTCTGTTCGTCCTCTTCTTTCCCGACTTGCTGTTCCCATGAGCGATGATACTGTGTGGGAACACCTACGTACATGGGTTCCCCGTTTCTGTTGGCATACTATACGCCCCTTGTTCTTCCCTCTTCGATATCGTTCTGCTCGGAAACTGAGGCTTGAACTTCCTAACTATAACTATTTACTCCATTTTAGTTTATACCCCAACTGATGTTGCTTTGTTCTTTTCTTCCTCTGCTTTGCGACTTGCTTTCACATGTGCAGAAACTTCTTCGTGCATTATTTCTACATTTCTTTCGACATACTGCATGCCCTTTATATCTTCCTCTCCTAGATTGCCTGTTTAGTCGGAACGGATGTTTTGAGTACAGATGAATTTCCGAACTTGGATTAGATGGCTAGATTGGATTAGATATTTGTCGGTCCAACAGGCCCACTCCCAGAGAGCAGCCGGGACTTACCCTGAGCTATATCCATTATATCAGAAGTTAGTTACTTATAGTTAGGAAGTTTATGCCTTCGTTTCCGAGCAGAACGGTATCACAGAGGAAAGAACAAGGGACATGCAGTATGCCAAGAGAAACGGGGAACCCACGCCCGACGGCGCTCCCACCACACAGGATCAACGCGCACGGGAACAGCAAGTCGGGAAAGAAGAGGAAGAACAGATAAAGCATGTGCTAGTAGAAGTAAGAAATAGAGAATGAAGCAAAGTGGGCACGAAAGAGAAACGTCCCGAAGGCCTAGCAAATGGCTGAGGTCACCTACACGAGACCCCTGGGGTTGCCTGGCACCATAGCATAGGATGGACGAACCTAAACTAACCTAACCCTATAGCCCATCCTATGCCCCCTGAGGGATTATATTAGAAGAATTTAGATACTTGTGAATTTGAAGAAAGTGAAGAAGAAAATAATAGGATGCATCAGCTCATATCAGACACTCAACATGGCTTCCGAAATGGAAAAAGTTACTTAGCAAACCTACTGGACTTTTACTCAAAAGTTACAGATATTAAAAATGAAGAGAAGGGTGTAGACATTGTGTATCTAAACTTCCAAAAGGCTTTTGATAAAGTCCCCCCCATCATCAGCTAATGAAAAAATTGGAAGCCCATGGCATCCAGGGTGACTATTTACGATGGGTCAAGGCATGGCTCACGGGTCGGCAGCAGCAAGTTAAGCTTGAATGAGAATCGAGCGCCTGGACACAGGTATCATCAGGGGTTCCACAAGGTAGCGTGCTTGGCCCACTTCTGTTCTCAATTTACATCAATGATCTCGATCTTAACATCCGTAGAAAGAACAGTAAATTGGCGGATGATACTAAACTATGTCATGTCATCCTGCCACGAAAAGAGCCGAGCTGCAACAAGACCTTGACCGCCTCATGAAATGGAGCGGAACGTGGCAGAAGAACTTTAATGTCAATAAATGCTCAGTAATGCACGTAGGGCTGGTGAACCTTTGCGCCCTATTGAAAATGAATGGGACAGAATTGGCTACTGTCACCCAACAACGTGACTTGGGAATCACTATTAAAAACAAACTACAACACTGTCAACAAGTTGACAACAGTGTCAAATGGCAAGCAGAGTGCTGGGATTCATCATCAGAAACTTTGAATACAAGTCCAAGGACATCATCGTTCCTTTGTACAAGGCATTAGTGAGGCCACACTTGGAATTTGCTGTTCAATTCTGGTCGCCACATCTCTGTAAAGATTTAGATACAATGGAAAGAGTCCAACGCAGAGCAACGAAACTTCTACCTCAGCTGAGAAAGAAGTCGTATAAACGTCGCCTAAAAGAACTGGGTCTGATCTCTCTAGAGCAAAGACGACTCAAGGAGCAACTAATGGAAACATTCAAGTACTTGAATGGCTTCAACGACGTACCTACAACGGGACTCTTTGAGAGAGACCCCAATGATCGCTTGCGAGACAAGGGTCAAAAATTCAAGCATAAAGCTCGAAGAACAACCTCAAGTCAGCAGTTTTTTCCCTATTTCATAGTCAGCATTTGGAATAGACTCCCTTCCGACGTTATTGGTGTGGAGTCTGTCAACTCGTTTAAAAATCGTCTTGACATATATTAGGAGAGACATCCTCCACAGCTGAGAACTCATCCTCCACTAGTCGGAAGCACTTAACAGCCAAAGCTTCCCAGGCCATCTTAAGCCGACTCCTTCTCATTTTCGCTCCATCTATATTTTTAAGCTTCGCATCACATATCAACTGTTATCGATCATGCTTGCGTGCATTCATCATCATCATCTCTTTGGCTGAGGTTCTTCTCTCCCTTCTTTTTTCTTTCTTTGTTTCTCCTCTCGTTTCCCCAGTACTCTACATCCTACTAACATAATGGTATTAGAGACACAGTTCCGGTGTCTCCTTGGGAATGGGCCTCTTGGTTCGTCTACTGCCGCCTATCTAATATAATCTAATCTAATTGGGGCACGCACAATTTGAAATTGACTATGATCAAAAATATGATATTGCAAAATGTTCCTTTATGCCTGTACATAGCACTACATACAGTTTATTGCGACTAGAATGAACAAAACAAAGGTAAAAATTATTTTTTGATTTAGAAATTATGAACAGAAAAATAAACAAGAAATTTGATTAAAATGCAGATATCTAATTACCCCACATTCTAAACAATGTGTTCTCAACCTGTCATAACTAGGGTTATGACTGTGCATATCCTGCATATGCTTTTAAGAAATTGCATATGCATGTAACGAAATGCATATGCATTTATCAAAATGCACATGCATTTAATCAGCGGCTGCATCACCGATGGGCTGCCAATACCCGCCCGCATCAACAAAGGCAGAGCTCTAACGACCATTCCAAACAACTGGATATGATAGAAAAAACGAGAATACTGCCTGTTAAGGCATCGTACTGGTTCCAAGGCATGCTCATGAAGAGTACCAGATCTTTGGATAAAACTTCAAGAGGAATGGGCAAAAATAACGGGTGAAAATTGTCAGAGTCTCATTCGGTCATGTAGTCGACGATGTGCAGCTGTAATCGATTTCAAGGGACAATTTACTAAATAGTGATCGTTCACCACCATTTTGCTAAATATATCTGACAAAATATTAACTTAAATCCATTTCGTTCTTGTTTGTCTTTTAGTTTTGGAAGTTATGAATTTAAATAGAAGAGCTTTTCGTTCCTAACTTTTTATTATCCTTTATGCATGTCTCAAATTTTAACAGAATAATCAACATCTTTCTGGCTAATGGTTTGTAGAAGCAGAAGAACCTAGCATCGTTTTATAAAAAAGTTATGCATTTTTGAAAATTTATCCCTTAGTTTGGACGGTACCGTAGTTATAAAAGAATACAAATAAAAACTTCATGCTTATCTCAATGTATGTGGTAACAGGAAACAGTTCATTTTTTACGTAAATCTTAAGTATTAGGCTTGGAAAAATCTTTAAATTGGTTTGAAAATTCCTGGAACCTTCTCAAATTCCCAAAATCTGAAAAAAATTCCCAAAGAGCGGCAGCCCTGTATCGCGTTTCTGGCAAGGTACACAGCAGCAGTGCCTTTCCGCACGGTATGTTGCAGTGTGCCGCAGTTCGTGCTGGTGGGGTCAGAGAGGGTGGCGTTCAAACTCCGCCCTCTTTGAGGCAACTCAACAAGGACGTAGTTAGCTTAGTAAAATTAAATAGATTTTCTATTTTTCCCTCTCTGTTCTTCGAGGTAGACTGTCTATCGAGATTGCCGACCAAGTCTGTGGGACTTCTCTACTCTCTGGTATGTAACGCCTTGAATGGGGCCGTCCACTCGAGCATCTTTTTCTATTCTTTGCGCCTTTTTCCGTCAGCAGTAGCACACTGAGCCAACAGCGTTTTTCCAGCAAGAATGCCGAGATAAAATATTCCTACTGGTAAAAAGCGTTATATTTTATCAGTTGAGTTTCACTCTTGAATCGCCTCGCTGCGGGTAGGGTGGTAAAACACTGAATCTAATAAAATTAATTATAATGCCCAAGAATTATGAGACTAACAGGTTAACCCAGGGGGGGGGGCAAGCTGTAGTGCATCATGGGAAATGGGCATGTGACGTCACACTAATATAGTACGTTTATCGGTAGCTATTTTGCATTGTTTCTTCATTTCATATGGGCCTCCAGAGTGTTCTACATGTCGTACAATCTTTATAGTTGCATAAAAATATGTATCAAAGCATATACCAACTTTGTTAGTTCTCTAAAGGATAAAATTTTATTATTATTTAGGTTGTTTTTTCCCGTACGCGGCACGAGCCCGGTCGGAGAGTTTCGGTAAAATGTTGCCCTAACCTGTGTCGCCGCGTACGTGTAGTTAACATATCTCCCTCTCCTTATCGTAGAAACTACAGCATCGTTAAAAAAAATTTGGATTTAACATTCGCCAGCTTCTACAACATCATTCCGCAGGACAGTTTAGGTATGTGGAATACAGTTAGGTATTTTTTTTTTTTTTTTGCAAATTAGCTAGCTAGAGTCCGACGCCATCCTACCGTTATACTTCTGTGACGCGTGCAGCGTATAACGACTGATGTTTTTTTCTTTTTTACCAAGCAATTGTATAGCTTCTGCGCATTATACATAGACTATTACTATAATATTACTTCGCAGAAAGGAAAGTAAATTGTTTCTTTGGTCTTTTAATGTTATTCCTACAAATTTTATTTAAATCTTTTTCCATCTCGCATCTGAGCCAATTCTTGTTGCAGCGGCTCGAAATTATAAAGAATAGCAGATCATTGGTAGAAGACGAAAATAATCGAGAATATTACGGTATTCACACATATAAATTCATCTTTGGAATGACATTCTACTTTCAATGAAACTCACTTCATTTATTGCAGTTTAAAGACAATAACCTTGGCTCTAAAAGTGCTTCGGACACATGCGGGCATTTGCCGGTTTATTCATCTGCTCCCTTATTGAGCCTTCTAACCAACGTTCTTTCAGAGGGCTAAAAAGTTCGCATATGCTTTGATACATATTTTTGTGTAACTATGATTGTTGGACACTGTCGAGGCTCAAATGAAACGATGAAGAAACAATGCCAAATAACTAACTTGTGATAAACGTGCTAGGTTTTTGTGACGTTACAAGCCCATTTCTCACGATTCACTACAGCTTGGCTCCACCCCGTGGGTTAACCTGTTGTATCTCATAATCTTTGATAATACCTAGTGTCACACCTTGTAGTAGTGAATGCGTCGTGCGATCTCAGCGCCCCATACAGAGTTACGGAATTTGTGGCAAGTTCACTCTCAATTTTTGGCGAAGCATTGTTAGTTAGGTTATATTTTTGCCATGTCTGTCTGCCACTATGTTTGTGTCTTTGTCTGTCACCAAGATGGCTCAAAAGTAATGAACAGAACTTTATGAAATATACAGGAATTGTTAGGCTTTCGCTGAAAATTCGTGCCTCTGTTTGTCTCTTTGTTCATCTGCTACATTTTTCTTAATGCTATAACTCTAAAAGTTAAGAACGAATTTTAATGAAATTTACATGGGTTGTTGGGTATCAACGAGTTATTAACGCCAATTTTTTTATTTATACCTAATCTAGTGGCATTCATGTTAATTTACTCATTTTAATCGATACTTTACTATTATTTTACTACCATCTCGTATATGAAGCCAGATGATACTTTTTTTTTGTTAATGCAGCATTTGCAAATCTATCATTTGATTTAATTTGTTTTGGTGGCAATTCTTTTCTTTCTAGGAACTTCAAATAGAAAAGTTAGTTTCACCATCCTGGTTCACCATCCTGGCGTAACAGCATTCCTATTACACTTGTCATTTCGATCTGATAACCTGAAAATTCTATTTTATGTAGTAGAATTCAGGTATCAGAAATTTCATAAATAATCGATCCAGGTAACCGCCTGGTGTTCAGTCAGGACGAAACCACGCACCTGTCTGTAGCTTGAAACAAGCAAGACTTGCGGTTTTGCCTCATTTTGGCCTTAGGGATTTCGATTAGCGAGTTTAAACTAAGAATTTGAGGTTAGACTTATCCACAGCTTCAGATAGGTGCGTTGGAAACGCCTCGTGGTAGTGAAGCTAGTTTCACCTTCTAACCCTCCTGAATTTCATTTATCTTTTATTATATAAAACGTTTTTCTATGTGGCTCAACGTAAGAAAAGTGCTCGTGAAATTAAGGGTGCGTTCCAACGTAAGTGGAGTGCTCGTAAAATTAAGGGCACGTTCGACTTGTGCCGAAATTGCGCATCTGAGGCTTGACTTGTCCGAAACTTTAGCTGGAAGGTTTGGCTTTGCCATTTTGAGTCGTGCTGCAGATGTTAAAAGCAACGCGATTTCGATGAACCGGTTGATAACTGTAGTTTACTTGGCCTCAATTTTGAATGTACCCTTTTAATTACCCAACGAAACGAAATTTTAGTGTAGAAAAATGTAGTAATTATCGGGAAAGCAACGAAAATAGAACATTATATCTTTTACCAGCTACTCCGACGAAAATCGTAGTCATGTCTACAGGTCATTTTCGATTGATTCACAACGATTTTTTTTGCCTGTATAATAGTGCGTGTATCAACATCTAAGAAGAAAAATTCGATCTAGCTGATGCTCTGTGATCAACATCCTAAACTAATTGATTGATGATTGGGCCAAAGCGTAATATTCTCATTGCAATTAAGACACATTCTTGAACTAGAGCACTCTGAGAGCGCATACCTCCGCCAAGTGAGGCAGGGGTAGCAAAAAATTCAAATTGGTTCTGAAAGACTAATTTTCTTTGTATAAACTCTAAAATCTAATCATTTGTGCCTTTTTGTATTAATAACAGCTTGATCAATTTTCTTGAAGATCCGTTCGTGACCTTTTGAGTTATACTGTTAACAAACGTTATGACAAACATAAGTCAAACATACAAACGAACAAACCGATCTGCACCAACATTTGATCATTTATGTCTTTTGACATTACTAACAAACATTTCAATTTCATAGAGATCCATTCATTATTTTTTTGAGTTATTGTGCTAACAAGCATAAAATTAAAAACAGTGACAAACGAACGAACGAATAAACGGATCATTACCAAAATTTGGTCATATTTTTCTGTTATATACCTAACAATTCGTGTTAATTTTATTAAAATCCATTCATAACTTTTTGAGTTATGGCATCGAGAAAATTGAGGCAGACAAACCAACAAACAAACGGATGGACATATCTTTACCAAAAGTAAAGCATCTGTTCCTCCTAACATACCTAACAATCCCTGTAAATTTCATCTAAATTGGTTCATAATTTTTTGAGTTATCTGGGTGACAGACAAACACGACGAAAACATAACCCCCTTGGCGGAGGTAATAAAGCTATTATATTTTACTGTATATGTGAAACATTCGATAAGTTTTAGAGATACATGTACCTAATTATATTGTTTTAATACGCATAGATGGAAAAACTTAAGGATTAATTATGAAATTCAAAATTTTTTCAGCGCCAACCTTCTTTTACTGACTGTAAATACAAACCTTAAACCGGGTGCAGACTAACAACTTTCGTTGCCGCTAGCAGCTTAGAGGCAACTCAACTAATCCGTTCACGTAGCTAAGGCACGGCTTCAGCTTGCGCAATGTTCAACTGTATAACAAAATTTCGAATATTTCGGTCGCTACTGCTACTCTTACTTCATAGCGATTGGCAAACGTTGAATTTTCAACGACCGCTCTTAATTATGAGCGGTTTAAGACCACAAAGATTGATAACATAAGAATTACAGCACAATGCTCGTAGAAGTCATGCTGAAGTCACTGCCACGTCTACGCAGTCGGATTAGTTGAGTTGCTTCAAAGCCTCTAGCGGCAACGAAAGTTGTTAGTGTGCAGCCGGCCTTATATATATAGTCTATTGAACAGCTATAGGGAAATTTTCCTTAACAGTAATATTATTTTCCAAATACTGATTACAATTCCTAAATAAACTTTTGTACAAAAACCGTCATGTAATCCCATGCAAAATTCTGAAACAATGTGTATATATTTTTTCTTGAGAGGAATATTCCTGTACTGTTCAGGGTAATTTTATTTCTATACCCTAAAACCATGACACATTCAGAACTCATTGACTCCATTACAGCAGACTACGAAGGGCTGCAAACAGGTACTTGCATCGGTGTGCCTCATCCTAAATAAGCAAGACTACGAAGGGGCGCTAATACCTTCGAGGGTGATTCGCCACATCTTAATGAAGTACGACTTCGAAGTGCCATAATGGCGGGTGCTCACTTGTGCAAAAGTTGCAGCTCCACACAATTTACAATCCGATTACGTTGCCGTGAACAAGATTCTGGTTTCCACGGGGCTCTACCACAATGACTAAGCCTATATCGAAATGAGCGTTTTTCTCGCAGTTTATACGTCTTGTCAAGCGGCAATAGCAAAATTGGCTAATATTCGTCTTATCCCCCACTTGAACCTCAAAATTCTATTACTATATTTTTAATCCCTATAAATAGCTGCTTCAGCATATATAGGCCTAGGTCTTTCTTTGTGGAAACTCTGTTTCGTTTTTATCAAATTTTCGTATTTTCAGTTTATTAATCAACCCGTCGCCGCGCACTTCCGGTCTTGCAGCAAGGAGCTTTAATTAAACCTCCTTGGCTTTTGCTGTTTAAAGAGGTCATCCCCCCTCCACTGTCTTAATGGACTCCCTCACCGCCTCTTGTCTCAAATTGCCGATTTGTACAAAGGACTGTGAGATAAGTTTAACAAGTTTATTGATACGTTTGCAATAAATTGAAATTGCCCATTTACTACATTATAAGCTATACTTTTGCAAATTAATTTTTGTTTGGTCAAATTTCCCTATTTTAGTTCCTTAAAGCGTCATCCTTCTTCCTCTTCTTACGTAGACTCCCCCCTACGCTCACGTGACCGGGCCTCTTCTGAGTCTTCTCGTTAGTTGTGAGTGTGCTGTTTACGTGTGATGTGCTCTACGCCGGTCCTCTCGATTTTAAGATGTCATTCGTTTTCTTTTTCGCTTTGGGAATTTTAAAAGTGGTTTTTAGCATAATTTAGGCTTGCCGAAAACGAATATTGCATCAAATTTTCTGTGTAAACCAATAATAACAGAAATATTGGACATTTTCTTCCCAACGAAGAACCACCAAAAACGTTTGAATAACCTGACGTCGGCAATTGTGATTTTCAGCACATTCTCGTAATACGAATTCCTCATTACTGAAATAAAGCCTTGAAAACCATTATTGGGTAATAACGTGGCTATTTCCTATCCACGTTAGGCAGCGTAGGACTGGTTCTGCTAATATTCTACGATATATACCAGGATTTTGGTGCTTCGTTCTTTGGGAGAAAACCGCCAATATCTTTTTTATTTTTCGTTTCCACAAAAAATGAATGTTACATTCGTTTTTAGCACGCCTCAATTATGCTGGAAATTACTTTCTTATCCTATAACTCGGGTGGGGGATAAGACGAATATTTACCGGAGCAGCAGCAATAATGATAATTAAAGAACGTTTTTCACTGGTGACTAACCTAACCTTATCCTATCTAGGCTAACCTACCTTGCCTAACCTTGCCTAACCTTACCTAACCTAAGCTAACCTAACTTAACCTAAGCTAACCTAACTTTACCTAACCTAAGCTAACCTAACTTTACCTAAGCCAACCTTACCTAACTTTACCTAAGCCAACCTTACCTAACCTTTCCTGACTAAACCTTACCCAGCCTTACCTTCTAACCTAAGTTACTATCAAAAATCGTACTTCATTGAATAAATATTAGCTATTGACACTTAAGGAAAAAAAAAGTTGGGCAATTTGAAATGTTTTTCTACAGTGTTAGATAGGCCTAGGTGAATAACAGAATTTCGAAGACAAATCTCTCGTGAAGTAAGCATTTCCCCCCCCCCCCAAAAAAATGGTTGCGTTTGCGTTTTATTATTTTTTTTTTTTT
>LQNS02277100.1:6358877-6371108 GCA_001587735.2 Parhyale hawaiensis
TTCGGAAATTTCAACATCTTCAAATTCGACCATCTTCGACCTCCCACCTGATGAGCCGAGGTACGGCGAAACGCGCGTCGTGGGTAACCAAATTTCTAAAATGCTTCTCATCGTATTCTTCAATAATAATAATAATAGTAATAATAATAAAGGTTTGGTGAAATTCGTCACTCACAGCAGAGTAATATCCTGTTCTCAAACTGTCATTTCATTTGCCCCTTCATCGCACTGTAGTGGCGGATGCTTTCCCCGCAGCACATTCGCTTTGAATTAAAAATAACATTCAGAGCAGAGATGCCCAGAACTACCCGTTCTATCCACCCGCGTCGTATCCTGGCTACGCAACTCGCTGTATTAGAAATACCATCCGCTACCGGCAAAGCTACTGTAATAGCATGTTGTAAAAAATGGAAAGCGGCAGGTAGATATGATAGGTACGGGTGAAATGATTCCAATTTGAAGTCAAATCTTCTATTTCCCTCTATTATTGAAGAGCGTGATACTAAAGGTAGATAGGACTAGCGTATAAATATATAAATACTATCTCTAACAATTCCTGTGAATTTCATTAAAATCCATCCATAACTAGAGCTATGATGGGCTACTAATCAGGACAAATGGTTGCTCTGATCTTTACCGAGAGTTGATTTTACCCCTAATATGCCTGACTATTCCAGTAAATTTCGCAGAGATCATTCTATTACTTCTTGACTTATTTCAGTGAAAAAAGCAGAGTAACAAAAAACAAACATACATGCAACCAACTACTAAGAGAAGTAATGACTCGTAGTCGAGCGTAAAATTAAAACGCTGTAAGGTTATTCCACGTAAATGTGACCTCCAAGGTGAAAATCATGGTCCAGGTAACTTTCACCTTAGCGTGCATCCGCCTTCATATCCAGCTGGTGTCTCGACTTTACACGAAGCGATGAATGCAGAACTTCACTATTCCAGTTGTAAAAGAGGTGTACTATTGCAAGGGAAAGTCAAGTTCACCTTACTCCCCTTTGGGAAGCCCACACGCACTAGTTCGTGCTGCAGATAAAGGCCAACTGACTCCAGAGCGAATAGGGTTGCAGGCGCTAAGTCGAGCAACTCCCCTCGAGGGTCATAGGGATGGGCCTTATAGGGTTAGGTAGGTTAGGTTAGCTTATCCTATGTTATGGTGAGCAGCGACCCCAGGTGATAATGTAGCTTACCTTAGCCACTAGCTAAGCTTTCAGGACTTCTCTTTCGAGCTCACTTTGCTTATATCGGATACCATACTCCTGCGGATCTTATCTTTCCTCTGTTCTTCTTTCCCGATTCGCTGTTCGCACGCGCGTTGATCCAGTGTGGAAACACCTTCGTGTATGGGTTCCTCGTTTCTAGGGACAAACTGTCCCTTCCATTTCCTCTCTTACAGCCGCGTCGTACTGATCAAAGGAGGCTTAAATTATCTTCTACTACTAGCAAAGAAGAAGGTGGTGACCCAATGAGTTTCGGGTAGTAGAGTTTAGTAAGAAACCCTCAGGCACATAGGATGGACCATAGGATTAGGTTAGTAAGATTCGTCCATCATGTGTTATGGGGAGCAGCGACCCCACGGGGTTTGTATAGGTTACCTTAGCCATTAACGAGTCTTTCGGGACGTCGATCGGTCTTTCGTGCGTACTGATCTTTCTTCCATCTGTACTTCCTCCTCTTTCCCGACTTGCTTTCCCATGTACGTTGGTCCACCTTCGTGTTTGGGATCCACATTTCTGTCGATATACATTTCCTTTCCTTTTCCTCACTTGAATCACCATAGCTGTGTCTAAGGAGACGTAACCATCTAATATCACAATAATAGGCATAATAAGAAAACTGTAATCCTAGGGATGATTTGAGGGGCGTTTTAATCTTAGACAAGTTCGATTGTGTCATCAATATTGATCTAAGGCGGCCGGTAGACGATTAGTAATATTCTCAATATTATTATCGAGTGTTAGTATTGACAATAATATTGATCGTCTATGGGCTTGATATGATTGATCAGTACATTGACTCAATATACTGATGTAGTAAAATGAGTTTGACAGTTTTATTGACGGCTCTTGCCCATCGAGGATCAATAATATTGTCAGTAGTATGTTCAAGTGTAAGGCAGTCCATAGACGATCAATAATTTTGTCAGTGTTATTGAATAAATATATTGAGCACATTTGCTGTCGACTAACTGCATCAATCTTTTCATCAATATAATATAATCTACGAAAACCAGGCTTTTGCTGTACCACGTGATGGACGTATTGACTTTGATATGACACTAAACCGGTTATCTGTTGAAAAAGTAAATGGATCTCAAAGTTATTGGTAATTTCCTAGTTCATTATTTTAGGGTACTCAATAATGAAGCACACCACCTTGTGTGTCTTAGAAAGAGTCCAGGTGACGTTCTTCACGTCACTCCACGTGCGTGAAGTCACGCTGCTGGGTGCCTTCTTTGGGACCGCAGTTAGCGACCAAAGAGAGAGCCAGCAGCGAATTATCTCCACAATGCACGAAACCGCCGACAGCTGCTCTATCTAGTATTCTTCTTCAACGAGAGCCAAGCAAATTTTTGAACTCTATAACTTTAATTTTAGTGGCGTTTCGAATATGCCCAGGCATTTTATTAAGCAATCTTGCTCCCCGTACGGTGAAGCTATTAGAATATTTTGTGGTTACCGCTTTACCACAATCACTGTTTGGGATGCGTGTATCACAAGTTCTTCCAGTTCTTTCTGAGTGTCTGGCGACAGTCCGCTCATTTACATTACAGTGATACGTTCCAGAATCTTCTAAATATAGATGATTTTAAATCGCTGGAATCTTTGTTGCATTCAATGCAATTGGAGATAGCTAAGTAGTTTGTTTTGTGGTAATCGCCCTCCTGCATGCCTTGAACTCTGGCTGTAAACGATTTTTGGATAATTTCAACTTGTTCTATCTTTTTTTCTTGTGCTCGGTATCCAAAGTGAAGACAGTACTCTATTCTCGCAAGGATTATTTTTTCCATATAGTATGAGCGTTACACCAACTTCACGTGACGAGAAAGTTCGTAAAACCCATCCAATCCATCTTTTACCCAAAGCGATAATTCAAGCAGTATGTTCTTCGAAGGTAGTATTGTCTTGCATTCTCACTCCGAGGTCTCTTAACTCTTTCAATTTCATGCCCATCGCAGGGTGGTATATAGTGTGAATTTAAGGAGCGGGTTTTTCCGTATCTTGAAAGTTCAAATGTTTCATTAAAGGTCGTATTTTTTTTTTTACCAACCATTGACAGATGTTTTCCAATTCACGCTGCACAGAGAGCACTTATTCCCTAGTTTGCACAGAAGCTAGAATTGTATATCGTCTGCAAAGGACGAAGGGGCTGCATACTGTAGTTACATCCGTACCCCATGTCATTGATCATGATGAGAAACAGAACAGGCCCAAGCACAGTGTCCTGTGATACTCCATTGAGTATCGGCCGTCTTGATGACACTTTGTTGACGATTACACTTTGGGCTCTATTTTGCATGAATGCTTCAAGTCACTGAAGACATTTTCCACCGATACCCATGCGGGAAAGTTTTATTGAGACAATATACTGAACAAGGAACCCGGTATTTACGTGATAACATTTGGGTTTTATCTAGTGCCCCTAAACTACTTTTTTTTTTGCAAGTTAACCAAAATACCGTAAGAAAATAAACTAAAGTAGGTAACCGATAGGAGTGTATTTAAAAAAAAAAAAAATTAGGTCAGTTACGCTAGCCACGTTAGGTTAGCCAAGGGTAGTTTGGAAGCAACAGATAAACCTCAAATGTAGAAGGAAATAACTAAATAAATCAATGTCTTTTTCGCATTCTGTATTCCATTATTAACTAGAGCACTCTGAGATCGCATAACTCTGCCAAGCGAGGCAACGGGAGCAAAAAATTCAGTTTGGCTCTGAAATCATGATTTTCATTGTATCAACTCCAAAATTCAATTATTTGTGCCTTTTGATAGTAAATGCAGCTTCTGCAATATTTTTGAAGATCCGGTCATAACTTTTTGAGTAATACTGCTAACAAACGTTATGACAAACATGAGTTAAACATACAAACGAGCAAACTGATCTGCACCAAAATTTAGTCACTTGTCTTTTAACATTACTAAAGGCCCCTATAAATTTCATAAAGATCCATTCATTATTTCTTGAGTTATTGTGCAAACAAGCACGAAATTAAAAACAGTGACAAACGAACAAACGGATCAATAGCAAAATTAAGTCATTCACTCATTGTTATACAGCTAAAAACTTATGTTAATTTCATAAAAATCCATAACCTTTTCAGTTATGGCATTTTGAAAAATGAATCATCCAAACAAACAAACGGATGGACAGCTCTTCACCAAAAGTTAATCATCTTTTCCTCCTAACATACCTAACAATCCCTGTAATTTTCGTCCAAATCAGTCCATAACTTTTTAGTTATCTTGGTGACCGACAGACAGACAAACCCGACGAAAACATAACCTCCTTGGCGGAGGTAGTGAGAATTACCCTATATATGGTACCAAACTGTGTAATCTGTTTTATAGCAACAGTGTAGCTAACAGTGCATTGCTAACTCTTGACAATATTATTGAACGTCTATAGGTTGCTTTAGTATTGACAATAATATTGATCGTAAGTGGGCTTGGAAATGGTCGATCAAGACATTGACTTAATATATGTATGAAATCAAACTAGTTTGATATGTTATTGAAGGTTCATCAATATATTGATGCGTTCACTTGGACTCGTCAATATATTGAAACAATATTTAAATAGGATCTCTGGAATTCGAAGTGTATAAACCTGGGAATATTGGATTTACATATTTATTTGCACGCTGGCTTGGCAATTATTTTTTATGGCTATAATCACTGTCAAGATATAGCAAGTGTAGTAATAACCATATTATTTGAGAGTTGAGCTTTTGATGTTATGAAAAATATTGTTTTGACAAATCACGCTGTACAGAGTATGAATCTGCTTGATGAAGTCAAAGGCTCAAATAAAATTGTCAATACTTACTGAATAGCACAACTTTCATAATTCTACACTGTTGGTATAGAAACAGTTTACCCAATTTGGTATCGTAGGGTAGCTCTTATTATAAATGAAATACAAGATGCGAAAAAGACATTGATTTATTTAGTTATCGTTCTCTACGTTTGGGTTTTATCTAGTGCTTCTAACCTAGCGTGGCTAACCCAACGTGGCTAACCCAACGTGGCTAACCCAACGTGGCTAACCCAACGTGGCTAACCCAACGTGGCTAACCCAACGTGGCTAACGTATCTTATCATTTTTAACACGCTCTTATAACTTAACAAAGTTAGACAGGTTTGTTATGTTGTTTTGGTTGATTTGGATAAAACCAAAGTGTGGCTTAGGGGCACCATACAAAACCCAAATGTTGTTATCACGTAAATACCGGGTTCCTAGTTCATTATATTGCCCCAATGAAACTTTCCCGCATATGTAATGTATCCATGGAAAATGTCTTCGGTGGCTTGTAGCTTTCCTGTCAAATGGAACTCAAAGTGTAATCCTCAACGACAAAGTGTGATCAAGACAGCCGCTACTCAGTCCCCGCTAACGCACGAAGTAGAATCAACGTTGTGATCTGTGACTCAACGGGCTTTGCACGTTGATTTGTGGACTCCCGATAACATTGTTACCTTGTTGTGTCACCATGCGGTAACAAACGTCCTGGCACGTCCTTAGCACCTTGTGTCGGGCTGTCCAATGTACGTTATGATGTAACGTGCTAGATACGTCCTTAGCACGTTATGATGCAACGTGCTAAGAACGTGCCCAGCACGTTGTGATACGACGTGCTAACGACTTTATCTAGAATTGAATTGGCCATGACAGGTAGCAATGAATGTTGTCATATAACGTTGGCAGCACGTTGTCTCACAACGTGCTGAGCAAAACGCGCTAACAACGTTATTCGAAGTCCACATTTCAACGTGCTTAGCACGTTGAGCCACCAAAACACGACCTGCTATCTACATAATAGCAAGGCAAAGTTGTTAGCTTGGGTGGAGTCCCACAAGCCACCGTGCTTGAGCCTGTTCTCTTTCTCATCATGATCAATGACATAGCATACGGATGTAACTATGCTGCCCTTTCGTCATTTGCTGACGATTTACGAATACTACGTGCTGTCTGTGCAGCGAGATTTGGAAAACGTCTGTCAATAGTCTGTATAAAATTATATGACCTTTAATGAAGCAAAATTCCAACTGTTAAGATACGGAAAAAATCAATCTTTGAATCCACACTATATACCACCAGCGATGGGCATGAAATTGGAAGGGTGTTTTACGAGACACCGGAGTGAGAATGCAACACGTTGCTACCTTCGAAGAACATAATGCTAGAATTATCGCTGTTGGAAAAAGATGGAGTGGATGGGTTTTACGAACTTTCTCGTCACGCAAAGTTGATGTAATGCTCACACTATGGAACCAAATAATTCTTCTGAGAATAGAATACTGTTCTTCAATTTGTATGCCGGGTACAAGAAAAAGCTAGAATACCCTGAGGCGATCCAAAGATCGTTCATGGCCAGAATTCAAGGTATGCAGGATTACGATTACCACAAATCTAGCGGCTGGGCGGCGACTCTATATTCTATTGAGGCACATGATTCATAGCGGAGAAACTCCCTCTCCTGTTCTAGGCTTCCAAAAGTAGGTTAGATTGACTTGGGCCCAACAATCGGAGGCGGCCCTAGTTTAGTTTTTACTCTGGATCTTGGCAAAAACTATCAGGCAAAGTTTCAACAATATGAATGCATATAACCAGAAATAAACCATTGAAATATATTTTTTAGAATGCAATAAATTTTAATTGTTCCAAAGCTGTTGGAACACCATTTAAGCATATACCTTTTTTCAGAATCAACATCATCGCTAAACACCAGTAACTGTTCAAGTTGCTTGGGAGCAACTTTTTCCCTTCTTTCACTAGCAATAATTATTATCGGTTCTTTATTCACAATTCCTGCTCGCTGCTCTTTTCAAAGATTTTGATCAGTGTTTGCGTTCGCCCTATCTTTCATTAGCGTATCTCGATAACCTTTTAAAACCTATGTGGCTAGAAAGTCTCAAGGATTTTCATAACTGAATATCAAAACAAACGGTTTCCAATGGCATCGTTGCCTTCATCCACGGCTCCCTCGTATTCTGAACTGTATGGTGAAGATTCATTTTCGTCATCAAATGAGCTTTCGGATTTAGACGATGAACCTCAGGAGGATTTTGACGAGTACATCAACTTCGTAGAGTACAGGTGTTCTCAGCAAATGCGGAGTATTATTGTACATTTAGCAACTTCATATTATATTGATTTTTTTACAACGTTATTTGGGGTCTCAATAAGTGAAGAAATAAAGTCGCAAATACTGAGAGGTTTCAATATTGCCTCAATCATTATAGTGGATCAATTCTTCCTTGAAGAAGTGAAACGATGCTGTGGAAAAGCTTGGAGCGAGATGCTGCACGAGAAAAGAGCCTTAGCTAATGGACGTACTAATGTTATGGAAGCCGAAAAGCAGATACGCTTCTATAGGAAACGAATGAAAAAACATGAATGCCACATGAGCCACCATCGAAGGTTTGCTAATTCTTCTACACCAGAGATTATAATTGGCAAATGGCTGAAATATGCAGCCAAGAAGCAGAGATGGGAGAGTAATCAAAAAGCTCATTTAAAACAGGTGGAAGAAATACGCAATGCGTTGTGTAACCATGTCACAATTCAGATGAATGAGGTTGTTGTAGGGGAAGCTATAAAGCTAGCCACTAAATACTTGTGGGACTACGAAGCGCTGCTGTCCGGGGCTGCAGCTGACTTTTTCAGGAATTTGGATCTGCCTGTTGGAGTTTCGCTGGACTCAAAGATGGAATCCTTGGTTCGAGCGGCGAGCGAATCGTCTCGTGCCGTGATCCCAATCAATGCAAGGGAAGGGGCTCCAGTTGGAATGGAAAAGGCTCCGGCGGGAATGAAAGAGGCTCCGGCTGGAATGGAAGAGGCTCCGGCTGGAATGAAAGAGGCTCCGGCTGGAATGAAAGAGGCTCCGGCTGGAATGAAAGAGGCTCCGGCTGGAATGAAAGAGGCTCCGGTTGGAATGAAAGAGGCTCCGTCTGAAATGAAAGAGGCTCCGGCTGGAATGAAATAGGCTCCAGTTGGAATAAAAGAGGCTCCGGCTGGCAGTGAAGAGGCTCCGGCTACAGTATAGGATACTCCACGTACGTGGAATGACGGGAAAATCTTTAGCATTGGATCAAGTTAGCTCGTAGAATTTCGATTAGAGACTTTGCTAATATACTCTCTTCGGTTATCACTACAACCTGTATGACGTGAAGGGAATTGTAAGAGTTATTGCCTCCCGAAGTTGGTCCATAAAATTTTGTATTAATATTGATTTCATAGGCTTTTAGTGTACGGCCGACCGAGTTAGAGCACTGATTTATTTTCGATATTTTTAGATTGTAGGAAAAGACTTAGTGTAATTGAAATATATGTCTGAGCGATTTCGCAGTTATAATTGTATGTGAATGTGGAAATACATTGCAAATGTATTAAGTTCAGAATTCATGATGGACTTGCTGAACACAGAATGTTTCAAACCAGTGTTAGATTTAAAAAGTACCTTCTTTCTCTCGTTTAATTACCATGTTCATCTATGCCAAATAAAATTTAGTGTCCCAACTTTTACCTGCGAAGTAAATAATACAAGAAAGTTGGAAAATCATTTACCTGCCGCATTCTAATGAGACTTTGGTACGGAGGACCCCTGAGATACCGTATGATAGCTCAATACGGTAAGGTTAGTTGATAGGTTAACTAATGTTGTGTAGGGATTTGTCGCAATCAGCATTTTTTGGGTTACCGGTGCCACACCGTGTAACACCGGTAACCCAGCCAGTCACAACCCGTGTCGCAATCATAGCTCAAATGGCGGCTGCAACACGGGTTACGACGATGTAGGTCGCCGAGCACAAACGTCTGTTTTGAATGAGAGGTGCACTAAGTTCATTCAAATACGTAACTTATTTTTGAGGAAGAGGTTGTGGTAGTCCGGTGTTGGCGGGATTGCAACACACCCATTTGTGCTCTAAGAAGGACCATTAGACTTCCATAGTTTTTCACCGGCTTTCAGGACGTATTTCTATTGTGCTCGGCTTGTTTCCCAGTATTTTCATACTCGTAAGGACGCTTAAGGCATCGTTCACACCAAACGCGTCCGCGCGTTTTCATCAGTTTGGCACGAGCGTCCGAAAAATACTATTTAATGTAAGGCTACGTAAAACGCGCACTTGCATTCACACACAACGCGAGCGTCCGTTTTGCTCCGATCCGTTTGTCCGGCGCGTCGGGCGCGTCCGGCAAAGGTTTAAAATTTAATATTTGGACGCTTCATTTCCACGCGTTCATCCGATTGTACTGGTGGACCAGGGTTGCAAGTTGACGTATTTTACAGTCAAATTTGATCATATTTGGCAGTAAAATATCAATTTGTTAATACGAAGTTCTAGTTTAGCATTGAAAACAGCAAAAATTTTGTAGAGACATTTTTGGCATTAAAATTGATAATTTGGTAATTCGCTATATCCAGCGTGAGGCGAACTAAATCACAATCCCTGGTCAGAAGAAAATTAAACAGACATTGAACGTGTTTCAAACACAACTTAAACGAAAGCGATAAGTTCGTCAGCACTCAATATTGATCGGCCAAATCATCTTTGTTTTAACTTCTTTCATTGGCCTGGTGCATGCAAGTGTGATCAAGGGAGACAGCCCCGCTGCTGATTGGTGTACTGACATCTAATGTGAGGTGACTGGTGACCAGCAACTAGTATCTTTCCGTCTCTTCTCGCGTGTGGTTATATGACGAGGGAATCTTCCTATAAATGGATATTGAAAAATTTGCCTCGGTCATTTTCCAAGAAAGAGCGATATGGTCCTCAAAAGACCCCAACCATTCCAACAGGGAACACATTGCAGTTGCTTGGGAGAGGATCGCCACAGAAATGGAAACAACTGGCAAGCTATTCATTGCATATTTATTGTAAAACTCATTTTAATTCTGATTGATTTTATTCCTCTAATCCATTTTATTGGCAAAAATAAATTTATTAGCTACTTATTAAGTTTGCTTTACGTTCATATATTACAACCATATTAAAAATAAAGCAGAAAAGGATAATATAAACAAATACTTTTTATTGCGTTGAAAAGGGATTCCATTTTATTGATCATTTAGTGAGCCGAAAACTTGGTCGATTATAAAATACAACTCTGGTGGTCTTTTAATGATTAATTATAACTTTCTGTAATTTTCAACAGTATATTTTAAAAAGAGTTTTCAAAGAATTCAGGGAAAATATATGTTATGTTCTTTGTCAATTTCTTCTGAGTTAATAATAATACATAGCGTGTAATTTCAGAGCCGTAAGTTATCGAAAACTTGAACAGCTGTACTCAGGAATTGAACCTAGCATAAAGGAATTCAAATTTATTACTACTACCACTGAGCCATGAAGCAAATACCATACTCCATGTCTCAGTGCATGGTAGAGTGTTGGATTTTAATTTCGATACGCCGGGTTTAGTTCCTGACTGGATATTTAAGTCTTCGATGACTTTCTGCTAAGAAATTACACGCTATGTGTAATTATTAATTCAGTGGAAAAAGCATTACATTTTTACTGAATCATGTCATCCTGCCATGTGACAGCACCTTCTTCGGAATTAAAATATCTTGAAAACGCTGTATCACTTGCACTGCAACAGTTTTTGCCTGACGCTTTCTTGCAGCAGGGAGGCGGTTGTTGGTGGCAGGTGTTGCACTTTCGTCGTACGTGACCGCCTCAGAGAAATCCATTTCAAGAATTATATTGTGTAATATGCAACACGCTTTGATTATCTTTTCTGAATACAATAGTCTCCCTCAGAACGCAGTTTTTTCATAGTTTTCCAGTTTTTTCCGAATTGTCGCTTTCGGTGTGAAAGCTAACATGACGCCCCGGTCGCGACGACGGATGCGGCGCGTTTGGTGTGAATCCGGCCTAAGGGCGCTTCTACACTGAACGCGGCTCTTCCATTCTGTCTGAGCGGCGTTGGCACGTCTGATTTGCTTTTAGACCGAGAGCGAAACTTCGGACTAGTCAACTATGAGAATTCGGCGTTTTAAGGGCGACTATTTATATATTGATTGTATACAGTTGCTTTCTGTCCTTGGTTACGGGAAGTCTGTCGCTCTGCCAAGCTGTTTGCGTCATTATGTCTCTTCTTGCTTGATGTAGCGAATGACCAAATTATCAATTTTAATGTAAAAAATGTCTTTCACTGCCAAATTTCACTGTTTTCAATGGCATAGAAGAACTTTTCATTGATAAATTGATTTTTTACTGCCACATATGACCAAATTTGGCAGTGAAATATGCCAGCTATAGCAGCCCTGGCACAGCACACAAACATAAGTAATTTAAAGAATCAGATGAACGCGTGAAAATGAAGCGTCCAAATATTAAACCTCTGCGGACGCACCGGCCGCGCCGGACAAACGGATCAGAGCCAAAGGGACGCCCACGTCGTGTCTATCTACAAGTGCGTGTTTTACATAGCGTTGCATTAAATAGAATTTTTCGGACGCTCGCGCCAAACTGAAGGAAACGCGCCGCCGCGTTCAGTGTAGAGAAATCCTTAGTCTGTCATTCTTCTTTTCTCAATGTCGGCTCCAACGTGCGCTAATCCCGTTAGAGAGCCGCTTCGTGGAAAAGTTACATCTATTTATTTACATATTGCAGGCCAATTCCCTTTCTCCTCGAGGTAGCGGTGGTAAAACTACGAGAATACTACTACTTTTCTCCTGCTGAAACACTTGAGTAGCTTAGTTAGCTGAAGCTAGAAATGTCTCATGATGTTAGGTATTTAAAACCACTACATTTTCTGATTTTCAATCCGCGGAGTCCTGTGCCGGTGCAAGTGTTGGGGGTCTTGCTATGTAACCTCCAAACTGGCCCGTACTCGGCGTAGATACACTGGTTCGCGTTGCCGCTGCATTGGCAAGCCTCGCCAGTATAAGTGTCTATAGTATCATACATGTGTTCCTAGTTAGAACTGCTTGCAGACACTATAATAGCTGTAGGTATGTCTATAGGGATCTCTTATCACTTTTATCGGGGATAT
>LQNS02277100.1:6371505-6394314 GCA_001587735.2 Parhyale hawaiensis
TAATGTCGGGTAGGTTAGGGGAGGCAAGGACTGGTTTTCTTGTTTTCCATTTAAAAATTTGAACGATCCACCAAACGCGCAGCGCGATCGATCGATCGCGCAAATCCACCAAACGCGCACAACTAAAATACCAAAAACGAGAACTACTTTCTGAGACGACATTTACTAAGACTTTGAAAAGACTCGAAACACGACACTACTGACTATTGCGAAGTCAGCGGATATGGTGGTAAACGTTTTATCGAAACTTTCGGTAGACTCACAGTCGTGTTTGCAGAGACAATTCGAAATATTCGAAGGGGTGAAGTCAAAACACAGGACAAAAAACTGTCGTCTACAGCGGGATTTAGTTTGTACCTCTGTGGTGCCTAACGTCCCGCTCTCCCTACGTATTTTCTTAATCTGATACTTTCTTTTAAAAAAAATCATGTTGCTTCATCGATATAGTTGGTACAATCGGATCCTAGGTGATTACTTTGGTTGTATTTGGGACAGGGACTAGGATTAGTAGATGTCCCCTAGTTATAGGCAAGTCCTAAGTCAATTGCGGCTGTTTAATTTGAATCTCTGTGTCGATTTACCGGCGCAGTTCGTAACTTTTAACTTTTATTTCACTTTTCACCGTATTATTATAAACGCGCTGTAATTCTTCTTAGCTAATAAAAATAAACATAGTCGCTGCGAAAGGCATTATTGTTCGAGAATAGTAGAGATGATTACACCGCTGTATTTATTTAGATTCGATATTCTATATGTCTTTTTTTGCTTGTAAAAAAATTGAATATANATAAACACGCTGTAATTTTTCTTAGCTAATAAAAATAAACATAGTCGCTGCGAAAGGCATTATTGTTCGAGAATAGTAGAGATGATTACACCGCTGTATTTATTTAGATTCGATATTCTATATGTCTTTTTTTGCTTGTAAAAAAAATAAATATAATGTCACAGCTACATACAATTGAGCTTTCTCCTCTACCTCTTATCAGCATCTAACCACCTGAGTTCCGATGTATAAAGGCAAAAACCAGCTAGGACAGTCCAGTCTGATCTCGATCTCGCTCTAGGCGTTTTTATTATTTCATGTTAACATTTTGCCTCTGGGCATTCATGAACTTTCTCTTGTCCAAATTACATATATCGTAAGCTTAGTACTCATTTTCCAGCTAAATAATGAAAATGAAATAAACGGAGTGCGGTGACTTATAACGCAGTTTCCCTAAAACTCTATCACTCCAGTGTCGTGATAATTGTCTATGCTGGCTTTTGCTTCAATGCTGCATCCGATTGGACGTTAAACTTAGGCCTTCGAGACTTGACATGTCCAAAATCTCCAGGCAGGTGCGCAAGCCTCGACCTGTTCAATTGAGTTTCAGGGCATTGGCTCTGAAACGCTTGTCACTCAGATGCCCAGATATTCAGGCTAGCTTCATGAAATGGCATTTTCAGCTGACTCGCCGTATTAGGGCTGCAAAGCCGAAGCTTCTGCTGAAGTTTCGGACAAGTCTAGCCTCGAGAGCATAATTTTGCTGCCCAAATAAACATGCCCCAAGTTGGTGATAGTGTTCTGCTGCTATTCATCGCCATTCTGTAATGCTTTCGTTCTTCACCATTGTTCAACTGCGATATATCGATGCTGGGTAATACCTAGGCGGAGTCTAAGTTCAACTAACTCGTTTGAACCACCAGATAGGTGCGTGAGCTTCAACCCCATAAAATCGAATGGTAAGCGATAATATTAAATTAATTACCAACGAAACTACTTGAAACCCCATCGTGCTCTTTAAAGTAATTGCCTTCTTTGTTAAGCGTACTTAATTGGACTGCCTTTAACTCAGCCCTCAAGGGCATATTCTGGCGGGCCCTTTCCCTGCCACAATATGTTTGGGTATCATGCACCCAAGGGTCCGCCTTCTCCGCAGGGGATGTAGCATCTGGCCGCAGTTCGTGCTGACGAGGTTAGTTACGTAAAGTTAGGTAGGTTCTCTACTTTCCTCTTTGTGTCTCGTGAGGTGGGCTGTCGATCGAGATAGCCGACCTGGTACGCGGGATATCTCTAGTCTCTCTTGTGTGGAAAGACACAAAAGGGGCCGACCACTTGAGTATCTCCTACTATATGTACTTTGCGCCTAGTTTCCCTGCCCGTAGTAGCGCACGGGGCCACCACGCCTACCCAATATGCGGTATTTGAATAATGCACAAGTAGTTCCTCTGTTGAAACGCCTGAGTTGTGGCTACAGAGGTTGAACAAAATATATAATAATAATGCCTTTAACTCATGAAGCGTGATTCTAGCCCATTAAAACTAACGTTGCGGTTGATGTTGCGGACGAGTGGGATGGGACTACATAGACTTTGACCCACCAACGAATGAGCCCTTACTTCAGGTTTTATTCTTGAGATGTGTGAGCGATGGAAGTATTTGTTGTGTGTAAATGACAGCACATACAAAAAAAAAATTATCCCTAACAATTTTCTTACAGAAAACGTTCAGTTTCATTAAATTTTGTTCCATAGTTGGCAGAGTCAGTCTGTTCAAACAAGAGTCAGCACTAGGTCATAAGGCGTGGTGAATTGTTCTCGGAAATATTACTATCGTGAAAAGCCAACCGATACGTATAAGGTTTTCAAATATCAGCTAGCACCTACCAGTTTTTTACTGACAGTCATTGACCCTTATATAATTCTTGTTTCTTTATTTTTTGTTTCCCCCGAAGGGATTGATCCGCGCTGGTGCTCACAAAATCTTTTGGTGAATTATTCATCTCCATCCTATCATTTTTGAAAAACCGTCGAGTGTAAAACAACCCACGATCTGTCCATAGCAGACTGAATCTGATTGCAAACTGTTTCCAATGGCATCGTCTTCTGAACGTGAAACACAAGGTGAAATTTCGGATACACCAGGCGCTAATACATCTGATTCGAACCAGATTCGTCAGGAGGATTTCTTCGAAGAATACATCAACTCCCTAAAATTGGAATGTTGTGAGGAGATGTTGGCTATGACGTCAGATGACGCTGCAGCACAATTTTTAGAAGTTATTTCCACTTTATCATCTACCCCAATGAGTCAAGAGATTAAGCAGGATATCAAGAGTAGTTTCAAAGTTACTTTGAATAAGAGGTGGAAGAAACGCCTCTTGAATGAAATGCAACGGTGCTCTGAAAAAGCTTTGGACACAAAACACTCCCTGAAAGCTGAAGTTGCGGCAGTTCGAGTAGCAAAACAACAGGTTGACTTCATCACAAAACGACAACAAGAAAATAATGACAAGCTGAAGAAATATAGAACGTCTTCGGATGATTGCCATGAGACTTACGAAGAGATGCTTGGCCTAGTGTTCATACTAGCAGGGGCGAAGGTAGGGTGGACGAGAAATCTAGAAGCAGCATCAAAACAAGTGGCTGGTTTACGAACAACATTGTGGACCTATTTTAGAAAGCCTGTGCATGGATTTCAGGGGCTTCTCAACGGGATAGATATGGAGCTAGCAGATGAATACTTTTGTAGATACGAAGAGCTGCTACCGAAAGCTGCCGCTGACTTTATCAGGGCTTTGGAACTCTCCGTTGGTGTTTCTTTGAAGTCGATAGTGAAGTCATTGTATGATGAAGTTGAAGTTCCAACTAGTCCGACAAACGCTTCGTTAGAGGACGCTGCGGACGCTTCATCTCGTGCGGCAGAGACCTCATCGAGTGCGGCAGACACTTGGTCTAATCCGGCGGAGATTGGGACCCAAGTGGAGAAGACCCTGACTCGTCCAGTAGGAAAACTCCAGCCTTGAATACAGGTCGATGTTTTGGAACGAGTGGTGGACATGGAGGCACGAAATCTGTTGTTACGGGGCAAGGGACTGTATCAAATGAAAGTGGGGCACTTGTTCCAGCTCCGAGTAGGTTAACCTCCGATGGTGGGCCATGGTTCGCTGCTCCAGCGTCTGGAAATGTGCCTTCAACCAGGGGTCCAGGCGGCCCCAATACAAACGCGCCCAGCCAACAGAAGCAGGAATAATTGTGCAAGTTTTTGGCACGTATTTTATCCAATGGAAAAGTAAATCTCACGAACTCCTCTTCCGAACCTATCCGATTAACCTTCAGTTGAGATTTTTAACCTCATCTTCTAAGTATAATATTTAAGTAAATCAATAATGTGAAACTTTCACCTACTGTTCTCCCAGCTCCGTCACTGACACCAACTCGAAGAGCTTCAGAACACGTTTCCCTAGATTCTGCTCCAATTCTGTAAGCTTTAGCACGAATTTTGCAAACTCCAGCGAAACTTCTGAAATCCTCAGCACAAATGTTGCAATATGCATCACCAATTCTGTGAGCTTCGGCTCCACCTTCTGTACCAATTCTATTAACTGTAGCACGAGTTCTGCTAGCGTCAGCGCCAATTTTCCCAGCATCTGCAGTTATCCCGCCAGCTTCAGCACCAACCAATAATTATTCTACCGAGTTCAACAGCAAGTCTGCCAGCTTCAGCACCAACCAATTCTAAAGAGTTCAGCAGCAAGTCTGCCAGCTTCACCACCAACCAATTCTACCGAGTTCAGCAGCAAGTCTGCCAGCTTCAGAACCAACACTGCTTCCTTCTAGATTCATATACCTATACTGGCGATGCTTTCGTCTGTTTTCCTCTGGTTTCCCGACTTTTAGTTCCAATCCGTTGTAGCCCAGTTTGAGAACTCCCTTCTGCATGGGTTTCACGTTTCTATCAACGTCCTAAATGTCTCGCGTTTCTTCCTCACTTACACCGCCATTGTAGTGAATGAAGAAGCTTAAAATTTCAATATTTCTGATATTGAAAATAAAGGTAATATTTATTATATCCTTCTTTTTGTCCTTTCTTTTCAGTCGGTGATTCGTTGCACAGTTTTCCATCAGAGTTTGTGCGGGTTCATGTGAAGAGGTCGTTCTTTAGTGACAATGCATGGAAGAAGGTTGAGATTTAATTATTCAATGAATACAGATAACAGCGAATGGAAATTGTTCCACTGCAAAACAATAAAAATCTGATGAACCACGTTCAAAAAAATATGGACAGTTGATGCAATGAAAAGTGAAGTAGTATTGCAGCTATTTCCTTGATTGCATCAAAATATTCACAGCTAACGACTTTTGGAGAGATTTTTACAGGGTGTCTGCAACAATGTCATTACGGCTGCGCTAAAACATGGACATCGGTGTAATACATATCTCTCTAGTTTCAAAATCATAGAAATTATAATATAATGAACCACAAAAATCATAGAATTTATAATATAATGAACCCTTCACTGGGTGGTTACGTTAGTCAGGGTTGTCCATCCTACGCGTGAGCAGTGCCTCCTCAAGTATAGTCCTGGGGCTGTGAGGCAGGATGTTGGCCGACCGTTATACAGCCCTGGAGTTCGCCCATCCTATGTTATGGAGAGCAGCGCCCTCAGGGTGACCATGTTGGGAACCTTGGTCATTACCTGGCCTTCGGGACGTATGTCTTTTGTGCCCACTTTGTATCCTTCCCATTTCATACGCCTACTGATCTGTCTCCCATCAGTTTTTCCTATTCTTTCCCTCCAATTCTTTCCTGACTTGCTGTTCCCATGCGCGTTGATCCTGTGTGGGAACACCGTCATGCATAGGTTTCACGTATCTTTCGTCATGTTATATGTCCTTTTTTTCCTCTGTGATATTGCCTTTGTTGTGGAAACGGAGAGTTAAACTTCTGAATATCATAATATACAGTCCCTGGACTAGGTATAAGACGCTGCCTATTGTATGTAGTATGTATGAACGGTACCTAATCTGCATATTTCGGATATATTTAGATAGCCACCTTTTGCTCAACTGCTGAAAGGTTACAAATTAGGATAGTCTTGAGTTTTCTATCAAGATTAGCAATAAATATACAGAGTAAGTACAAAAAATGACATCACTTTGCGTCCAGTAATTTATCCACTGTGTCTACCAGTCAGACTATTGTCGAAACGTACAAACCCAGGCCTGTATTTTGGGAGGTTATGACAGTGTCCTCAGGAGGTACTCCTTTTTGACAATGGACTGTCAAACATCTTTGGCAAAACCAATGCCGAGACACATGCTTTAAATGCTGTTTTTAAACTACTCAAGGCTATGAAACAAGACCTCCGATTGGTCTACATATAGTCAAATCACGAGTTTAATGCCCCACGAAAAGCACAGCTAGTTTATCGCAACATAATTGGTATTCAGTGGTACCCACTGTCCCACTCTGCCTACGTATTTTCTTAATTTGATACCTACTTCATTAAAAAAAAATATGTTGCCACATCGACACAGTTGGGGCATCCGGATCCAAGGAGATTATACTGAGGTTGTATCAGGGACTTGGATTTGTAGTAGTGACTTAGTTATAAGCAAGTCCTAATTAAGTTGCTTGCGGCTGATTATTTTTAGAATCTGTATCGACTTATCCTCGCAGTTTCTAATTAACTTTTGATTCACTTTTTGCAGTTTAGTTATTGCTCCAGAAAGTAGCAATACTTCTGTATATTTTAGATTCGGAGCTGTGTTTTATTTTTCTTTTCTAATAAAATATGAACATAGTCACCACAAAAGACTTTGTTCCAGAACAGTAGTAAAATTTCCACCGCTGTTTATTTTGATTGAACACTGCGTATTTCTTTTTTTTTTAGCCTCCAAATAATTAAATATATAGTCATCGCTATCGACAATTTTATTCTAGTTGTTGGGCTTCTCTGTTGCCTCCTGTAATTCTCAGCCCCTAACCACCTGGGGTCTGATGTTTCAAGGTAGATACCAGTTAGCAGAGTCCAGTCTGTGCTGTATCTCGCTGTATGCAGCTTTTCCATCAGATTTTACTTACAACGCAGTCTTCCTGAAAGCTATTACGATAGAGCCATGATATCTGTCTGTGCTGGTTTTTGCTTCAAGACGGCGTCCGATTGGACGCCAAAATTATGCCTTAGGGGGTTGACTTATCTAAAACTTCGGGCAAGTGCCCTTGCTTTGATCTTTTCAACGGAGTTCGTGGCATTGGTTTCTAGTCGGTTGCCACTCACATGGTCTGAAACTCGGTCTTGTCTAATAAAATGGAAGTTTCAGCTTTTCCAACGTAATCTGGTCGCATTCAAAACTTGCAAGACCGAAGCTTCGGAGTGAACTTACTGTAGGGGGAATCCACCCTTCCAAAACCTCTGATAATTTTCTCCTTCTATTCTTCGCCTATTGCATCACCGGTAGCCACCTCTAGGGCCTCTATTGGTCGTTTAGTTTCGAACGAAACCTTCTGAGAGAGGAGGCTTGACTGGTGCTCCGCTGTCATGTACAGTTTTCTTGCTTGTCGTTCATTTATTTGACTCCTAGAGCAGGTCCAGGGCCTTGAGCGGCCATTTTTATGTTTGCTGGTTGAGAGGAAGCGGCTTGCGGCCGGAGAAGATATGATCAGCCTGTATCCTTTATAACTTCTGCGGCGATCGCTCCCCTTCGGGTGCGATTTTCACTATGCATCATGTGTTTTGTGCTACCTGTTCTGGTGAACTGCTACCTGTCCTGGTGAACTGCTACCTGTCCTTGTGAACTGCTACCTGTCCTTGTGAACTGCTACCTGTCCTGGTGAACTGCTACCTGTCCTGGTGAACTGCTACCTGTCCTGGTGAACTGCTACCTGTTCTGGTGAACTACTACCTGTTCTGGTGAACTGCTACCTGTTCTGGTGACCTGCTACCTGTTCTGGTGAACTGCTACCTGTCCTGGTGAACTGCTACCTGTTCTGGTGAACTGCTACCTGTTATGGTGAACTACTACCTGTTCTGGTGAACTGCTACCTGTTCTGGTGACCTGCTACCTGTTCTGGTGAACTGCTACCTGTTCTGGTGAACTGCTACCTGTCCTGGTGAACTGCTACCTGTCCTGGTGAACTGCTACCTGTTCTGGTGAACTGCTACCTGTCCTGGTGAACTGCTACCTGTTCTGGTGAACTGCTACCTGTTCTGGTGAACTGCTACCTGTCCTGGTGAACTGCTACCTGTCCTGGTGAACTGCTACCTGTCCTGGTGAACTGCTACCTGTTCTGGTGAACTGCTACCTGTTCTGGTGAACTGCTACCTGTTCTGGTGAACTGCTACCTGTTCTGGTGAACTGCTACCTGTTCTGGTGAACTGCTACCTGTTCTGGTGACCTGCTTTCTGCTTTGGTGACCTACTCTCTGCTTTGGTGACCTCCTCTCTGCTTTGGTGACCTGCTCTCTGCTTTGTGACCTGCTCTCTGCTTTGTGACCTGCTCTCTGCTTTGAAGACCTGCTCCCTGATCTGGTGGCCTGCTCCCTGATCTGGTAGCCTGCTCCCTGCTCTGGGGGCCTGCTCGCTCCCTACTCTGGGAGCCTGCTCGCTCCCTACTCTGGGAGCCTGCTCGCTCCCTACTCTGGGAGCCTGCTCGCTCCCTACTCTGGGGGCCTGCTCGCTCCCTACTCTGGGAGCCTGCTCGCTCCCTACTCTGGGAGCCTGCTCGCTCCCTACTCTGGGAGCCTGCTCGCTCCCTACTCTGGGAGCCTGCTCGCTCCCTACTCTGGGAGCCTGCTCGCTCCCTACTCTGGGGGCCTGCTCCCTGTTTCGGCGACCTGCTCCCTGTTTCGGCAACCTGCTCCCTGCTTCGGCGACCTGCTCCCTGCTTCGGCGACTTGCTCCCTGCTTCGGCGACTTGCTCCCTGCTTCGGCGACCTGCTCCCTGCTTCGGCAGCCTGTACCTTGTGCCGGAGGAACTATACAACTTCGCCTGGCCTCCGAGGAGCCCAACGCCTCATTTTCGACTTCGCCTACTGAGTTGCTGCCAGCTGGGGTATCGACCCCTACCGTTCTTCACTTCGATGTCGCCCGCTACTCCCTGGCTCCCTCTCAAGTTTCCTTTAAGCTGAGTTATATCTACATTTTGTGCACCTTAGTCTTAACTTTAGGAAATCTGAGTTTTAACTCGAGATTTATTTCCCCCTGCCACCAATTCGGGACTCTGACAATTGGATAAACTTGGATGAAGGGCTGGTAATTGGTCCGTTGCGCACCATTCCTATTCACTTTACTTGATTTCTCAACTGTTGAATCATTAATCGGATATTTGTCATAAGTCACTTGCAATTAGCTGTTGGGGTTATTGCTTTCAGTAATTGGAAATTAATTGAGAACCCTATCCTCTCAATTAGTAACTATTGTCGCCTTTCAAGGTGCCAACTACCTTAATTTTGATGAAACTTTTACAAGTGACGACGTGCCCCTAACACTTACCAACAAGTTAAGCCCTGACGGCCGAATTTTGGTGCCCAAACAAACATGCCCCAAGTCAGTAACAGTGTTCTGCTTATATTCGTCGCCATTCTGTAATGCTTTTATTCCTGGGCCATTATGGACAGTAGTGCTCATTCGAATAGCTCGGCAGAGTCGATTTAAGCTAAGCTCACTTGTTTGAAACCCCAGACAGGGGCCTGAGCTTAAATTAAAAAAAAATCGAAAGGTAAGCGTCAATCTGGAACCCTGTCATGCTCTGTAAAATAATTGTCTCCTGTCTCAAGCCTACTTTGGTTTCTTTTAACTCATGAAACACGATTCCTATCCGAAAAACCATCATTGTGGTTGAGGTTGCGGACGAATGGGATGGGGTTACACATACTTTAACCTACCAACAAAAGAGCCCTTACTTCAGGTTTTATTCTTGATCTGTGTTAGTGATAGAAGTATTTGCTGTTTTTAAATGACTGCACATAGCAAAAAATTATGCATAACAATTTTCTTGCAGAATACGCTTACTATCATTCCTTCCATAGTTGGCTGAGTCAGTCTGTTCGGGCAAGAATCAGCACTAATTCACCATAAGTTGAGGTGAATTGTTCTGGGCATTATTGCTAGCTTGAAGAGCCAACTGATACGTAGGTATTTAGTTCTTCAGAATATCAGCTAACATTTTCTCATGATTCTACTAATAACCATTGAGCCCTAATCCTTGTTGCGTTGTTTGTTGCTCAATTCAAAGGCATTTACTATATATTCATATATATATTTCACTATATATTTTGGTGGCTGATTCATCTTCCTCCTATTATTACTTTTGAAAAAACCTTTGTCGGGTGTAGAAAAACCTGAGATTTGTTAATAGCAGACTGAATCTCATAACGAACGGTTTCCAATGACATCGTTTTCATCAACTATCCCCTCGCAACGTGAAACACAGGGTGAAATTTCGGATGCACCAAGAGCTAGTACATCAGATTCGAACCAGATTCTTCAGGAGGATTTTTTTGTTAATTACGTCAACTCCCTAAAACTGGAATGTCGTGAGCAGATGTTGGCTACGATGTCAGATGACGCAGCAGCACATTTTTTGGAAGTTATTTCCACGTTATCATCTACCAAAATGAGTCAAAAGATAGAGCAGGATATCAAGAGTAGCTTCAAAGTTGCTGCGAAAAACAAGTGGAAGAAACGCCTCCTCGATGAAGTGCAGCATTACTTTGGAAAAGCTTGGGACATGAAACGCTCCTTGAAAGCTGAACTTGCAGCAGTCAAAAATGCTGAAAAACAGGTAGATCTCTACACAGGACTACAAAAAGAAAACAATGACATCCTCATCCAATATAAAAAGTCTTTATATGATGGTCACGTGACCTACGAGGAGGTGCTTGGCCAAGTGTTCATATTTTCAGGAGTGAAGATTGCGTGGATGAGAAATCTAGAAGAAGCATCAAAACAAGTGGCTGGTTTACGCATGGCATTGCAGAACTATGTTAGAAAACCTGTGCTTGGACTTAAAGGGCTTCTCAACGCGAAAGCTATGGAGCTAGCGGATGAATACTTTTGTAGATACGAAGAGCTGTTGCCAAGAGCTGCCGCGGACTTCATCAGGGCTTTGGAACTCCCTGTTGGTGTTTCTCTGAAGTCGCTAGCATTGTCCTCGTATGAAAAGGCTGAAGGTCCAACTAGTGCGGTAAACGCTTCGTCAGACGAAGCTACAGACGCTTTGGCTAGTCCGGCGGAGACGTCAGCGAGTGCGGCAGACTTTTTTTCTATTTCGGAGGAGACCGGGATCCAAATGGAGAAGACCCCGACTCGTCCAGTGGGAACAGCTCCAGCCTTGAATAAAGGTCAATGTGTTGGAACGAGTGGTGGACCTGGAGAAACTAAATCTGTAGTTTCTCAAGGGACTATTTCAAATGAAAATGAGACATTGGTTCCAGCTCCGAGCTTGACCTTAGATGGTGTGTCATCTACTGCTGCTCCACCGTCTGGAAGTGTGCCTTCATCTGGGGGTCCGAGCGCCATTACAAACGGGCCCACCAAAAGGAAACACGAATAACTACTAGTTTTTTTTCTTGGCACGTATATATTTAAACTAGTGTAAAAGTAAATCTACGAACTTCTGTTTCTAACTTTTCCCATTCAACTTCAATTGCCGTTTTTAGCCTAACCTTCCAAGTAAAATATTACCGAAAACCGATGAAGTAAAACTTCCACCTACTGCTCTCCCAGTTTCATCACTTAGAGCCATCTCGCTGAGCTTCAGAACACATTTTGCTATATTCTGCTCCAATTCTGCAATCATTAGCACAAATTTTGCAAACGCCAGAGCAAATTCTGCAATCTTCAGTACAAATTTTTGCAATATGCATCACCAATTCTGAGGGCTTCAGTTCCAGCTTGAGTACCGATTCTGTTACTGTTACCAATTCTGCCAGCTTCAGCGCCAATTTTTTCAGCGTCAGCAATTATTCTGCCAGCTTCACCAACCAATTCTACAGAGTTCAACAGCAAGTCTGCCTGCTTCAGGGCCAACTCTGCTTCCTTTTATATTCATAATGACGATGCTCTGCTTTCTCGACTTCTAATTCCAATGCGTTTAGTCCAGTTTCAGAACTCCAATGCGCATGGGTTCTACGTTTCAATTGACATCCTAAATGTTTTATGTTTCTTCCTCACTTACACTGCCAGTGTAGTGAAAAAGCTTCACATTTCGATAGTTTTGATAGTGAAGATGTAATATATAACATCAGTTTCTTTTATTCTTCTCTTTTCATTAGAAGATTCGCTGTACAGTATTGGGTCCAAGTTTGTGCGGGAGCGTAAAGGAGTGTGTTATTTAGTGACAAGGTATGCAAGAAGGTTCAGATTTATTCAATAAATGCAAGGAACGGCAAATTGAAATTGTGTCAAGGGAAACTTAAAATTTGATCAGTCACGCTGAAAAATATGAACACTGAGTGTAACATGTCTAGTGCCCGTCCACCATGCTAGTAGCCATCCACTTGGCACTAAAAAATTTCCTGTGTGAATACTAGTAGTACTAGAAAGCCATACATAGGCTTAAACTGTAGGGTAAGTAGTGCCGCACCATCCCTGAAAATGACAAGCTTGAAATATCAAACAAGAAAAAATTGTGGTAGTTTTCACATTTTTTCATGTTTTAGTGGAAAAAATGTGAAAACCACCATAGTTTTTCCTTATTTTATTTTTGAAGCCCGTCATTTTCAAAGATGGTGCTTCACTGTTTAGCTTACAGTTTAAGCCTATGAACGGCTTTCTAGCACTGCTAGTTTTCACACAGGAAGTTTTTTAGTGTCACGTGGACGGCTACTAGCATGGTGGACGGGTACTAGACATGTTACCCTAATTGAATGGAAAGTGCAGTTACACCACAACCATCTATTTTGATTTAATCAAAATATTCAGCTAAAAATTTATGAATTGATTTTTAAGGAGTAGCCGTGCCGTCATATAAACGTCGGTGCTAAACGTAGTTATCAGTACAATAATTTTTTCCCGCTCTAGTCTGAAAAATATAATAGAGATAGTGTGATGGTCGTTACGTTAGTCAGGTTTGCCCAACCTACGTGATGGGGACCTGTGCCGAGGCCTCCTTAACGTACAATTCTGGGGCTGTGCATCACGATGGTAGACTGACCGATAAGCAGTCCTCGGACAAAATATTAGACGCAGCCCGATATTTTCAGTATGTACGGTACCTTCTCTGCTTATTTTGGATATTATCAAGATTGAAATCTTTGGTTCAACTACTGAAAGGGTCCAGATCACGATAGTTTGAGTTTTCTCTACAGATAAGCTAGAAATAAGGAGAGCAGGTGCAAAAAAGATATCACGTTGCGTACCGTAGTCAATCCAGAGTCTGGAACAGTCAGACCATCGTTCTAACGGATTGACCCAGGTCTGTACTTTGTTCTTTAAGAGGCCATGATATTGTCCTTAAGAGGTCCCTATTTTGGAATGGAGCTTTAATCATCCCTCACAAAACTAACACCTTTAAACATTATATATATATGCTGCTTTTAAACTCTGGCGCTGTGTGAAACATAGCTTCTGACTACTCTATATAGATATCTAAATCAAGTGCCTAAATGATCCAGAGATAGCCCATTGCAGCCACATAGATTATGTTGGCTCCTCACTTTAACCAAAATTAATGTCCCTCTTTAACGTTACTTAGTTTCTTAGTCTGATTTTTCAGTTTTTTTTTCAATCGTTTTACGCCTACAATAAAATAATAGTCGGGACATTCTGGTCCCAGGGGTTTATTGAGCTTGTATGAAGGACTTGGATTAGTAGTTGTGACCTAATTACAGGCCAGTCCTTAGTTAATAGCGCTCACCAAGTTTGTAACTATATCACCTTGTTTCTAACTTCTGATTTATTTTATACGTTGTTATTAATGTTGCTCCAGAAAGTAAATTGATTTCCTTCATTGTATTTTTTAGATTAGGTACCATGTATTTCTTCTTAGCTAATAAAATATAGAAATAGTCACCGCTAAGCTCATTGTTATTGTCCCAGAGCAACAAAAGTATTTCAACCTCTGTATTTATTGTAATTTGTCGCTTAGTATTTCTTCTCTGCTAACAAAATACAAATACAGTTACTGCTAGGGTAGCAACTAATAGCACTTGCACGACCTCGCCCTAAGCGTGGTATAGTTTTTCTTTTCCTTTTTCATACAAGATAATTTCCTTATCCGACGTAACAGCAATGGCTCAAAGAGGGCGGAAGCACTGGTTCTGGCTGCTGTCTGGGAATGGGCCTGTTAGTCAGTCTACTGCCAGCTATCTAATCTACCGGGTGCTTAAATATTAGAGGTACAAAATTTGACTGTAAGTAGAAAAACGGAAAATAGAGAGATTTTTATGAGTGACAAAAATTTCAAAACTCCTTAGTTTTGGAAAAATGACCTGCAATAATGGAGGGGGAAGTACCCCCTATATTTGTTTTAGTTACTATTTATTGTAAATTTGAACGAAAATTGATACAGCCTGTGCTTTTTTCCTTTTTTCCCATAGAAAACGGGATATTCAAAGAAAATATGAAAGGGGAGGCTGGGGAAAACCTATCTAGTCCTACAGTTTTTGAGCTACAGAGATGATTTTGGTCTCAAAATAAACGGAACCTGATGCTTTACAAATAGGCGATTACGTTTTATGGTCATCGAAAAAATTTTTGAGAAAATTCTAAAATTCTCTGACTAAAAAAATTTTTATTTCGAATTTTCACTCAAAAGTACGCTATTCCTCGTCTCTTAATTCGATGATCATAAAGCCCAAACCCTTATCTGTTGAGAATCGGATTCCGCTTAATTTTAGACCAAAATCATCTCTGTAGCTCAAAAGTGATGGACTAGATAGATTTTCCCCCGCCCCCCTTTCGTGTCTTCTTTGATTATCTCGTTTTCTATGAAAAAAAAAATAGAAAAAAACGCACGTGTCTAACCCACATTTATTTTCATGTTTACCTATGTGTACCAAGTTTAGTTCAAACCAGCTAATAACTTAACAAAAAATAAAAATTGCGGGTACGTCCCCCGTTAAGTATATATTTCAGGTCGTCATTTTTCAAAAACTAAGGAGTTTTGAAATTTTTGCCACCCATGAAAATAGTATTATTTTCAGTTTTTCTACTTATGGTCAAATTTTGCACTTTTAATTTTGAAATACCCGTTACAAACAATTTTCTTCAAGTGTATTGGGCTCGCCCTGTTACTGACTCTAATTAATTGCTGGTACTTCACCACAGGAGCCCAGATTTACCAAGGCAACAAAGTTCGTTTTTGGAAGCCGGCTACAGACGATAGTCATTTGTCCTGTGATTTCACTTCACAGTGTTCGTATGCGTTGCTCTGTCAGCGTAAGCAACAAATAAGAGCACTGCTCTCTGAGACGACTGTCTCTAAAATTTTGTAAAGACGCACGACACTGCACTAGTGACACAGGCTAAGCCAGTGAATACAACGGTAAACATTTTATCGAAACTTTTGGCAGCGACACAGTCGTGTTTGCGACAACAGTACGAAATATTCGAACGCGGTGAAGTGAATACATAGGGCAAAAGACTATCGTCTGCAGTGGGTTTTAGGTGAAAATTCATTTTCCCCGGTTGTAGAGAATATATGCAATTTGTCTTGTCATCAGACTGGGGTCTTGTTAAACTACAGCTTCCAGTACGCCGATGTCCATCTCTCTAGGCCGGCCAGAGCGAGGTGCATAATTATCTTACTGAAAATTCCTTCATCAAAATTGGGAAAGCCATTCTTGGCCTACCCGTCTGAAACTTCATTCGCTCCATGTACTACACTGCATATCTTTCGGCCACTTTCTGCTACTTTCTTCCTTTTCTGTAATAAGAAACATAAGATGCCGATATTGTTCTGCCTCATCTTTCCTTTCAAGGGCTGAAATGGAAACAAAAATTTTGAAAATCTCCTTCTTTTGGGGCTTATTTCCCATTGATGTGCTAAATACAGTATCAAAGGAAAAACAACAGAAGAACAATGGTTAGGAGCCCAAAAAGTTGATAACTTATAAAAACTTATTGTTTGGCCAACGCGATAGACACGAGCTAGTAAATTCCCGCTCGTATTGTATCTCACATTTACCACATTTACCACTTGTAAATTTATTTACCAGAGCCCTAGTAGCACGCAACGAGCTGTCTCATTGGCCGGCCGCAGACGGGCCCGAGCATAACGTGCTACAGGCACAATTACGAGCGTGGGGTTCATATATTGATTCCTCTTGGGATGTATAGAGATGCTGGATAATAGAGAGTAAAGGCGAGCGCACACGTAGCTGCGCAAAATTCCCATTGCCACGCAAGTCTTTATCCGATCTCGTTGCAGCGTACAAGGATTCGGCTTGGACATTGCTATGCCACTGAAAATGTATCCAAGGTACGAGTCGTTTCTTGCAGTTTGTGACGGCGGCTGGGAAAAGTTGAGTGACTGAGCAATTTTTGCGATAGTGTGCCACGCTATTAATCCCAGGGCTCAAGTAGCAACTTTCGCTGCCGCTAGTAGCCTAGAGGCAACTCAAGCCGACTGCTTAGTCGTGGCCATGTCTTCAGCAATAAGTCAATAAACATCGTGAACTAATTCTTAAAATATCAGGCTCTGTGGGTTTAAACTGATGATAACTTTTGGGAGCGATAGTTCAAAGTTCACCAATGCCACTTGCTATGGTGTGAAAATTGTAGAAGCGACTGAGATTTCCGAAAGTTTTATATTCAGTTGAATTTTTGCGCAAGCTGAAGCCATGCCGGGGCTACGTAAACGGATTAGTTGAGTTGCATGTACGCTGCAAGTGGCAACAAAAGTTATCGCGTGAGTACCGGGCTTGACGCAACTTAACGTCGGAAGAAGCACGCATTTTTATACGTTGATGACTGTCAAGATATAAAATAACCTGCATGACAGACCATAAAATAGAAAACGATTTGTTGATCAGTTGCAATTACAAAAAGTTTAAGAGTCGCCTGTGTAATCAGAGTCGAAATTCTAGAGGCACCTTCGAGTAGGCACCGAAATTAAACCCTTCCATCGTTGTTAACCCCCCTCGTAGAATTGACACTACGGTATAGGACGTGTAACATATATGTACCTAAGCAAGGAATGAGTGGAGCATTCCAAACCTGACTTGTCCATTACTTCAGAGAGAAGTTTTGGCTTCGCCATTTTGAATCGTGATGCAGGAGTTAGGCCGAGTTCACACGTCATTCAAATGAACGCGTTCACTCCTCCACTTCTCTGAAAGTTCTGTAGCGTCGACGTCAGCATAGTTTCGTCACCGTCAGAAAAAGTTATTGAAATTTTAACCGTCAAATCGGTCTCCTTTGCAAGTGCCATTTGGCAAGTTACGGATGTCTCTTGGAATTTGGAGTGAAATAAAACTGAGAAATCTGTGCACTTTTCTGCTATAGCGACTGCACAGTGGACAAGTGGATGAACAAACGCGTTTATATCTATGAATGCTTTGTGGATGCGGCCTTAGAGGGCTGCGCGATTATGTTGGGCTGGCTGAAAACTCTATTTTACGGAGCAGTTTTCAGTTTCTGAGAGTCTCCATTATAACCTGTTGAGGGTTAATGCCTGAAACTCAATTTGGCGATTTGAAGAGAGCTCAGTTTTCTGAGATTTCGAGTAAGTCAAGCCCGATGGCTTGATTTTGGCGCCTAATCGTTTGACGATCGAATCAAATGCGTCCTTACTATAGCATCCTCTACCAATTACGCATTACTAACTTTATTCTATTCGTCACTCAATGCGGGGTTAGCTATGGCCACAGTTCCCTACACAGATGGTTCCGTAAAAAAATTGCGGTTCCGGATTTCCTTCGTTGCGCGAAAAGGTAAAGTAAACTTGACCGCACCCGCAACTGAGAACCCCACACTCACTGAAATGCGCTGCAGGCATAAGCCAACCGGCCCCAGTGGAGTAAATACGGCTGCAGTCGACCACGGGTCGTTAAGAACTGTGGCATCATCGATGGAAGGTTCAAATAGTTCCTCTGAGTAAGGTAAGTGCACCCACGGCAGCTGTTCATTCCTGTCACTGTTCAGCACCTTAAACGGCTCGCGAGCCGGGGTTGGCCTCGAACCTTTGACATATCTGGCGCCCGAGACATGCACACGAGGCGACTGCAGCACCGTGGGCATAATTCTCCGTTTGAGGAATTCGAGAAGCTTGCCAAGTCAAAGTAAATTACCCAGCAGAAACCAACTTTTGTTGTCTCAGTGTGCATAATTTTCAACCATTGTAAGGCCCCATGCAGACACGAGAAGCAAAAATTGCCGAGAGTGGCATATCTCCCACAAATGCTCTACCAGACTCGACGAAAAAGTTGCCAGGGGGGCGAATTCAGCAGGATGGACACGGTAGGTACGAGATGGATCTAGATCAATCTCTTACGTAGCTTTTGGGAAATTCAAAGCAACTTGCAGTCCAGCTTTCCTTTTATTATGCATTCACATGTATGGTCTGTAACAGCTCCGATTATCCTAAAACGTTGCTATAAGTGCTGGTGATTGCAACCGCAATATCAAAAGTAGGAAATGCCTATCTCTTCAGGGGTCATCCCACCGTGACGATCGTTGCATTTCGGAGCATATTTATTGCCAAACTTCAGCCTATAACCTTAAAAGTTGTATGATTAGCCTGATATGTTTTTTACCATATTAGTACCAGTGTCTAATACTGCCAATGGAACTATCCCCAACTTTCTGTGATTATCGTTGTTTTAGCTAGTTGCTTTTAAAGTGGTATTGGCGATTGGTAACAGATGTAACCTTGAGTTCGACCTAGTCCTATAAAAATACAAAACTCTCTGAAAGTACAAATAGACATCTGAATACCTGATATGGGAGTTATAGATGAAAGATTAGGCTATTCAAACGTGTAAAGGTTTTGTTAGGTGCAATTACCATTTTTCCATAAGAAGCCAAAGAAGCGCCGTGACGGTCGTTACAAAAATATCGTGACGATCGTTTGCGAATTTCGTACAAAAATAATATAAATAAAGCAATTAAACAATCTTTAGGTTGGTCTAGTCCTAGGGTCTTATAACGAGTTTTAACAATAATGTTTTCATATGTGAACATGCAATATATAAGATTTGCCATGTAAATATTTATTTCAACTATAAAAATTGGCTTCCAAGTGCAATCGCTATGTAACATAGTTTTGAACATAATGTTTACCAAGTACTATGGAAAATTATGAGTTGAATCTGTTTCATTTTACTGTCTGTATTAAGTTCTTTTAGAAAATTGTTCATCTTTGACAAAGCATTAAAAAAATTGGTTTGATATTTTCGTGTTTTATTTTCATATTCTTAAAGTAGAGGTCTTCAGCTTTAATTTGGTATATGTAGAAGCTACTTCTGGTGAATTTTCAAATTTTAGCCTCAGGTTGACATCAGCGTGGAATGACCCACAGGTTATAACAATGATAGCCAGCAAAGAACGTGCATGTCAAAGTTTTCTTTCCAAACAATACATAGTACAAAACTTTCAGTCTCTGTGTACTGTGTAGGTATAGCAAATAAAAAACTGGCGTATACGCAAGCAATAGAATTTATTGAATACCTTCAATTTCTTAATAGTATTGAGTCGACATAATTAAAATTCTTTAACGTACCGGGATAAATAATCCCATCATCAGAAAGTCTAAACTACCAATAACTTATAAAAATACAAAAATTTCTTTATTTATGAATCGGGGAAGGGAGCATGGGTGTTGTTTGGGGAGGTCTGAAATGCGACTTAGATGGTAACGCCTCCCGCAATAAGTAGCGTAAGAGGACGCACGCGGGTTACAAGGGTAAACGCTAAAATGGAGGTCTAGTCGTTCTGGAGTGCGGTCAACAAGTAGGAATTCATCGACCACAATCCAGAACAACACAAACTAAAGTAAAAGCCGGCGATGGAAAAAAAGAACTAATTTTAGGGTAATTATCTACGTTGAAGAATTTTAATGATGTCGACTCAATACTATTGAATAATTACCCTAAAATTAGTTTCTCCAATTTTTATTTCATACAACTTTTAAAAATTATACTCTACGACATTGCAACTGAAAGAACCTGTCCCCCGTTACGTGTGCAGTGAAATGTTATGCCAAGCTTGACGGTCCAGCAATTTTTTCACTCCAAAATCGGTGAGCATGTAGCTCGTCTGCGGACGCCTTTAATAGGTCATTCTCACCAAATAATTTTGCCATGCTTTTACGTAGATAGCACGTCGTGTTTTGGGGCTCAACGTGCTAAGCACGTCGATCTGTGGACTCCAAATAACATTATTAGCACGTTGTGAGACAACGTGCTGCTAACGTTATGACAACATTCATAGCTACCTGACATTGTCAATTCAGCTCCATATAACGTTATTAGGACGGATCATAACATGGTGAGCACGTTCTTAGCACATCGACTCATAACGTGCCAGGGACGAATCCAGCACGTTGCATTACAACGTGCAAGGGGAAGGCCCGACGCAAGGTGCTAAGGACGTGCCCAGCACGTTATGATACGACGTGCTAACAACGTTATTTCGAGTCCACAAACCAATATGCATAGGACGTTGAGCCACAGCTCACAACGTCGATTCTACGTTGTGTGTTAGCGGGGTTATAGTTTTTTGCTTCTCGATCATAGCGGAAAAACTTTAAAAATACCTTTACTGCACCTAGTGCAGTTAAGAGCCAGATAAACCTGCTGTAAGCGGCTATGTGAATTGAGGGAACAACTCTTTGTTAGCCATCCTGGTTACAGACTAAAGCATAACATCTGCACACGATGGGTGGCGTGCATAACGCCACCTGGACCTCGTCCATAACGCCACCTGGACCTCGTCCGATGAATCATCAAGGTAGGTAATTATTTCTTTTTATTAGATATTGAAAGTTCTCTCGTCTCTTCGTTCAACGGCATGTTATTTTATGAAAACAGTTTTCACCTTCACAGAGGCGTGTTGCAATCAGGCCTTCAGTGTCACATGGGCTACACTAGCCTCCAATGTGACACACGTTGGGAACACCGGGTGACACAGACGACAACCCTCCTAATTTTTAGAGTTATTATCTGGGTAACACTACCGCTGTTTACAAACATTAACTATGATACCCGATGCTTAGTATTACAGAATGTATAACTGTCATATATTGCATGAATTCGCGCATGTGAAGCACTTTTGCGTAGCTTTCCTACCGTTTTATCCAAAAATACAGACAAACTAAGGCTCCGGTAGAAATGTATATGTTTAAGCTTGCCGAAAATTCGAAAACACTTTTTTGGGGCGCTGAGATCGCATGTCGCATTCACTGCTATTCGTGTAATACAGTGAGGATAACATCTGCAGCTGATTGCAGCACGCCCCACTGACAACAATAAATGTGCTACGCTCCTAATCTTGAAGTAAAACTTTATGTATTGTGTTGTATAAAGCTAGTGGATTTATCGTTCACAGACTTCAATGATGTCATTCTCCCTAGATAGTACAAAAATGGGGAACTTCCTATAATGTTTCCCTATAGCTAATTAAGGGAAACCTTCCCAACTGCATCTAGAGTACTGATATAGTGCCGAGCTTAATAAATTACAGTTTCGAAAAGTGTTCATTTCCGACGGCTGTGAGTTATTAATTCAAGTCCGGCGCATCAATGTCTATCAGAATTCTGGTCTAAAATCCTTTGGTTCGAGAGGGGGTAATGGTAAAAAATATACCGCCCCTTGTTTATTTCTCGGTGAGACCGCCTTTGTTGTGGAAACGGAGGCTTCAACTACTCGGTATAATAATAAAATCGTGAGTTACTTTAGCAGCTAAGAGGATTTTAGGTTTGTGTCACTTTGATGGTGAATGGACAAGCAACAACGACCTCGTTAAAATTGCATCAAAGTTGTAAGCCGGTTTTTTTTTTCCACACTGACTTTGCTTCTTCTCTCTATCAATACTGTCCATCTTCTTTCTCAATTCCTTATTTTCTACTCCTCTAGTTCTAGGCCTACTTCTTTTTTGTTCTCTAGGTAGTTCTTCCCGAACTTATTGTTCCCAATTTCATGTGCACATTGTTCCGTGCATCAATTCCTCGTTTACATGACTTACTATATATATATATATCCCTTCTCTGCCCCGGTCGTTACCACTTTCTACTGAATTGTTCGAACAATTAGGTTTGACAATTGATGCAAGCCAGTGCGAATATTTCCGGACAATCTGGAAGGGAACTTCAGTGAACACTTCCTATATATTTCCAATTTTTAAAACTTTTTTTTTCATGAATTAGTCTTCATTTCTCGGAGGAATAACATTTATGCTGTACATTGACCACGTTGTGAGAGAACAAATTAAGTACAAGTAATACGTCTTATAGATTTTGCGTTCTGTTTTGACCAACCTTTCGACAATCTCACTTAAAAAAAAAAAAGAAACTCGAAAATAGGAAACCTGGTAGTCCTTTATTTCAATTTTTTATGTTCAATACGGTAACGCTACTTGAAAATGGTGTAAAACAGCGTTGAGTCTTATTAGGGCTGTAGGTACTAACTACTTATTTACGCAGGGTCCTTCTACCTGAGTAATGCAACATGTGAAATGACGTTTGTGTACGAATAACACAACCTTATAGTGGGGTACGTTTATTTCAACGAATTAACAAACATTTTGTTATAAGTTAAGACGATAACGATATTTTTGCAGCCCCACAGTGGCATTGGATGAGTTGAGCTAGTAGGGTATTCCCATCGTAGCAGCCCCAGGCATGCCTAGAGGTTACTTTAGCCTAAGCTAGGCCTTCGGGACGTCTGTCTTTCGAAACTTTCATTTTCTTCATGTCTATAGTTCTGTTGATGACTTCATGGTCTGTTTTTCCTCTTTTTTTTTTACGTGCTGTTCCCATGCGGGTGGACTCTGGTATGGGATCATCTTCGTGTATAGGTACCACGTTTTATCGAATTACCCTATCTCCCTTCTTCTTCTTCTTCGGTAATAAAATTCAAGCTTGCAGTAGATTTTTTTTTTT
>LQNS02277100.1:6406046-6417130 GCA_001587735.2 Parhyale hawaiensis
AGGCATCTAGCCGCTACACATTGTAAGGCCTGTGCGCTATGTAGTACGGAGTGGCCAACATGGCATGTGGTAACAGCACGAGGTATCCTACTAATTAACTGCTCCGCATGTGGCACGCCTGAAGAGGAAGCGTCGTAGCCACCAAAACCACGGCTGTAATGGTTACTTTGGGGCTATGCGACGGGCGACAGGGTGCTGGCACGCACTTGAACTCTCCTTCATTTAGATGTTCGGGCATGGCTGAGGTTCCCTCTCAACTACTCTGCCTGAAGTAACGCAGTCATGTCTCGAAAGTTGGTCAAAGAAAATTATTTAGTTTTCTTTACTAATGTTTATCGAGAACTAAGATAAATATACTGAAGCTTCATTCCTAACTCAAAGGCAACTTCAAGTTTATAGAGAATTAGAGGAGTTTGAGCTTCGCGAAGCACGGCAACGGCAACGAAAAATTCAAATTGATTCTGAAACCAAGATTTTCATCGTATCATCGCCAAAATCTAATCATCTATGCCTATGAAAAATAAACAGCTTATGTTATTTTCTTAAAGATCGGTTTAAACTTTTTTGAGTTACGCTGTTAACAGGAGACTGGACACAAGTATCATCAGGGGTTTCAAGAGGTAGCGTGCTTGGCTCACTTCTGATCTCAATTTACATCAATGATGTCGATCTCAACATCCTTAGTAAAATCAGTAAATTCGCGGATGATATTAAACTATGTCATAATGCCGCGAGAAGAGCCGAGCTCAAACAAGACCTTGACCACCTCATGGAATGGAGCACAACGTGGCAGAAGAGCTTTAATATCGACGAATGCTCAGTAATGCACATAGGGCTGTTGAACCCTCAAAACAGTATTAGCGGCTGTCACCCAACATCATGAGTTGGAAATAACTATTACAAATAAACTACAACACAGTCAGCAAGCTGACAAGAGTGTGATAATGGCAAGCAGAGTAGTGGGATTCATCGCCAGAAATTTTGAATACAAGTCCAAGGACATCATCGTTCCCTTGTAAAAGGCATTGGTATTAGTGCGGCCACACTTGGAATTTGCTGTTCAATTCTGGTCGCCACATCTCCCCAAAGATATCGATAACATGGAAAGAGTCCAATGAATAGCAATGAAATTGATACCTCGCCTTCGAAACAAGCCACATGAATGTCGCCTAAAAAACTAGTTCTGATCTCTCTCGACTAAAGACGACTCAGGGGGCAACGAATAGAAGCATTCAAGTATTTGAATGGCTTCAACGACGTACCTACAACGGGACTCTTTGAAAGAGACGTCAATGATCCCTTGCGAAACAACGGTCAAAAACTCAAGCATTAAGCTCGAAGAACGACCTTAAGTCAACAGTTCTTTCCGTATTTCATATTCATCATTTGGAATAGACTCCCTTCCGATGTTGTTAGTGCGGAGTCAGTCGACGCGTTTAAAAATCGTCTTGACCTGCATTGGGAGAGACATCCTCCGCAGCTAAGAACTCCTTTTCCATGAGTCGCAAACTCTTAACGGCCAAAGCTTGCGAGACCACCTTCATCGGTCTTCTTCACTCTGCCGCTCCAACTACATAGATTGACATCTCTAATCTCCGCATATCAGCGGCCCTTGTGTTAGGACGCGAAGGTGCTGCATGTTACGGAGATCTCTTTTATATATTCCAATAATGAATATAATAAACACGATAAATTCTTGTTTTGACGTCATATAATAAAATTAACATTTATTATTAACAATTAATCAGCAATGGTATTGCTTTGAATGCAGCATGAATTGTTCAACATGATTAATAAATGCACAATCAAATGACATGAAATTGACAAACACAGCAGCGTCCGAAATGAAGGTGAGCCACGCCTTCATCCTATCTGAGATATATGATGAAATGCAGAGAATGCGAGGGTGAAGAAAACACGATGTAAACAAACACATCTGTAATGGAATTCAGACAATCAACATTTGGGGGCCCCATATGCAATCAGCTGATTATTCGACATCAAATTATTGGGAGGCGCATATGTTCGAAACAAGACAATTATTTTGTGGGAAGCGAATGTTGCGCGGTCGACCTGGACATATGTAATAACATGTACGTAATACATGCATGATGCCCGTGTCCAATGGTTTGGCAACTTCGAAAAAACCTACAGATTCAAATTATTTTTAAATGGCGACACTCGAAAATTATTCTGTGACATGTCCAATTGAAAATGATACTGTGACATGTCCAATTCTCGATCATATTGCGTGACTACGATCGAGAATTGGAGCCAGTCAACATATGATTACTTCCCTAAATCTTTCGCAACTTTGATGGCTGCATATGACGGTAACATGTTTAGAAATAAGTGGCATGACATGGGCATGGTTATACAGGTTATACGAATCTCATTTATACATTTTGTTTATTACCCTTTCTTTTCTGCTCGCCGCTGGCGCATGAACTCCCAATTATTCGCTATGTTAATTTATTTTCAAGGAACTCGACACAACAGGACTTACAGGTCACTTTAGTGAGTGTTCCTTAAGGCAATGGGCGCATGCACGCTCCAGACACAATGTACACGTCGCCGAAGACGAGGTTCAGCTTCTGGAGCTACGAAACCCCTACCTAGGGGACGAAGACGAGAGAGCTCGCTTCAATTGGAAATGTAGACGCTGAAACGATATACACACCAGTTGGGAACGAAGACGATGCATCACATGGATATTGGATTGATACGTTTGGGTATACGTCAAGGGGACGAAGACGCTGACACAGTGCACGCATCACTTGGGGGCGAAGACGATACATGTATGGACGAAGAAATCGGTGCGTCAGGGACGATACGGTCATCCAACAAGTTCTATATTTACATGTCACTAACGTTTGTCACATTCGGTAGCGGCACACGTGGGAGCAAACGTTCGGCCTGACAAGTATATACACTGGTTTTTTGTGCCGCTCTGCCTATACACAGCACATTGGGCTTTTAAGACCTCACAATGAAGAGTTCGCTGTCGATCTAGGAAGCTAAGTGGCACAGAGCAGGTGAGCGTTTTGCGGAACACCTTCAGGGCAAGGTTGCTCGGGCTCAAAGCTCTCGAATATTTTTGCACGCTCTATACTGTATATGTGAAGCCTCATGGAAGGTTCTCGAACTTTGGGGATACTCCTACGTCCTCCTGGGGCTACTTAAATCATGAATACAATAGCAAGCTTAAACGTAATTAACAGAACCCACCATTCAAGTTGCTGGCATTTTAAGCGCAAGCTTTACAACGGAACATTCTAGAAACACGCAATGCTTGGATGGCCTGATATACAAAGCATTATTCTATTTTCCTTAGTTTTTACATGTTTATAGATATATGCTACTTACGCACAGCTTACACAAACTATGTCACGTATTTCATCGTACTACTCGAATGTCTCACGTTTTAATACGATGATACCCGATAAATTTATGCATTACACGCTACAGCACTTTCAACATTGGTATATATGCTCTGGCTAGCAGATATTTCGAGATCTCTGCCATGTGAGTGCTTAGAGTCTAGACAAAGTTAAGCAGTTGGCCATATCACTGTCTCAATGTGCTCGAAGCTAACTCATGGGATCTTCAAGTCATGTCCTACGCAATAATAATTTTCATACAGTAGTCTAAGTTATGCCATTACTATTTTTTATATTTTTATACAATTTGCTTACATGATGCGAGTATGATATGTTATAACTAGAGCACTCTGAGAGCGCATACCCCCGCCAAGCGAGGCAACGGTAGCAAAAAATTCAAATTGGCTCTGAAGCCATAATTTTCTTTGTATAAAATCCAAAATCTAATCATTTGTGTCTTTTGATAGTAATAACAGCTTGTGCAATTTTCTTGAAAATCTGTTGATAACTTTATGAGTTATACTGCTAACAAACGTTATGACAAACATGAGTCAAAAATACAAACGAACAAACCGATCTGCACCAAAATTTGTCATTCATGCCTTCCAACATTACTAACAACCCCTAGGAATTTCATAAAGATCCATTCTTTACTTTTTGAGTTATTGTGCTAACAAGCATAAATTATAAAACAGCGACAAACAAACGCACGAACCAATGGATCCTTGCTAAAATTTGATCATTCACTCTTTGTTACATAACTAACAACTCATGTTAATTTCATCAAAATCCATCCATAACTTTTTGAGTTATGGCATTGAGAAAAATGATTCAGACAAACAAAGAAACAGATGGACATATCTTCACCAAAAGTTAATCATCTGTTCCTCCTAACATACCTAACAATCCCTGTAAATTTCGTCCAAATCGGTTCAGAACTTATTGAGTTATCTTGGTGAAAGACAGACAGACAAAGAAACAGACAGAGAGACAAACGCGACGAAAACATAACCTCCTTGGCGGAGGTAATGAGTCTCTACAGTTGTTAAGGCTCTAAATCGTATTTTATCTTGCGAGTAATTATTAACCTTTGTTTTTTACTTTAATTAGGATAATCTATTACTGAGTGATTTGAATTATTAAAGTTTGAAATCTAGCAGAAATTTAGCATGCCTACTGACATACAAATATATCTATATATATATATATATATATATATATATATATATATATATATTCGTTAACATAGGATACATATATATAAACACGTTCATATTTTTGCTAACACTTGATCGTGCTTCCGTGCATTCATGATCATCCCTTTGGCAGGGATTCTTCCCCTTTTTTCTTTTTTTTTTCTCCAGTCCTCTACATCCTACTAACATAATGGCAATAGCTCATAGAGAGCCGGGGCGTAAGTTCCAGTGTCTCTTTGGGAATGGGTCTATTGGTTCGTCTACTGCCGCCTATCTAATCTAATCAGGATCCGTTCATAACTTTTTCAGTTACTGTGCTAATAAGCATTAAATCAAATGCAGTGACAAATAGACGAAAGAATGAACAGATCATCACAAAAATTTGGTCATTTACTTTTCGTAATATACTTAACAACTAATGTGAATTTGATGAAAACCAGTCTATAACTTTTTGAGTTATGGTACTAAGAAAAAAATGGGCAGATAAACAGATCGACGGATGCTGGATTCTAATATTTCAAACACCTTTTTGTAGTTTTCCTAACTCTTTATCCTAAAATACAGCCAAAATAAGGCTCCGTCGAAATGTATATGTTCAAGCTTGCCGAAAAATCTGCAACACTTTGTAAGGGCGCTGAGATCGCTCGTCGCATTCACTGCTACACAGGTAACACTGTCGAGGTAACACCGGCGTCTGATTGCAACACGCCTCTGGTCTCGTTACACTCTTTGCTTGCTGACTCGAACCATGGATAAGCAAAATGACGAAAATGTACCAGTCGCTCGAGCAGACTCAGGAAGCAAAGACTGTAACGGGAGGACTTACGAGAAATTAGCACCAAAAAGTGACGTCATCATCGACGAATCTATGGCTGAGCAGCCCAGGAGTATTTCAATTAATTTAACGAGAAAATCGCCATAAATTGCAAAATTCATCTCTAACATATAATTAAAAAAAACAATATATTCTAATTTAGCAATTATCTATGGAAAATTGCATTGCAAGCTTGTCGAAACTTTCACACCACTAGCGCCGAATTTGTTCCCTTTCGGCGACCTGATTTAACTTCTTTTTCTTGATTGAAGCCTTATTTATACTTCGTATTCAGTTCACAGAATATGTTTATTCCTTACCAACAAATATAAGCACTATTATAGTCAGTTCTATACGCGAGAGAAACCACAGTATCAGTTAGCTTATTGCGAGAACTTTTTGTACTTGGCGACAACATTTTACGTTATTTTGCTGCTGAAGCAGCTGGCCAGCCATGAGCGGGAGATTGAATGAAATAAATCGAAAAAATACGTTGATATGTTGATGAAAATAATTTATGAAGGCCTGAGGTCCAACACTCAAATACTTCGACTCGTCGATGTGATGTAAATTTGCTACGTGCGGTCACAGCTAAGTTATATTTTAGTCCTATTGAGTCCTCCCGTTGCATTCTTTGCTTCCTGGACAGACCAGTGTCGTGTTCTGTTGAGGTACTATCATCACTGTTGTGTCCGTCACAACATAAATAACTAGCAAAAAATAGAAGGGCCAGCTCCATATTTCTAACCTAACCTATCTTAGGGAACGACATCGTTGCAGCATGTGACTAAAAATCCATTATGCTTTCTTCCAGGGATGCTTAACTATCACATGTTAGGAACGTACGACAAATTTTACTAGTGACGTCACAGCTTAGGTTCATATTTTTCAACTTAACTCCTAAAATCAGTTCGATTTGGACACGCTTAAGTCGGTCCGAAAAGTCAAGTCAAGTGCACACTGGGTTTAGACTTTATGATCGTATTGGAAATACCATTGAATAAATTTAATAATTCAACTTTTCGATTAAGGAAGCGGTCTGCCAGTCTCTTTCAATTATTATTGGACGTAGCCTCGTCGAATAGTTTGCTAGTCATTCAACTGCCAGAGTTGGATCTGCAATACGAATTCATTTGAAAGAAACAGTAAAGGTTTCTTTAAAAATAGAAACACCCTTCTTCATTTCTTAGTGTTTAACATTGTGTTTCTATTTCCGTTTTTTTCTTCAGCTGAAAGATCGGCAACATTTTGTCAGGAGGTGCACTTACAGGCGGCCAAGATGGCTAGCTATGACTAATTAGGGGGAGGGGGGCGGTCGCTGATACCGCAGCTGGTGCCGGGCCGCATATAAAAAAAATGATAAAAGTGAAGTCCTGGGTGATGCACTTAATGTCTAATTATGGGTTATTCTCTAAGTATTGTGAACTGTCTATACTCGTGCTTATTTAATTTACTCATACGAAAACTAATCTACATTTTTCTGTGTTAGCTCCTAGAATGAAAACCTTGGAGTGCTGTGCCCCTAACTTGTTGAGCACTGCATCCATACGAGAGATACTGATAATATGCTCTTTGGATCAGCGTACGCTGGGAGGGAGCAAAAAGCATAAATTAAGAACATAACTTGGTAAATATTCATCTTATCCCTCATCCGAGTAGCTAACGGGAGGAGAAAGTGAGGTCGATATTGAACGGTGACCAATCAACGATTTTCAAATTTTTGTTTGAATTCTGTTCATCACACCAGAGAAAAAGTTTCTAATCTATGATTTTTCCTTCGCAATAACGTAGTTTTCGAGATATTTGACTTTGAAGATCCCATTGTTTTACTATGGGAGAAAATAAGGTAATTATCAAGTTTAAAAAGTCTTTTCTTTCTTGTATACCAAGTTCATTTTTCTATGTAGAATCCGAACATGAAATCTGTAGTTGGCGGTCGAACCTATTTTTTTAGTGAAAGGGTAAAACCTATCCCATTTTCCTAAGAGAGAAAGTGCCCAAGGATGGCACAGTGCCCTGGACAACTGTTTAATAGGATTTCAACCTAACCGAGGGTAGGTCTAGGGCTACGGGAGGCTACGTAAGGCTAGGATCCTATTTAAATGGTTACCCAGTTCACTGTGCCATCGTTGGGTATTTTCTCCCCTAGGAAAACAATGGGATGAGTTTTACCCCGGTCATAGTGCAGAACTTACACTTCTGGGTTTTATACCTGGCAATTAGTATTTAGGAATACTGAAATGAACATTTTGGGTGGAGGAGGGATTTATATAGGTAGTAACAATAGGCCTCTTACATACAAGGTTAGGTAGGCAAGGACTGGTTCAGCTAATACCTATGTAGCGGCAGTTTTGTATACAAATATGAAGCTATATCTTCTCTACACTTTTTTATAGATATTTCTCATAGGATATTAGCAGAACCAGTCCTTGCCTACCTAACCTTAGGAGTAAAAGTCACATTGTAGTAGTTTAAGTTAATAAGATTGCACCCGTGAGAAATATATACCTATATTAACCAGTGTACAGCAGATATAGCTTATATTTGTAAACAAAGTTGCTGCTACACGGATATTAGCTGAACCAGTCCCTGCTATCCCAATCTTATGGGTAGGAGCCCCGTTGTAGAGAAACAAACGTTTTCCCCGGCCAAAATGTTCATTTCAATATTCCTTAATGCTAATTCAACTGCAAAATTTGCCAGAAATAACAAAAATCCAGAAGCGTAATTTTTTCATCATAACCAGCGTAGAGGAGCCCCGTTGTAGCTGAAAAAAATCTTACCCCCACCGAAACTGTTCATATCAGTATTCCTATATATTAATTCAGCTGCTAAATTTGTCAGAAATAACAAAAATTCAGAAGTGTAAATTCTGCACTATGACCATTTCCCCTATAGGCTAACTAAAAAAAAAAAATAGGTAGAAATATTGGTATGTTTTATGCGCATCCCAAATTTCGACCCTTATAATCGATGTATTTGTTCGTGCTGATTCCAAATCTGCAATTGGTTTTTGGCGGTCGGCTCTAGTTTTTGAGATATTAGACTTTGGAATTCCCATTGTTTTTATATGGGTAAAAATACCCGGCTATGGCAGAGTGTAATGGAACAGGTTAGTTTTGGTTAGGTTAGTTTTGGTAAGGTTAGTTTTGGTAAGGTTAGTTTTGGTAAGGTTAGTTTTGGTAAGGTTAGTTTTGGTAAGGTTAGTTTTGGTAAGGTTAGTTTTGGTAAGGTTAGTTTTGGTAAGGTTAGTTTTGGTTAGGTTAGTTTTGGTTAGGTTAGTTTTGGTTAGGTTAGTTTTGGTTAGGTTAGTTTTGGTTAGGTTAGTTTTGGTTAGGTTAGTTTTGGTTAGGTTAGTTTTGGTTAGGTTAGGTTAGTTTTGGTTAGGTTAGGTTAGTTTTGGTTAGGTTAGGTTAGTTTTGGTTAGGTTAGGTTAGTTTTGGTTAGGCTAGGTTAGTTTTGGTTAGGCTAGGTTAGTTTTGGTTAGGCTAGGTTAGTTTTGGTTAGGCTAGGTTAGTTTTGGTTAGGCTAGGTTAGTTTTGGGTAGGCTAGGCTAGGTTAGTTTTGGGTAGGCTCGTTTTTGGTTAGGCTAGGTTGTTTTGGTGGTAAAATTTTACTTTCACTTACACATGTTTTTTTTTTTTGGTTTTTGTTGCTTTCAGTATGTTAATTGGGTCAATTTAAGACAATTTACACGAACAACGTTTCCGTCGCAAATGCTTAGTTTTTGAGATATTAGACTTTGAAGTTCCCATTGTTTTCCTAAAGGAGAAAATAGCCAATGCCATCACAGGCATTAAAGGAACCAAACCTGGCCTTGCCTAACCTAACCTTACTTAACCTAACCTAACCTTGTCTAACCTAATCTTACCTAACCTTACCTAACCTAACCTTACCTAACCTAACCCTAATTTTGCTTGTTTGAGACCGCTCGGTATTTTCTCCTATAGAAAAACAATGGGAACTTCAAAGTCTTATATCTCAAAAACTAAGCATTTGCGACGAAAACGTCATTCATATAAAATGTCTTGAATTGACCCAATTTACATACTGAACACAAGAAAACTCATGAATATCATGTGTACGTGAAAGTAAAATAATACCGTTTTGGTTAGGCTAGGTTAGTTTTGGTTAGGTTAGTTTTGGTTAGGTTAGTTTTGGTTAGGTTAGTTTTGGTTAGGTTAGGTTAGGTTAGTTTTGGTTAGGCTAGGTTAGTTTTGGTTCGGCTAGGTTAGTGTTGGTTAGGCTAGGTTAGTATGGTGAAGTTAGGTTAGGCCCTTCATAACTTCGGGTAGGTTAGGTGAGGGCAGGTCTAGTTTTTCTAACCACCTATTTTTTTTCAATTTTGGGCTCTTGGGTGAACTTGGTTAGGTTAGGTTTGGTTAAAAACCTATTTAAAAGCTATTCCATTACACTCTGCCATCGCTGGGTATTTTTACCCATACGAAAACAATGGGAACTTCAATGTCAAATATCTCAACAGCTAGAGCCGACCGCCAAAAACCAATTCCAGATTTGGAATTAGCACAAAAAAAATACATCGATTAAAAACATGTAAATTTGGGATGCGCATAAAACATACCAATATATACCAAACTTGGTTTGACTGCCAAAAATGTACCTAAACTTGATAGTTAATTTCAGTAAAGCCTTTTATACCGTTGACCTCGACATTCTGTTAGGGAAGTTGCACGCTAAATGCATATGGGAGTTGATAAATAATTGGTTCCGTTCTTATTGAGCCAGCAGATGTAGTGTGTTTCGGTGTATGATGTTCGATCAGATTCTCAATGTATCACAAGGAGAGTGCCTCAGGGTTCAATACTGGGACCAATATCGTTTCTTTTATACATCAATGACATGCACCGCTGCTCTGACTTACAGTTTATACATTGTGCAGACGATACAACGGAGTTTGCCTCAAGTGCTAACCTGGATTCTGTGGTTACTACCTTGAATACCGAATTGGAACGAGTGGATGAATGACTGAAGTCGAATCGCCTGTCTCTTAACATGTTAATCGCTAAGCGGAAAGTTTATAATAGCCCAGTAATGATCAATAGACGTGTAAGTCTGCAGAGAGTTGATACGATGAACTTTTTGGGAATTACTCTAGATGATAAATTGTCGTCCGGGAATTTTTATTTTATGTGAGCCAGTCTAATTTCTTTATTTATGGTCCGATTGTTATGAAACTCGCACATTATACGTAAAATTGAATTTTAATAACATTTTATTCATGCACTTTTTGATTTTCGCAATAGTTTTTGATAACCTAACCTATCCTAACCTACCCTATCCTAACCTACCCTATCCTAACCTACCCTATCCTAACCTACCCTATCCTAACCTACCCTACCCTATCCTAACCTACCCTATCCTAACCTACCCTATCCTAACCTACCCTATCCTAACCTACCCTATCCTAACCTACCCTATCCTAACCTACCCTATCCTAACCTATCCTATCCTAACCTACCCTATCCTAACCTACCCTACCCTACCCTACCCTACCCTAACCTACCCTACCCTACCCTACCCTACCCTACCCTAACCTACCCTAACCTACCCTACCCTATGCTGACCTACATTGCGCTGACCCACCCTGCGCTGAGCCACCCTGCGCTGACCCACCCAGCGCTGACCCACCCAGCGCTGACCCACCCAGCGCTGACCCACCCAGCGCTGACCCAC
>LQNS02277100.1:6463371-6476068 GCA_001587735.2 Parhyale hawaiensis
AGCAGCGCTTCAATAAGACAGATCCAGAATCTATACGTATCTGAAGCTTGTATTGATCTCAGCACCTCATCTAGCCGAAAATCAATTGAATCCTCTGCAATTGAGTGTGCCAGCAGTGCTCCAATAAACCCGATTGGAAATCTACACTTAACTGAAGCTTGTATTGATCTCAGCACCTCATCTAGCCGAGAATCAATTGAAGAATCATCTGCAATTGGGTGTGCCAGCAGTGCTCCAATAAACCCGATTAAAAATCTACACTCATCTGAAGCTTGTAATGATCGTAGCACCTCATCTAGCCGAGCATCAATTGAAGACTCATCAGCAATTAGATGTTCCAGCATTACTCCAGCCAGCACAATGCAGAATCTACGAGCGCCTGAAGCGAGTGGAACTACGAGTACTTCATCCAACACTATCCTCAATTCAGAAGCATCAGAAACTAGGATCTCCGACAAAGTTTCATCGTACTTCGTCACGAATCCACAACCTGAGGCTATCAGTTCTGACAGTGCTGCATCCATCCCACCGTGGATTTCTCCAGAAGCTAGGAATTCTAGTAGTGTATCGTCTGGCGCAATTTTGGATGAAAAAATATGTGGTGCAAGGAGTTTTAGTGGTGTTTCATCAAATGCAGGTTCTAATGTACCATCATCTGCAGCTGCAAGTTCCAGCAAAAGTTCATTTCGCCTAGGAAATTCATCTCGCCAAGGTATACGTAAACGAAAGCGTGAAGCGATGAATGCCTCCTTTACTTCTCTTGACTCTGACTTCAATCAGCCAGCTCCTATTGGTACGGGATCCAACCCTTTAAATTCAGTAATAAAAAAATGTCCTCCTTGGATTCATTTGTTGCCAAAAAGTGAGTCATCTCCGGCTCACTTAGAAATAATGATTGATCCTCAAAGAGCCTCAAAATGTGTTTCATCTGGTGGGTCCTCTAACCTTACTGAATCACAGTGGAATTATCTACTAAATGCATTCGAACTACCTTCGTTTCGATATATCAAGGAACATACGCATGGTTTTGCAGGAAGGCACCTTACTTCTGACGCAATTAAGAAATTAGTTATACTTTCTTACGCTCGATGTGAGCAGATGGCGCTTAATATGTGTTCACAAAACTCGTTTCGATACCACAAGCTTCTCAGAAACACAGTTCTCAATGATCCCGATGTTGGCATAGCGGCAGAAGTTTTACGGAAATCTTATATGATAAAAGTCGCTGAGGAAGTAATAAACCGTGAATTACTTGAGGATGCGGTCAATTTTGTCACACGAAGCAGCTCGGCTTCCGATGTGAATTCCAAACTCTATCTCTTCTTACTCTATAATTATGAACTGTTACATGATATACGGCTAGACATTGTGAAAAAAAAATATAGCAGCGAACGGTCGGAACGTTTTCATAACAAGATGAAGAAGCTGTCGAAGTCTGGTATCTTCACCATCAATAATTCACCAGAGCTAAACGAAGAGAATGAGTGGTCTGTTATAAGACAGGGAATGGAGTACTTTGAGGAGACGTTGGCTCGGTTCATTCTAGATGGACTTGAAGAACACGTCGTATTTTATTACGGAGTTGAAGTAGCGGTGTCAGCGTACATTGGCGTTATTGATGAAGATAAAGAACAGTACTTTGACTCGTTGTGTTCTTCACTGGAGACTGCCATAAAATTTGCCAAAGCTCTTTCTTCAGATCCAAAGACGAAGAAGAAGTCACGGTGTTAGCGCGCATTGTGTTTTGCTGGTGTGTTGACAGAGAATTGCCCTTCCACCTATAAAGAATGTTCAAGCCAGTCTTCTCTTAGTAAAGCCTGTACTCGTTCCGATGTTTTGATGGATTATTATATCAAGAAGTCATTGGAAATGTACCGATAATTTTTCAGATTGAAAGAGCACCGCACCTACCTTTCTTTAACGTAACCAAGTTATAGCAGCTCTTATAGGAAACTGGAAAAGGTAGTCCTACTCTAAAATCCAGCACCGAATTCCATGCATTAACCGGCAATACCTGACAAGGCCTGCTCGTGCAGCAGATATTGTGCAGTTTTTGTGCTACACGATCACACCTTGGCGGGTATTTGTTATCGGAGAACATGAATCCATTGTGGTTTGAAGACGACACTTTCATTCGAGCACCCTGGCGAAAGGAACACAATATTGTAGGTTCATCCCCAACCTCCATATCTCCATTTTTCTTTTCGTCTATTAACGGCCTTTGGATTTCTTCTTCCACTGCTTTCCGGGGTCGTTCTTCCTTGGAGCTGTGCGTACCAATTTGCTCCTGAACAAACATGATACCAGGTCGATTTCGCGCTGTTGAANACCTCCGTATCTCCATTTTTCTTTTCGTCTATTAACGGCCTTTGGATTTCTTCTTCCACTGCTTTCCGGGGTCGTTCTTCCTTGGAGCTGTGCGTACCAATTTGCTCCTGAACAAACATGATACCAGGTCGCTTTCGCGCTGTTGAAGCACAGTGCTAGCCATGTAGGGTGAAGTTATTATTTCAAAAAATTTAAAATTTATGTAATGTCAATTTCAACATCATTGGAAAACTTTCCTAAAACTTATTTTCTGCTGTTCACATGTATATCTATTTTTCTTACATTTTTCCAAAGTTTACTTTCTTCTTTGTCTCATACTATTTTCATTAGTTCTTCGCATATGGCAGAAAAATGTCGCAAGAATGAGTGAAATATCTAGCGGCAGGTTGGGAATGTCTATTTGTTAAAAAACTCATAAAAATCTTCTAATATATGTAAAATTCTTGACAACTTGAAAACAGATTAATCGTTCATTACTTCAACATTGTTGCCTATATATTTCGTGCTGTTATTGCTCTGAAGAGTGTAACATATATAAGGACTTTTCGATTTTGCTCCATTTTAGCGACGATGTGTAATATTGTTGTATTTAAGCTAGACTGTGTAACTTTGTTTATTTTAACTAGGCTGTGTAACTTTGTTCTATTTTAGCGATGATGTCTAATATTGTTATATTTAAGCCAGACTGTGTAACTTTGCTCTATTTTAGTGATGTGTAATTTTGTTACGTTTTAGGTAGACGGTTTAAATTTATTCTATTTTAACGAGGCTGTGTAATTTGGCTCTATTTCTGGCTACGCTGTATAACTTTATTAAACAGTTTCTTGTCCCCTTGTATTTCTCCGGAATACAATCTGTATTGTTGAATATCTGAGCCTTGTTGTTCTGGGATTAAGTCCACGTGTGAGGGTGTGTCGTGTACATACTTACACGTAAAGCTGGGCTCACTCTGCTGCCAACACGTGTTTGAAACAGTGTTGGCAACAGCCATGGTGTTTTTGAAAACAGTGTTGGCAACACCCACCTGTTCTTGAAAACAGGCTTGGGTGTTGGCGAGTCTGTTACCAACATTGGATGCAATCAGTGAGTTACGCACCACTCTTTTACCAGCTCTGCATTCCTATCATTTCTGGAATTTTCTGCAATTTGCCGGTAGATTACTGGTCTCATTTTGAAACATTTAAAAGTTTTTACTGGACGGGTCGTATAAACAAGGGTGTTTTTTTTTTCTATTTTCACACACAATTGTTCGACGTTTTCCAGTCGGTAGCAGACACCATTTTCTTTCAAGGAAAGATAAACAAAAATTTTTAATTATTTGATCAATTTTACAGTAACTGTGACAAAATAGACTCCAGATTAATATTGTCGAATACCCAAAAATTTTCATTAAATACACAAATTAGTCAAAATAAATGTTATAACCAATCCGCAACGCAAAATCAACCATGCTGGGCAATCAAAATATAAGGAACTTTGTTCCGGTGCAAAGTTACGAATTGATCTGAAGCAATTTTCTCTCGAACACCCAAACCATCCTTCAAGTGGACAGTGTGAGTGTAGACCGAACTAGCAGTGTTCAGAACACGTGGTGCCAACAGTGTACCAACACCCTCTTCACGGATGCCCATTGCCCACAGCAAGGTGCTTTCGACTGTCTCGCCAATAGGTGTTGCCAACACTGTTGCCAACACGTGTTGGCAGCAGTGTGGGCCCAGCTTAAGACGAGGCACTCAAGCGGCCCCTCACAGTGAAAAATATGTTATCTCAAGCCATCACGCACTGCCGAGTAACAGCGGGAAATAAAGTTGTCTTGCTGTGCCCCTACTGCACCAAAACTTCCATTTTCGTGCAGCAGCTAGGGGTAGGGTGCATCAATTACAACGCAAAAGTTAAAAGTAATACCTTCGGTCAGTGGTGGCCCTAAAGCGCACTAAGGCAGGTATTTCCCGTTGATGCAAGTTATTGCGGGCCCATAGCGGGATTACATTTCTCAGTAAAATCTTGTAGCGTCAGGTTCACAATTTTGTCACGGAATACAAAATTTTTTCCTAGTTAATGTTAAAAGTAATTCAGTTCAGTTTAGAGGAGCTCGAAAGTTTTTTTCTGAGCTAGACTATACATAGACCAGCTGCCCCAGCTTACGCAGGTTTAGCTGTTATGCTATACATGGTTTCTTTACTTCATGGTATTGTAATAGATTCCCCTCCTGGGGCATAGGATGGGCCATAGGCCATAGGGTTAGGTTAGTTAGGTTCGCTCATCCTATGTTATGGGGAGTAGCGCCCCCAAAAAATTTGAGTAGGTTACCTTAGCCATTAGCTAGGCCTTCGGGACGTCTGTCTTTCGTGCCCACTTTTGCTTCCTTCCACTTTCATACTCCTACTGATCTTACTGTTGTCTGTTCTTCCTCTTCTTTCCCGACTTGCTGTTCCCATGCGCGTTGATCCTGTGTGGGAACACCTTCGTGNTGGGTTCCCCGTTTTTCTGTCGACATACTATATGTCCCTTCCTTTTCCTCTCTTAGAAGAGCTTAGTACTTATTTAGGGAGGCTTAAATCTTCTTATAATACCTAATACCTGTAATAGGTTATAAATAAAAAAGCATAACCGGAGCGACATTAAGCAAAATTCCTTATACTTTGAATATTTTAAATTGAGGGATTTTGCGGCGTTAACTTCAGAGTATTGAGTATAAAAAAAATAGTTTTGTGACATATACTATCTACTCTTGTACGAGAGATTGGATACTTTTCACGGATGCAATTGGATGCTGAAAAAACCGCTGGCTGCGCCAATAGAAAGGTTTTCTTAGAAATGGAATTGGTGAATGGTGGCGAGTTCGTGAAATTTTATCCGATGTAATTCAATCGTGGATTTCGATCCGTACACGAGTATTTGGCAAACAATGATGGTAAATTAACTAGGAGCAAAAATTGCGCAGACAAGAAGAATCTGTAGCGGACTCTGAAAATGCTAACTTAATTTGATCATAGAGAAAACCTTTTCTTTTCTGTTCAGAGAAAGAAGGGACCAAGTTTAGTTTTTGAAATACGGAGTTATCTTGCTGACATATACAAATTTCTAAAACCTAGCTATAATAATTATAAGGGTGACAGTTGAAGATTGTAAGCATATTACGGGCGACAACCAATCAACATGTTTAAAAATTTTCAAATTCTTGATTGGGGCTTGCGCCTACTGCTTTAAATTCGAGTATATATAAAGTGCAGGATGTAGGTTAAAGATTATGAAATCTTGCCCTAAGTATGGAACTTAAAACGAACTTTGTACCTCGAAATATTTTTTTGCAGATGTTTTTACTTTTTCACTCCTGCCACAATAGGTTTGGGCATCACGCACCCAAGGGTCCCGAGGGCCTTCTCTGCAGGGGATGTTGCAACTTACCGCAGTTCCTGCTGACGAGGTTAGTTTTGTAAATTTAGGTAGGCTCGTAGTACTTCCTCTTCTGTTTCGGGAGGTGGGCTGCCGATCGAGGTGGCTGACCAATTCCCGCTAGACTTCTAGTTCTTGTATTTGGTTTCCTTCCCCTGTGCGGCATAGCTGAGCGAAAGCGTTCAGCCGCGCCCTGGATCTCCAACATTCTTACGCCTTTTTCCTGTCAGTAGTGCACTGACCACTCTGAGACCTACCGGCAGAAAAGCAGAGACAAAAATCAATGACAATTTAAAACGCGCCCTAGTCGGCGCACGAGCCTGTGGTTAAAAACAGGAATAGTTCGGTGCGATATAGGCAGCGTGCCGCTAAAACTCTAGTAAAATTTCTACTACTACTACTTTTTCACTCTAATTATGTAGACTAGCTGGACCCGTGAAACTTTCACGGCTTTGCAAGGCCTTTCAGACAGACCCGTGAAGCTTTCAACACTGGGACTTGATGTGTGATATATTAAGTCCATCCTCTTGGTTGATGATATTCATAAATCCCTGCAGTGGAGTAGCCAGGGGAGGATCGTGGGGAGACACTGCCTCCACAAAAAGTTACACGCGCCCTTCACTGGAAATGAGGCTTCGAAAAAAAAATGTACTGCTTAGGGCCTACCTTTTGTGTCTCGCTGCCCACCCCCCTTGAATTTTGCTAGCACTCCTAGTGCCCACACCCCCACGTGGAAATTTTCCAGGTCCTAACCCGTTCATTCAGAAGATCCCAGGGGCATAAAAATTATAAAGACCTTCCCCCAGCTGCATAGAACTGCTGACCTCCGCGTATGATTGGATCCGTGGAATATTTTTATAAGTTAGCAGCACCAATGAAACGTTTACGCTCTGGCTTAAGGCGCTTCAGATAGATCAGTGAAACCTTCGCATGGTACCATGGCTATTCCCCTTCAACATCACAAACCACACCTAGATTCGACGCATGATATCTTATACGACCAGCCTTTTTGCTGATAATTACTGAAACTGCCCATGTCTAGGTGGCTCGTGCTTTATATTTATAAGTCCCTCTGTCTAACTGGAGCCGTGGAATTCCTTTGGCAGTAAACCACGGTACAGGTTCCTCAAAATTTATCTCTAAAACTTTAGGGCGTATAAACAATTAAAAGGACCTGGCTGTGGCCGAGAGATTAGTCACCAGCCGTATCACTGATACGCCAGCTTCCTGAACTCAATAAAGCGCAAAACTATAAAGAATGAAGGACGAAAATCGCCAGTATATTTGCCTCTCGCGTTAGCTGTAGCACAGATACCGGATTTCGCATGTAAGGCCAAATGAGAGTTGAACACTGAATTCAGGCGTAACACACGAAGGAACGAACGAAGGAACAACGCTTTAAATATTATAGATGAATAAATTACTGTGATATAAATCGTGGAGATATTGCAATAGGGCTGCTCTTTTTTTTTCGCACTAACCTCTCAGAGCATCGGATTGGCTATAGGGTTGAGCTCATAGAATTCGCTTGGCTTCTTTCCAGCATAATGTATGCTACCACCGATGATGTTTTCTACTGTTCTATTTTTTCCTTTTTTGGTTCCTATATGAGTTAATTCTTCGCTCATGGATTCCCAGTGTCTCTCAACGTATTTCACGTCCTTAGCTGTTTCTTTCTCTCGTGGAATCGCACGCAGCATACATTGTGGGTTGGTAACCAAAAACTAAGAATGTACTACTAATTATAATCGCAGTGTTTGCTCATCCTGCAGTATGAAGTGCAACACTCTTTTAGGAGCACCTCATAGGTAGTCTTAGCCTTCAGGATGTCTTTGCTTCGTGTCCACTAGACTGTATACGTGAACCCAAAAATCCCTTTTTCTGTCCTACCTCTTCTTTGTCGAATTGCTCTTCCAATGGTCCTCGATCGATCTGGCTTGGGGACAGCCTCGTTCAAGGGTTTCAAGTTTTATCGACATACTTTATTAATATTGCATATATCCCTGCTCTTTCGGTCGAAACGAAAGCCGAGACTATTCAATCAGTATATATTAGTAGTGATTTTTACACGAGACTGCAGGGAATTTTTCATGGATCAGGGAGCCCTCAGGGGCATAATGTGGCGGGCCCTTTCCCTGCCACAATATGTTTGGGCATCACGCACCCAAGGGTCCCGAGTGCCTTCTCCGCAGGGGATGTTGCAAGTTGCCGCAGTTCCTGCTGATGAGGTTAGTTTTGTAATGTTAGGTAGGCTCTCAATACTTCCCCTTCTGTTTCGGGAGGTGGGCTGCCGATCGAGGCGGCTGACCTATTCCCGCTAAACTTCTACCTTCTTGTATTTCGTTTCCTTCCCCTGTGTGGCGCGGCTGAGCAAAAGCGTTCAGCCGCTCCCGGGGGTTAGAGATGCTAAACTTGCGCCTTTTTCCAGTCAGTAGCGCACTGACCATTCTGAGACCTACCGGCAGAAAAGCCGAGACAAAAATCATTGACAATTTAAAACGCGCCCTAGTCGGCGCACGAGCCTGTGGTTAAAAACAGGAATAGTTCGGCGCGATATAGGCAGTGTGCCACTGAAGCGCTAGTAAAAACTTCTACTACTACTAGATCAGAGAATGATGGTTATTTCGCCACAGAAGAACCACTTTTAAAGCCCACGTTTGAACTCCTCTTATACCGAGTCACAAGTTTCTTAAAATAATGATAGGCCCTTGTTAAGGACTTGGTCCTCACAAGAGAAGCGACTACCAGTGGGCCGACACACCCTGACCGTGCCTCACAGCTACGGGCCCAACCAAGGCGGGCCTTACAACTGCGGGCCCAACTAAGAAGAAGCGAGCCTTTCACCGGGCCTTCATCACAGGCCACGGACGCTTGGCCGTCTCTTTTGTATTTTTCTCAACATCCCGTGTTAAGCCACCAGCCTCAATAACACCCACGGCCATTTGTCAAATTCTTCATATCCCCATTTTCCACCTGTAATCCGAGGTTAGCTTGAGTGGCGCAATTGCTAAAGCTCATGTGTTTTTCTCATTGTATCCCGCGTAGCTTGCGCATGTCTCAATCCAAATTTAATGCTAATAGCTTTTGTGCCTCTCTCTTGCACCGAAATAGGAGTTCCAAAAGCATCCAAGCATAGTATATCAGTAGCCGAAAGGCTAAATGCTGATGTTTGGCCTCGAGAAATTATCGCGGCCTGCAGGTAAAACAACTGTGTACTTTCACGTAGCGGTGCATATAAGCAGCTCTTTAGCAAGAATCTGGGTCTTTGGTCGCGCGCATCGTTCCACGTGGGTCTACATCCCAGCGACGGACCCGTCGTATTTTAATATCATTGTGTAACCCAGCCACTTCGTATAATCTCCGTTCCTTGAGAGCAACCCGAACTCACCATAGACGTTATAGAATTCTACTCCACTGTTCTGTACCGATCTTCTGAACGAATATATATGGAAATAAAACGTCTTCTTCTTTGATCACCTTCGAACGGCAACCCAGCAGAAGGCAGCGAAGCGACGAACTAAAAGTACAGAAAGGCCACCTATAAAGGAAAATATTACATAAAAGCTTAGAAAATAAAGCTTTAATAGTGGCAAGACGACGATGAGATGGAGATAACGGAGTCGGCTGGAAGAAACAATGAGATAAACACATGAGCTTTAGCAATTGCGCCACTCAAGCTAACCTCGGATTACAGGTGGAAAATGGGGATATGAAGAATTTGACAAATGGCCGTGGGTGTTATTGAGGCTGGTGGCTTAACACGGGATGTTGAGAAAAATACAAAAGNACTTCCCCTTCTGTTTCGGGAGGTGGGCTGCCGATCGAGGTGGCTGACCTATTCCCGCTAGACTTCTACCTTCTTGTATTTCGTTTCCTTCCCCTGTGCGGCATAGCTGAGCGAAAGCGTTCAGCCGCGCCCGGGATCTCCAAGTTTCTTACGCCTTTTTCCTGTCAGTAGCGCTCTGACCACTCTGAGACCTACCGGCAGAAAAGCAGAGACAAAAATCATTGATAATTCAAAACGCGCCCTAGTTGGCACACTAGCCTGTGGTTAAACACAGGAATAGTTCGGCGCGATATCGGCAGTGTGCCCCTGAAGCGCTAGTAAAAACTTCTACTACTACTACTACTAGATCAGGGAATGCTGGTTATTTCACCACAGAAGAACCACTTTTAAAGCCCACGTTTGAACTCCTTTTTTACCGAGTCACAAGTTTCTTAAAATAATGATAGGCCTTTAACAGTAGTGAGACGACACTAGCGCATTAATATTGAAAAAAAAAGTGTTTACTGTACTTGATAAGAGACTGCTCCAGATTACTTACGCTGATCGTGTTGTAACAAGTTGTATTTGAATAGCTACATTGGGATAATCTGTTTGTTGTAAATGTGTTATTTTCCTTGATACCTTCACGACGCCACCGGTACCAAACACATAAACTGAATTTTGTCGCTTAATATGGTGGCATCCTCTGAGGAGCATAGAAATATCATAGGATCATACTCTGGACAATTTTGTCAAGGCAGTTTGGTCGTGGTCTATAGCGTCTTCAATTCTATGGGTATTTAAAAGATTTTTCTCGCCCCATATTTTGGCCCCGCCCATTCACTACCTGTATATAGAGAAATCTTAAAAATGTCCAAAGAATGGCATAGAATGGACAGAGAATTATAGGTAGCTAAGCTCTCTCATTAAATATTGTTGGGAGCAGCGATCCCAGGAGACCTATAGGGTGTCTTGCCTAAGCTAGGCCTACCCTGCAGTGAGGGAACACTGATTTAAAGAAGGAAGACGAAAGTGGGAGGATGATTACAATGAAAGGACACAAGAAGGAGAAGAAAGGACTAAACGACAAGAGTACGTGCAACTTGGACACACCCTTGTGGGAATAATTATTTAAGCATGTTTCTGTTGACATTAGACGTGTCTCTTCCTTTTCTTCTTGTGTCTAGGGATCTTCAACAACGTATTCACTCAAAATGATGGCAAAGAATTTGCATTGCGTCTTTGATTTATTGCACGTGGTGGTCATTTTGCTCTGGATGACTTTTCCCATCCACGGTTGCTTTAGGTTTATTTTGCAAGTATGCCTTTCGTCTGAAATTAGTGAGGCCAACTTCTCTTAACCCTATGGTTATCTACCGTATCTTATGCCCAGGCTACACTACGCGTTCACGCAGACAACCGGGTGCTATAAAGTTGAGAAAACTCTTACCTCATTTATGCCACCGCCTGTGGTTAAACACAGGAATAGTTCGGCGCGATATAGGCAGTGTGCCAATGAAACGCTAGTAAAACTTCTACTACTACTACAGTTGCATCTGCAAGGACTACTAGACAAGTTACAAAGATTTTTTTCAAATTTCGAGTGAAATAAATTTTTAAAAAATCTGTGTACGTTTCTGCTATTTCTAGGACACAGTAACACATTTGGACGAGTGGATGAGCGAACACGTTGAAATGAGTAACGTGTGAAGTCTGCCTGATGCAGAGGCCACATATGCGTTTCTACGTCCAACTGGTTGCTAGGATGTGCAGCTCGCAGGCTGCTTTGATGTATATTGGAATTCGGTAGCATAGAGACCGTGGCGTTAATGACGTCAGAGTCTCGCATCCTAGCATCAAGTTGTCTTTGTAAATGCCTAGTGTGGCCCCTAGCATAAGAAAGTTCTCTGCAACTTGGCTCGCGTGCAAGCCTGCTCAGAAGCGGGTCCGCCACACGATTCCACATCCGCGAACGTTGCAGTTGACGAGGCTTCGAGCCTTTATTGCAAATTGCTACATCGTCAATAATTGCCTAAAATAATTTTTCCTGGCAGTTTGTGGGCTGTGGCAAGAGGCAATAGTAAGAAGCAATAGTCAAACTTTGAGTACACCTCCTACTCGTCAGTTTGTTTAGAGTTGCGATGAGTTATAGTTTTCGTATGCTATTCAAACGCTGTAGTTGTAGCCTAAGTGAAATTTTATCGAGTGACTGAGTAATTTTTCGTTAGTGTGCACTCGTTATTAACAGAGCTGTGACTATGCTTTTAGAGATATGCTTTTGATGCTCCAAGATGTGATTTTATTGCACTAATAATATGCTTTTTATGATCTAAAATATGCTTTTTATGATCTTAAATATGGTTTTTATGCTCTAAAATATGGTTTTGATGCTTTGATGCTCTAACAAAAATCTTGATTTCTCAGAATAAGAAAATAATTTCTCTTTTAAGGAGATAACTGTATTAAAATTTACGAAAACGTTAGGAATATAGTTCACCTTACTAACTTTGAAGATACCGTGCACTATATAATTATACTTATTTTACGGTATCCTTGACTAAAATGTACGGTATCATTTAATAGTGCCCTAGAAATTTATGTATAGAGCATGCAAAACACTGAGTATTGAGGTATGACCAGGAAGCAAAGAATGCAATGGGAGGACTCGCTCAATAGGACTAAAATAAAACTTAGCCGTGACCGCACGTAACAAATTTACGTCACATCGACGAGTCGAAGTATTTGAGTGCGGGACCTCATGCCTTCCTATATTGTTTTCTTGAACATATTACCGTACTTTTTCCGATTTATTTCAGTCAATCCCCCGCTCATGAGTGGCCAGCTACTTGAGCTGCAAAATATCGTAAAATGTTGTCGCCAAGTACAAAAAGTTTGAGCAATGGGCAAACTTTTACTGTGGTTTCTCTCGTGTACAGAATTAGCAATAATGGTGCGTATATTTGTTGATGAGGAATAAATATGTTCTGGGAAGAGTATTGTGAACTGAATATGAAGTGTTAATAAGGCTTCAAGCAAGAAAAATAAAATCAGGTCACCGAAAGGGAACAAATTCGGCACTACTGCTGTGACTATGCGGTACCCTCGTCATTTGCTGACGATACACGAATACTAGCTGCTGTGCAATCAGTTGAAGACGTGCTATCTGTGCAACGAGATTTGGAAAGTATCTGCCAATGGTCGGTAAGA
>LQNS02277100.1:6487930-6498718 GCA_001587735.2 Parhyale hawaiensis
GAACAACGTTGGTCAATAATTCAAAAACTACACAAAAACAGTGATGCCGTGTAATTTTATTATTCAATTTTCAACTTGCTACAATGTGGCTTTTTCTCATAAGGTTAGGTAGGCAAGGATTGGTTCTGCTAATATCCTAGCTGAACCAGTCCTTGCCTACCTAACCTTATGGGTAACAGCCCCGTTGTACCTCAAATAATGTTTCCCCCACCCAAAATGTTCATTTTAGTATCCCACAAAACTAATTCAACGGCAAAATTTCTTGGAAATATTGAAAATCCAGAAGTGCAGTTTATGCACTATGACCCATAATTTTAATCGTTTAGCAGGAATTTCATAGGTACAACTATCGAAAATCATTGATTTTTCATATAACTGCATTGTGTATTGAGTACAGCACATGCTGTCTCTGCGATCCGCCTTGTATCCTATTCAACTGTGCCAAGGTGAATCAAAATTGGCACAGACCAGCCGTCTTCAAGAATGTTACTACAAAAATGAATTGTTTTGGTAATACTATGTGATTATCTTACTGTAAGTTATTAGACTTTACTTATGTTAGACCACGCTTTGGTGCAGGTCAAGTTAGTGTTTTCTTCAGAGCAGGTCTACAGTAGATACGGACAATGTGAAGCTGTAATGGTCCACATATTTTGATGTTTTTAACACTATATTAAGGAGAAATTAGACATTCTAAGACGCTTTTCACGAGTTGCGTTTTTGCTGCATATGCTTAGTTTTCAAGATATTCAACTTGGAAGTTCCCATTGTTTTCCTATGGGAGAAAATTACCACCTTTTCACAGTTTAAGGAAAAACTTCTTTTCGAGAGGGTTTTTAGGTCAGGTGAGACTAGGCTGGGTTAGGCTTTACTAGGTTGGGCTGGGCTAGGTTGGGCTGGGCTAGGTTGGGCTGGGCTAGGTTGGGCTGGGCTAGGTTGGGCTGGGCTAGGTTGGGCTGGGCTAGGTTGGGCTGGGCTGGGCTAGGTTGGGCTAGGTTAGGTTGGGCTGGGCGAGGCTTCGGTTCCTATAGGGCCACTAGCAAGCCGTTAATAACGGCGATTATTTTCTTGCTTAGGAAAACAATGGGAACTTACATGCGCTGTATCTCGAAAACTAAAAGTTTGCCCAAAAAACAATATTAAACTAGAGCACTCTGAGAGCTCATACCTCCGCCAAGTGAGGCAACGGTAATAAAAAATTCAAATTGGTTCTAAAACCATAAATTGTTTGTATAAACTCCAAAATATAATCGTTTGTGCCTTTTTTATATTAATAACAGCTTCTTAAATTTTCTTGAAGATCCGTTCATGACTTTTTGAGTTATAGTGTTAACAAACGTTATTACAAACATGAGTCAAACATACCAACGAACAAACCGATCTGCACCAAAATTTTTTTATTTGTCTTTTAACATTATTAACAACCCCTATAAATTTCATCAAGATCTATGCAGTAATTTTTGAGTTATTGTGCTAACAAGCATAAAATTAATAACAGTTAGAAACGAACGAACAAACGTATCATGGCCAAATTTTTGTCATACACTCTTTGTTATATACCTAACAACTCATGTTAATTTCATCAAAATCCATCCATAACTTTTTGTGTTATGGCATCGAGAAAAAATAAGGCAGACAAACGAACAAACGGATGGACACATCTTTACCAAAAGTTAATTATCTGTTCTTCCTAACATACCTCACAATCCCTGTAAATTTCATTCAAATCGGTTCATACCTTTTTGAGTTATCTTGGTGACAGACAGACAGACAAATAGGCAGATAGACAAACACGACGAAAACATAACCTCCTTTGCGGAGGTAAAAAACTTCTTGAAATGGCTTTTTTGCTAAAGTGTCAAAATACCGAAAATCCCTGCCGGATATAAAATAATCATTTACACTTATAACAGTAATAACAAAACTTTCCTCCCTACAGATAGTTTTTTTAATTATTTATTGACCGTGATTTATCGGAAAAAAGCGCAAATACTTCAGGTGAGTGTTTTTACCAATGTTATTTACCTAGATAATACTATTTGTAATGCACAGATGTGGGTGATACACTGCAGCAAAAATAGGGTCATAGTGCGTAAACTGCACTTCTGGATTTTTGACATTTCCAAGAAATTTTGCAATTGAATTAGTATTTTGGGATACTAAAATGAACATTTTAGGTGGGGGAAACAATTTTTGAGCTACAACGGGGCTGTTACCCATAAGGTTAGGTAGACAAGGACTGGTTCAGCTAATACCCATATAGCAACAGCTTTATCTGCACTAGAGTGACTAGACTGATGTAAATAGATTTCTTGTAGGATATTAGCAGAACCAGTCCTTGCCTGCCTAACCTTATGAGCAAGAGCCACATTGTAGCAGGTTAAATTAATTAATAAAATCACACATATTTTTCCTCTCAACACACTGCCAAATGTAATGCTTCGTATTCTTCCTATGGGTTTTTATTGCATCCTGACCACAGGATGTGTACTTCACTGCACTTGGCAACACTCCGTGACGTATGAAAATATCGTCAGCGACATCACTATTTTCGTATATCTTTTTAATTATTGACCAACGCTGTTCACTGCAACCACTACACGCCTTGGCAAAGCACCGTATTATGAAACGGCCTGCGAGCGTGATTGTTCTTGTTTACATAGCTACGGTGGAGAGCGGAAGATGGCGGACGTACATCGCCCGTAGGAGAAATTTTTATCACCTTACATATTAATTTCAGTAAATACATTGTTGAAAACATCACAAATGGATATCCCCCATCTGAAATATGATTATTAACATTACTACACACAAATTCATCTTACACTATTGTCGGGAATGTCAAAAATCCAGAAGTGCAGTTTATGCTCTATGACCAAAGATAGTTTACCAGTGGTTACTTATTATTGCAGAATATACAGTGATGCGCTATGCCTCTCAGAAGGCATAACCCGCAGAATAGGGTGAGTTGAAAGTGTTCCACTGTCGTATGGTGTAGCTAGCTCCCAAGTGTACCTCTAAAAATAAAAGGTACAGTTAACTTTTACAGCACCCTCCACTGAGAAACCCACACGCGCTGGTTTGTGCTATTGAAAGAGGTCAAGTGGCCCCAGAACAGGTAGATATACAGCTCCAGTCGACCACTGGTCGCTGAGAACCATGGCACATTGAGCGCAAGATTCAATGACCCGCGCCCTCTACCCTAAGCCTACTACCTCCACGATTGCTGTGAACTTTCATAGCTAGCAAATTTGCTGATTCAATGCGCCAAGCGCCATGTAAAAAAGATCGCTCATTTGACCTGGGGATAGTTCCCCAAACCTTCAGCACAACAGGGTGCAACGCGCAAGGTTTACTTCTGCCCTGGGTATTGGTATCTATAGATTGCCTTAGCTTCAGCAATGCCATTTGCTTCATGCCAACTATTTCCGACGAAGGCTTTAAGAATATATCAATTGCAACGACTTGGTGTTAGCTTTTTTCCAGAGGGCAGGCCATGAGCCATAAAGTTAGGTTAGTTAGGTTTGACTTTTCCATGTTTTGGAGAGCAGCGGCCCTAGGGAGAAACATGTACTGTAGGTTACCTCCGCAAGTAGCATGGCTTTGGGGACATTTTTACTCCAAGCCCACGTACCTTCTTTCCAGTTTCGCACTCTTACTGATGTCATTTTCCTCTGTTATAGGCTAGATGGATGCAGTGATTATGTGAATAGAATGCTAGGTGAGTAACCCAATGAAAAATTTAAGGCTACTTCAGCTGCAGCTTCGTGATGATAAATAGTCATCCCTAACAAAAGTCATTACGGCCTCAGATGATAAAAAAATATCGTGAATCAGCTACTTGAGTGGCTGATACAGCTGCTGTAGAGGTCTTCAGTTTTCAATATAAACTGAATGTTTCATAAACAAAGTTTGAAACTGAAAAGCCTAAACAGCTGCAGTAAATTTGTTGCTAGTTGCGATAAATTTGTACCATGAGGAAATTGGGAAGAAGTTAAAATAAGCAAAAAATATAATTGTCTTATGTGAATTCATCAATATCATCTACTCTCGATCTCCTCAGTGGGCATAGGATGGAACACTGGGTTAGGCTAGTTGAGTTCGCCAGTCCTATTTTATAGGGAGCAGCGATCCCCCTAGTATGTTCCGTATCCATTAGCTGGGCTTTCGGGACGTCGGTCTTTCGTGCCCAGTTTGCTTCATTCCGACCGCATACTATATGATTTAACTGCAATATGTTCTTCCTCTTCTTTCCTGATTTAGGGTTGCCATGGGCGTTGATCGTGTGAGGAAACACCTCCACGCATGGGTTCTAAGTTTCAATTGATATATCTTAAGTTTCTTCCCTGTCTGATAAGCGCTGTAGTGAAATCGGTGGCTTAATCTTATCAAGCTATAACTCCTTGAACCTGCTCTTTTCTTGGAAGGATCTTCAGGTTTTGGCGAAACTGCCGAGGCCTGCACCTTCCTTGAGGGCGAGTGATGGCGTAACCAGAGGCCTTCCAGTGAAGTTGGTCCGTCCGTATTTCGGGTGGAAAACTGTTTACCAATTTTTTATTTCACAGCTGGGTTTGTATTTAATTTTCTAGCAAATCAGTTTTGGCAATACGACTTGCAATAATTTTCAACGCATTCCTGAAGTGAAACCAGCGTCCCTGGTGTCGAGTTTTTCAAACTAAGGCCACAGAAAGTCCCAAAACATATTACCACACCGTGAAGTTTTATTTCTTCTATGAATATTGACTGTCTCTTTCGTCAGGAGGTGCTTCGGTGTGAATGGTGAGAATGAGATTCACATATGCACCTGCCACGGGTTTTAACTGAGGGTAGGTGTTTGCGTGCTGTGTTTAATGTATGTATCTTGTGTAAGATTCAAGAGGTCTTTTACCCATGGAAATGAAAACGTGGCTTTTGGACATAGGTACAGGTTGACGGTCTCTGTGTTGTAAATGAAGTTCATAATATGTATATGTGCAGTGAAAATTATAACTAAGATACGGTAATATTTGTGTCCGTTGAGATGCGATTGACGATAAAGCGCCATGCCAGAACATGTCGGCCAGCCTTTCGGTGGTCTTTAAGAGAAAACTGGTTTATCAGTCGGGTGACGTCTTGTTCGATTTTCCCGAGTCTTGATAATTTCTTATTACCTCCGCCTAGGAGGTTATGTTTTCGTCGGGTTTGTTTGTCTTTTATTCTGTCTGTCATCAAGATAACTCAAAAAGTTATGGACCGATTTTGAAGAAATTTACAGCGAATGTTAAGTATGTTAGAAGGAACAGATGATCAACTGTTGGTGAAGATCCGTCCATTCGTTTGTTTGCTGGTCTTCCTCATCTCTCTCAAAGCAGTAACTCAAAAAGTTACCGACAGATTTTTATGATATTTACACGAGTTGTTAGGTATATCACGAAGAGTAAATTTTTGCGATGATCCATTTATTCGTTCGTTTGTCTATGAATTTTTTTTCTTCTATGCTTGTTAGCACAATAACTTAAAAAATAATGCATTGATCATTATGAGTTGTTAGGAATGTTAAGACACATAAATGATTCAATTTTGGAACAGATCAGTTTGTTCGTTTGACTCATGCTTGTCATAATATCTGTTAGAAGCATAACTCAGAAGGTTACGAACGGATCTTCAAGAAAATCGCATAAACTGTTGTTACTATCAAAAGGCACAAACGATTAGATTTTATAGTTGATATAAAGGGAGTCATGGTTTCTGAGCCAATTTGAATTTTTCTTTGCCGCTGCTTTGCTTGGCGGAGGTAGGTATGCGGTTTCAGAGTGCTCTCATATTTTTTAGTGGTTTTCTTGAATTACGTTAAAAGTCGAGTGCGGGCATTCCAGCGAAGTTCTCTGTGGGCTTGTTTGGGTGCTTCACAGTGATGAGTGCGCACCTACGCAAGAGTTGCACCTTTACACGATCCCATGTCTGTTGAAGTTGCCGCGAACCAGACCTCGCATTGTACAGGGCTAGGGCTCTTAACACCAACATGAATTTATAAAGTGAATAGTTTCGTGCAGTTTTTACGATATGACCAGCGGCAATAGCTTATAACCAGATTATAAGAAGCTATAAAAAATAGCTTCTTAATTTCTGAGAAACTTTTAAGTTACGATGATGCAATATTTTAACGTGACATACGAACGCCGTAAGCTTAAACCACGACAACGTGACCATCAAAATGCGAAGCTGTGTGACTGCTAAACTTTGGCTTTAGTGGACACCCGTCATAATGCTTGCGTGAGTGGCTGTTCTATCTTCATGCTTCCTAACCTAAAGTGGCCCTGACTGCAGAAGGCGGCAAAAGTGAGTTACAACTGTGGAAAGGTGAGTGACGTGAGGAACAATAACAAAAATAATCTAACCTTGAAAAGTTGCAGGTAACATGGAAGCCAATGGCCTACCCAGGAACACCGATGACCCCGATGAACCAGACTCACGCACGGAATGCGACTTTCATCTTCCCGGTGCGTCATCTTCACAGCACTCGCATAATTTCGGTCCCACCTCGTTCAATGTTCAATCCCAGATGCAGAATGTCATTCAACCGGAGAACTCGTGGTCTCGCATTCCACATCAGTCTCTAAATTCTTCGTATCAAGAGGCATCGTTTTCCGGCGTTCATCCTCAAGCTTTAAATTTTTCCCATCCAGAGGCTCTCCCGCCTGGTGTTGTTCCGCAAGCTCTGTATTCTTCCATCCCGGGGTCATCATCATCGTCTGGAGCGGGTCTCCAAGCTCTCAATTCTTCCTTTCCAGGAGCATTACGTTCTATAGTTGGTCCTCAAACTCAAAGTCCTTTCATTCAGACTCCATCGTCGAATGAATTTAGTCTCCAAGCTTTAAATTATTCCTTTCCGGGGGCATTTTCGTCTGGAATTGGTCAGACTACTCGGCCTGTTGTTCAGCATATGTCTATCAGCGACACACCATATTCACACAGTGGCCTCCAAGCTGTACGTTATGATACTACTAGATTTCAACAACCATTTGGATTTCCTGCGTACACAAGAATGCCGAATGAGCCAATGGCTAATTATACTAGTGCTGGTCCGCACGTTAGACTGCTCGGTGACGATCCCAGGGCAAGAGTGCCTGGACCTCGTCCGCATCCAGGCTTACCCGTTCATCCAATGGTAGGAATGCCTGGGTCTGGCCCGTACGTTAGTGTACCCATTCATCCTACGGCTGTGTTGCGTGGATCTGGTCCATGCTCTTATTCACTTTTTAATCCCAGGGCAAGAATACATGGCTCTGGTTTGCACCCAAGATTACATGTAGATACGGTTGCTCCCATGTTTCACCCTGGTATGAATCTACAGTTATCGTATGATAATGCTATAGCTTTGCTTAGAGCTCAGATACATGCTATTTTCTATACTGGTTCAGAGACCAATGAAGAAGCACCAGAAGTTATGCCTTCGACTAATCCTATTCATGCGACAATCTCTCTCGAAACTCCTCAGAATCCTGATTCTAACCGAAATACAAATACGAATCGGCTTCCCATTGTTTTTTCAGGTAAAATATATGATCGTCCCCCTTGGGCTCATCTCTTCCCAAAAGAGGAAACCTCTTCTGCTCTCTTAAACTCTGCAACTAACTTTTCAAGCTATCCAGGATCTGCCTCAACTTGTTCACAGCCTGATGCCTCTCGCAGTCATGAAGTAACAGAGGCTGATACGTTGCAGTATAAATTTGTTCTCCCTACCAATGAGTGTGTTGAAAAATACTCCACAGATGAAGGCAATCTCAGCGAATACGCCATTAGCAAGTTAGTTGCGTGGAGTGAGCTTCGATGCTGTGAAAAAGCGATTAACTTGTGCTCGCATTACGCAACTGAATATTTTATAAGCTTAAAACGACTGATGTTCAGGAGTGAAACAATTTGCACCATGGAAGAAGATGAACAGTATTCTATGATGTATGTTATAAAACATGTGATGACGGTAGTCTTAGTCGACGATATGAAAAAATTTATACAAGATAACAGCTTGGCTACGCCTTCTCATTTCAAACTTTACGCCTTTTACCTTTACAATTACGAGGCAATAGAAAAACGACGACACCACCTATTCGGAGGAAAATGCCCTTTCTTCACTTACGCACATGAACATGTTGAAGTTTCACGCGAGGAACTACCTAGGGTTCTTGCAACCCTGGCCTGTCAGGACCGGATCGATACACAAGAATTAGAAATATTGTCTTCGTATATAAGTTATTTTCAGGAGACCTTGGCTCAGTTCATTGTGGATGGGCTTAAAGATCACATTATTTCCCATTACTGTAAAGACGCAGCGGTACTGACCATGATAAGAATTGCTGGTGTGAAAACAGGTGAATACTTCCACAAGTGGAAGGGTCTTCTGGAAGACGCTCTAGAACTTCGGCCAATAACTTCCTGTCAAGAGGCAGCCCATTCAGGCTTTGGAGAGAGTTCTACTTCTGATAATCACTAAGTCATTTCCTGGCAGAAGTTTCGGCCACCCCTGAAGTTGTTTCAAAGTTTGAAGACAATGGCTTCTGGCACGGTCACGATATTTGTGACGTTGTGGAGAGGGAACTTCCCTAGGAAATCTCGAAGGCTGGAAAGTTTGCTACAAGTGAATTTTAACCATTAAGAAGAATGAATATGAACATAAATCTTCTGACTTCAGGTTGATGACATCTCTGTTTCCTCCCTACATTTCTTTTGCGTTTTGGCCTCTACTTCCAGCTTCTGACCCATACTTTCTTTTCATGAGGGGCATCTTTCTGCTCCCCCCATTTTATAATGCCGCCCAGTTACTTTTACATTACTCTCTTTTTCCTGTTACTTCTTGACAACTTTGTCTTCTCCAATTTGGATTTTATCTTTCTGTTTGTGCATCCTTTTTATTTTTCCTTTTACATCTTTCCAACTTCCCACTTTTTCTTCTGCTTTTGTTCTTTTATTCTCAGCTAATGTCGTACTGTTCTTCATATTTCGTTTCTTCCTACGGCTGAAATGAAATACGGCTTTGTGGTGACGTCACTGCCAATCAGCGGTCGCTGTGTTGTACACCACACAAGCGCCGACTCCGTTTATTCACTGCTAGCTGCGCAGCGAAGTCTCCTCATTGGGTGCAACGGGATGAGATAGTCACGTGGCGAAAATAACAACCTTATGTTGTCTCAGGTATGATCCTACTAACGGCCTTCCTCCTTGCGTAGGGTCTCGCATCTCCTTCATATAGTATCTTGAAACTACATTCTCACATTCTCTTCACATTCCTTTGACTCCAGGCACTCACATTCTCTTCACTCCAGCTGATAGGTACCGCAGTTAGGCGCGAACAATCATCTCCATGCTCTGCTTTCTTACATCAACGAAACCCGCCTCTGTGAGAGCTTCTTCGGTTAATCCAAAAATATGATACACCATTGTCTGCTTCTTTATTTATAAATTTTGCGCCACGCTTCTAACTAAATAAATTGTCCAAAAATATGCCAAGTAACAGATTTTGTAATAAGTTGCATTTTCAAGGGGATCGCTGGCAATGTTGCGGTAGATGGCGGATCCTTGTACCTTTATCTGATTTTACTTCTAGCTTGAAACAGTTCTTGAGATCGAAACAATAGGTAAAGTTATTTGCTTTAGCTTTGAGCGCGGTCATGGAGTCGGAGTTTTAGAACTTGCTCTATGGGTCGAAGCATGTGTTAGTTCTTAGTTCACGATGTTTAATTTTCAGGAGCTGATCAACGAAGCACAGATGGTATACGACAAGGAGGCCTACTCTCTCCCATTCTGTTCAATATCTTCAGTGACTGTATCCATACAAAGTTAAATGCAGCTGGAGTAGGCTGTCATATTAACAATAAAGCAGTAAATGCCCTTATTTATGCTGACATGGTGCTTGCCTCTCCCCATGCTACAGGACTATAAAAGCTGCTCGCAATCTGCGAAGGCGAAGAAAATAATCTTTGTGTTCAATATAACACAGTAAAAACAGTTTGCATGGACAGTATGTTAGATTTAGGAGAAGTAGCCTTCCTAGTCATAAACATTCTGTTCTCAATAGTGTAGAGCTTAAGTACGTAAGCAGCTTCTCTTACCTGGGTCATAAAATCACTGATGATTTTCGTGCTAATTTTCGTGCTAACAGGATATAGAAAAAGAAACGTGGAAGCTTCATGGAGCTGGTAACACGTTAATTAGAAAATTCAGTCACTGCTCTGAAGAAGTGAACTGTCAATATTATTATTCTCAACCTATTGTTTCCCCCTGTACTGTAACTCACTTTGGGGTAACTTCAAAAACAAATCTATTCAGCGCTCGTGGGTTGCTTATAATGACATATTCCGCAGATTGATGAATGTGCCAAGGTCCAAAAGCGCAAGCCTGATATTTGCTCAAAAATACACATTTTCTCAAAGTCAGGAACAGAAAATACGTATGGAGCCTAAAAAAACAGGATTGAAAACTCCGACAACTCGTTAATAAAAGCCATCCGTAATGGCCCTGGCTACAAACTGTCTAATATGTAGCTACGATGGCAGCGCGTACTGTTGCCTGACCGAGGCCAAGTAATGGGGCGTATTGATGTCTAATATGTATGATCACTGCGACATGTGCTGTATGTAACTTAGAAATCAGAAACATTCCCCTGTGTACCATATATCATTCCAAATTTGTAATGTTAGGCTCTGGGAGGACTGATTGCCATGGTCATGCCGCCTTCGACTTCGCGAGTGCCTCTGGTTGTGAGCAATTGGTTGAAGGTCCTACCCATTTGTTAGGAGGTGTTCTTGACCTACT
>LQNS02277100.1:6511095-6523129 GCA_001587735.2 Parhyale hawaiensis
AGTGCAGGGGAACTCCTCAAAGTTCCTGAAGCGGATTATTTCCAAACTGGAGGAAATCCAGCAAGATAGCGTCGTCTCTGTCATTGAGATGCCAGCCGACGCCACTCGGAGTGAACGAAACCTTTGTTTCACCAACGTTAACAAGATCATAACTTTTAGCCTTAGTCAGAATCAAGAGTACCTTCGACTTGTATTAATTTTATCAGTAGTTCAAGAATTAATAGGTATATACATAGTTTCAGTATTTTTGTCATTTTCTTTCTGCAATGTTTCTTGATATGCTGTATTTTATATTCAATTGTAACTAGTAAAATAAAGTCCATGATGATAGTTTGGTAGAAAACCTCCCCATGTTCTAGTCGTACACGATGCGTCCCAATATTCCTTCCTCTGAAGAATGTACGGTAATGTTTTTTTGAAACTTGTTAAATATATTCTTTTCACAAGTTCCTACTTATTGTAGCCATTTGGTGGTTTGTTACCCTGGTACAAGAAGGCAGAAGAGTAATGAGTCTTGGGCCTAAGGGCGAGTTCACACGTCATCCATCTCAACGCTTTTACTCATCCACTTGCCCGAACCTGTTGCTGTGTCCTAGAAGTAGCAGAAAAGTACACTGATTTTTTTTCGTTGTTTTATTTAACTTGAAAGTTGTAGGGATATCTGTAACTTGCCTCGTGATGCTTGTAGAACAATTCGAGGGCTTAGAGCCAGAAGTGGCTATGTCCATTTTTGGCGAAATCTAGTTCCATTCAGAAAGTGGGTACCCGTGAGGGATATTTTTAGTGTCACGGGTGTCTATGCCATATATTTTCATGCCAAATCTTTTCTTAATGAAAAGATGTGGCATAGACACCCGTGACACTACAAATATACCTCACAGGCACCCTTTTGGTGAGGGGGACCCGATTTCGCCAAAAATGGACATAGCCACTTCCGGCTGTAAGCCCTCGAAATTGATTTGACAGTTAATATTTTAGAAATTTTTGTGGCGTAAACAAAGTTGTGCTGACTACTCAACGACGTTACAAACATTCGGACGAGTTGATAGTGAACGCGTTGAGATAAATGGTGAGTGAACTTAGCCTTAGAAGAGAAAGATAGATTCGCCTATCCCATCACATGGGACGACAACGCAACCAGGAGAGCCCGTGACGTGAGACTTCGCCATCCTTCGGGACGTCTGTCTTTCGAACCCACTTTGCTCCCCTCCCTTTTTCTCATTGTTACTGATGGTGGGTTCCTCAGTTCTTCCTCTTCTTTCCCGACTAGTTATTCCCAGGCGTATTGATCCTCACTGCGAACACCTTCATGCATGGGTTCAATGCCACTCCCCTCAGGGTGCATAGGGTAGGCCATAGGGTTAGGTTCGCCCATCCAATGTTATTGGTGGCAGCACCCCAAAGGGTGTTTGGGTAGGTTACTTTACGCATTAGCTAGGCCTTCAGGGCGTCTGTCTTTCGTGCCCACTTTGCTTCCGAAGCTGCTTTGTTCTGTTCTTCGTCTTCTTTTCTGATTTGGTGTTCCCATGCGCGGTGACTAGAGCATGGGTTCCCCGTTTCTCTTGGCATTCTTTATGTCCCTTCTTTCTTCCTCTCTTTGGATCACAGTGTACTCTGTGTGTAGGGAGGCTTAAGCTAAGAGAATACATTTGCTATAACAATTTATTCTCCATGAATACATCACAGAAAGCGAAGAATTTCGGGATTTAGACTTGGAGGTAACCAAACTCAAGGGCTATCGGGTATATTCTGGCAGACCCGTTCCCTGTCACAATATATATATTTGGGCATCGCAACCCACAGGGTCCCTAGTGCCTTCTCCGCGGGGATGCTGCAGCTTGCCGCAGTACCTGCTGACAAGGTTAGTTTTGTGAAGTTAGGTAGGCCCTCAGTATTTACCCTTCTGTTTTGGGAGGTGGGCCGCTGATCGAGATGGCCGATTTTTTCCCGCTAGACTTCTACCTTCTTGTTTTTCGTTACCTTCCCTGCGCGGCGTAGCTAAGCGAAAGCGTTCAGCCGTGCCCGGGCGATTGGAGATGCACAACTTTCACCTTTTTTCCTGTCGCACTGATCACTTGGAATCGGAGAACTACCGGCAGTAAAGCCGAGATAAAAATAATTTACAATTTGAAACGAGATGTAAATACTTCGCGCCCTAGTGGCACACTAGCCTATAGTAAACCACAGGGATAGTTCGTCGCGATATAGATAATGTGCCCCTGACGCGCTAGTAAAATTTTGTACCACTACTACTTTTACCAAAGTTAATGAAAACATTTCTTTTGTGATTTTTGGTATTCTCGTTGAAGCATAAAGTGACACGTTATACGAATTTTAAATTGTGCAGGAACGCGGGAAAGATAGACAAGTATTATGTCTGTTTCAAAATGAATCTCTGTTTGGAGAAGTTTGGAGAAGGCAGGTTCTGTAGCGTAGCTGTAACCCCTCTATAAAACAATTGTTTATTTAGGTTATACCATAGAAAATTGTGACGTTGTACCATAGTTGACACAAAGAAGGTTGTAATTGGAGGAGTGCACCCTCTCTCTCTACCCTACGGGAGCGTTACAAGTAAACATTTCCCTTAAACCGGCTGAGTGGCGTTTCCGACCGGAGAGCGGGGTACAGAAAGGAGTCCTGGGTTCAGAGTTCTATAGCCATTAACATCGATGAAATTTCGAGTGACTTGAGCTATAGAGATAAAGCTTGAATCCTGTATACTAACTTATGACGAAAAGTAACGAAGTGAGCACAGTGACATCAATATTCAGTCACAATTTTCTTGGGAAAATGTTCATGAACTGCCTGTCTGTGTCTTCCTTGTCTGTGCTCACAACGACCCGCTCAAAGCAGCTCAGCCAGTTTAGGGTCCAAACGCCAGCTCCCGCCATCTGTGTCAGCCATTTACGCACTCGCCCGGAGAGAACTGAGGCTTTCTCCTCCCCTTAGAAATTCCTTGAATCACACTCCCGATTAGGTTTGGACTCACCATTCTATAAGTTACTCAAAATTGCTTTGGGTATTGCCTTAACTAGTGGACCCGTGCGTAAAAAAAATTTACGCAATAATCTATATTTGCTTCATATAGGCCCGTGCGGAATCTTCACTTCTCTAACTTGCTTCGTTATTTTCTTCGTGATCCTTTGACGTACTCTCATCAATAGGTTCTTCCTTCTCCATTCTACTTCTTTCACGTGTTTCTTCCATATTGACAGAAGTAAAATATTGATTAAATACTGCAATAACTTGAATGAAACTCCAGTCAGCTTATATGAATGTGAGCGCACCGAAGCCATGATACTGCCTTTCCAACTAAAATATCTGCTTCATTGAAGTGCTGGAATTTTGGCTTGTGAAGAAAAACTGCTCTATCAAAGAAAAAGAGTAAACAAAAATGAAATAATTGTTACGGACAGTGAAAAATCATCCCTTCGTGAGTGCTACGTTGATAATCTACTGAAATTATCTAACGTGATCTGAGAGAAAAAGTTATAAAATCTGACTCCAGAAGCAGCAAATATCTTTGCTGCGATTTCACAGTGTTTCGGGCAAGAAGTGCATTCAGGAAAATGGATAAAGATCCCACTTTCACCATCTTCTGCAGCCTGGTGATCTATCTTCATGAGAATTCCACTTAATTACAAAATCTGCAAGCTGGCCTATTTTCCGCCTATCTATTTCTTTTAGAAGCCGACTCGAAATAAATATACGAAGCCATTGATTACATTAGGATTCTCGACAGATGGCTCGAGGCTGTCTACGCTTCAAGATATTCCAAATTTCAGAAAGTTCTGTTTCAGGAACCTCCTCCGTTTTGGGGTTCTCAGTTTGAAGAGTATCCCTGACCTAATTCATTTGTGTGAAAAGGAGGGACTGGGCTAGGAAGTGGTACCGCAGACTACTGCAATGTAGTTAAATCCCCGCTCAAAATCCTTAGTGGGCCCAATGTATGGGCGATAAAACGTCATTTTTTTTTTTGTCAGCATAGAGACCGCAAATAAAAAGTAAACTGTTTGTGGTGATGCAAGAAATGTGTTTAGCAGCAACGAGCATAAATTCGTACCTAGATGTTAACTTTGGGTGCCGGTCACTGAACTTTTGAACTTTAAAGCACCAGAATGACCTAAAAATTACTGAAATCAATTTTGCAGTTTATCGTTGGCCAGTGGTCACGTATTCGACCTTCTTTCTGATAGTTAGTTCCACTCTACGAGTCTCCATCAGCAACATAATTTTTGTTTGAGGTCGCTATGTGCAGTGCCATAGCCAAGTGGAAAAGGTGTGGGAGGGGGGTGTCTGTAACCCCTCATAGGTCTCAAGTGTTAAAATATTACTTGTTGGATTTTGGAATTTTGGTGCGAGGTTGGATGAAATAATACTCGCACATTACAAGAAGTCTGCCACTTAATGAAAATATTTGACACAACAGGATAACAATAAAAATTTTATTATATTATATAATTTCATCAATTTTGTTCTGGAACTCCCTACAGTCGGGCCCGATGTGGACTGGGAAAGATTTTGTCGAAGTTTTCCTAATTTGCATAAGGTAAATAAGTTGTTTCTTCATAGTCTGAACTGTTTTACTTGGTTGTTAAAATTGATAAAGAATGTACTTCAGGGCTCATTTATTTTCCTTAAGTGTTGCTAATAGTTATGACAAGAACCAGCATTGCACAAGCTATGCAAAGGTTCTCTGAAAAAATAAATACCGCGGTTTCTGACACGTAGGTAGGATACGCTGCGGTATCGGAGTCAAGCCCCCGGCTAGAGAATTATCCGCCCTTCAACTGCGGTATGAGGCGATAGCAGAACCGGACTCGAAGAAAATAGGAATTAGATATAATATCATGGACTTTTTTTTCACCGAAGGAGAGCTATATGTACATAGTATAACACAGTGGTCTTTATTATGGTGCTTTGGTTAAGAAAAAATGCTGACCTGAAGCTACTTACTAAGGGCATCACGCTCGTTCACCCAAAATTCAACACCATTAAAATCGTGCACTAGGTCCCACCATGTAAGATAGTCACGTGTAAACGGCGGGCTTCCTTTTTACAAATTTTTATACGTGTGCGATGCTAATTTTTAACAGATATAGCGTAACTGGCTATAACGTCGCTCATCATACGATAATTTCAGAAGTTCTGTCGTAAGTCCCGAAGATTAATTCCATCCAAGACAATAATCATCATGTGATTATGCTCTTTCACAGTCAGCACTAAAGAACAATAACGACTCTAGAGCAATAATCATGTACGTATTGCACGCTTCCACACTAAGTGCCGAAGAATAATTGCCTCCATGGAGAGCAATAATCATCGAGACGTTGAACTCGTGCATAGTAAGTACCGAACAATTGGCCAAAGTGAAGCGATCGTCAACGTCTTATTCCGTACCAGAACAAAGTTCCGAAGAATATTATCGTCACATGAATAATAAAAATCATCAACGTTTTGTACTCTAAACTAAATCATCCCATTTGGCACACTTGCGTGTGCGTTTATGCACGCACTGCGTTTGTTTCTTCGAATAAGTTCATGTACTATGCATTTAAATGTCCCGAGTTAGAAATTTGTTCATATATGTTCTAGTCATTAAAGACGTCATACTATATTATAGACAGACATTTGCCACTTTAATATACTCGTATCATGTCTGCTGCAGACGATAGTTAATTCTCTTGTGTTTTCACTTCACATTCACTGCGTGTGACTGCTTAGGTGTAGCTAACTAATATGCACACGCAATCAACTGTGTGTGTATCGAGGCAATTGATAATAATTGTTAGCTTTCATATCAGTTTTTTATACTCTTGCTAATGATGCATTTTTCTGTTCTACCTTTTTTTCCGGACTTGCTGTTGCTATGCACTTTGATCCTGTGTTAAAAACCTCGTGCATTGGTTCCACGTTTTTACGCCTTTGCAGGGGAAAAGTTACCGTACTCTAATCTTCTAAATATTAATTCGCTAGTACCTACGTACCTACCTTTTGTGTCACGCTCTTCATCACTAATAGATAGAAGAAAATTCAAGCTTTGTTCACTTTGGGAAGCTGGCGTATCTGTGATACGGTGGGTGTCAGTAATAGGAAAAGTAATAGGAAAAGTTTGACGAGAAGTAAGGAAGAACGACGGACTGCATGAGGATAGCCTGGGTTAAGCGGGAGACGTTAGTTCAGACGGGGTGGTTTAGATATCAGCGCTACCTCAGGTTAAATAAGGCAAGTGAAAATGTTCACTAACCGTGGATTTTCTATGGGTGCAGCTAGTAACTATAAGTTTGTTTAGCAAGCATCATTGTCAAATAGTATCAAGCTACTTTTCAGTGCGAAGCGTGCTCCAAGAAATGCAGTGTTTTAATTTTGAGCATATATTCTAGAAACTATATATGCTAACGTAATTTAAAGGCTGAAATTTCATGGTATATCATTTTGTTAATCAGTAGGTGATTTTTCTCCTATCTAAATTCTTAAGAGAGAAGGACCAACCAAGGGATCTAGTAAGCAACCCACCAACCAACAACTGGGTATCATCATTATACTAGTGGGCCCAGCCGTCAAAAATAACGTCAAAATTTTTTTATGATTGAGCTTTTTGTTGTTCCGGTTCCCAGCATAGGTTAGGCTGTATTATAGGTCTCATCCCACCAGGCCCGATCTTACATTAGAGAAACGCAAGTTGTACAGCCATGAGTTTTGCGATAGCAAAATATCCCCCCTGCAAGATAAGGAGTGATTATCAGCTTGGAATAATTGGTCAAACATTAAGCTGCACTGAGAAAATAGAGTTCAGTCAAAATAATTCACTGGAAATGCCCAGGGCTCACCGTATTGTGGATACCAACTGATTGTTGAACCTCAGTTGCTCAGCGTGAAAATTGAACTGCTACGATATGGATCCAGAGCGTGGGATTCAAAAACCGGAGATCCAGAGCCAGGGCCCTCAAATTTCCAACTACCTTATTCCCATTCATGGGATCGCTTCGCCCTTGAATTTATTCCTATCTTATTCCCATAGAGCGTGACGGAGAGGCGGACCAACATTGGAGCAAGCAAGGGAGCAAGCAAGCGACCAACAACTGTGTTTTATTATATATCCAGTTGAACCTTAGATGACACGCGAAGTAACATGCACAACAAACGGGTAAAGAAACTAATGCTGAGTTCACACGTCATTTAGATGAACGCGTTCACTTCTCCTCTTGCCCGAAAGTTTTGTAGAGTCGTTGCCAACATTACTTTGCGTACGGTACAAAGAGTTATTAAAATGTTGACCGGCAAATCGGTTTCCTCCGTGTCATTAGGCACGTCACGGAAATCTCTTCAATTTTGGAGTGAACTAAAACTCAGAAAACAGTGCATTTTTCCGACATTTCGAGGGTGCAGTGACCCATTCGGTCAAGTGAATGAGCGAACACGGGGAGATTAATTACGTGTGAACTCCGCCTTTAGGAGACATTCGATTGCCTTTGAGCATAACTTATCACTACACTGGTGCTTTTCAAACTAGCAGAGGATGAGAACTTCCACTCCTGCTAGCGACAACAGCCTGGTAATACATAGAATTATATCTCGGCATTCTGTGCATCAATTTAGGGGAATTTTTTTTTTTATCGACAATGTGATACGTTATATATGGCAAGATCGTTGGTATGTATCGTCCTATGGCAAAAGTTAACATGAAACTTATTGAAAACATTCGATTTTGACTGACTGACGTAAATAGCTTCTTTCCCTTTTTCTAATGAATTACTCAGCTGGTCTTATTTCCTGGAAGATTGGACGTCTTGGACCATCGTTGTTTAATAAATTAATAGACATCTTCAAGATCTTAGTTTTTATTGAGCCAAGCTTTCGTTTTGCTCAACGCAAAACGTTTTCAAGGGTGAAAAGCAAGAATGCGAGAGGATATATGCACCTAGCAGTCGTATCCTATATACACACGTAACAAAAATTCAATTTACATAAGTATTAAACAATAGTCTAGTCGCTGAGATTCACATGCCTTACAGCATAAAAAATGAAAAGCTCCTCTCTGAGTAACGCAGTACATCATGAACGAGAGAATTGTCTAACAACCAAGGAGGTTCTAATAGAGAAGCTCCTTGCTAACAACAGAGAAATACACATCTGAGAGCTCATCGTATCTATTGATGCAATTATTTGCTATGGTCGAATAACTTGATTCGATTATCGGTCGAGACCTTTAATTGTTATTTTGACCGAGTTGTTTAACGTCTTCAAAGTCAAAGCTGTGTCCGAGTTGAGCGTGCAACCATAGCACCAGGGAAACACTTGTGAACAACACAAATATTTTCCGGAATAAAATAGTCATAATTATGCTTTGTCAATTGAGGAAGCAATTCTCATCCGACTGAGCTAACCATTCGTTAACTCATAGTTCACCGATGTCTGTAGCACGCTGCAACTTCATGGAAACAAGAAAACCCAGCGAGATATGGTACAAGCAACCAACATCTCGGTGCATTAGCACTGTTTCTCTGGGGTGCATTAACTACGAATCTCTGGCGTCGCCTTAGCCTATTTTGTGACGCACTAACGCTAATTCTTTTGCTAGTATCCCTACACAATTTTAACCTGATTGCACTTCGACAATAGTTTTCTGGCAGCACATTCACCATATTTTTCTTTATGGTGCATTACTTCGTTTCTTTTTTCTCGTTGTGCGTTATACCCTTTTGCTAGCGCTGCGTCAACCTTTCTTTCTTCTTGTTTATTGGTGCAGTAACTCTATTTTTGTTTCAGTGGGGAACCCTATTTCGCTCTGATAGGGCGACAACAGTTTTTTTCTTATAGTGTAGGAACACCAGTTTCTGGTCGCACATATTGGCCGCATTTTTTTCCAGAGGTGTACCATCTCTACCTTTTAGTAGTGGGTTAACTTAATTTCTTTCGAAGAATTGGTTCCATTTTCTTAGGGTGCAGAAACCGTGTTTTTTTTTTTTCTTGTGGTGCCTGGACCCCATTGTTTAAGTGAACAATAACCCATGTTTTTCGGAAGTGCACTAGTCTCATTTTTCTGCGTTTCTATTAGCCTATAATTTTCTCTACTACATTTACTATATTCTTTTCTGACAATGCACGGACTTAGTTTTTCTTTTAGGTGGTGCCATGACCTCTCATTATTATCTGATGTAATGAACTCTGCTATTATTTATGACTCGTTATCCCTCTTCTTGTCTGATAAAAATTAGCCAAATTACTTTTTATGATACATCGTCCCTATTCTTTTCTCATGGCACACTGACACCTTTCTTTGGTAGTAGGCTAGCCGATTTTTTCAACACGATTAACTCAGTAATTCCAAAGGTAAATCCATTAATTTCATACTTATATATTTGTTCATTCCATACTACCTTTTTCTGTGGCGTAATAACTTATTTTTTTTATTACTCATGACGGCTATGTCACTCATTACCCAAACTGGCTTGTCACAGATAAATTAAAGTTAATAGAGGTGCTGCGCGTAGAGTTAGTTTGGATTCTCTATTTAGTGAACTTACTAAGTTCTTACTATTGCTAATTGAACTAAGTCTCTTGCACAGGACTGATTTTCGTCAATGACAATGCTGACAGTAGCTGCAACTTCTGTGTTTGTAGGAAGCAATGCTTCACCCTCGACCTTTCATCGAAAATTGTAAATTTGTTGCTCTCTGCAGATGGAGTGATAGTCCCTGTGCTGATAACGAAGCTTTCCTTTCGTTTCTTTATTTTGTAACGTCCGGTCTCTCTTGACCGTATTCGTTTTCTTCAAGCAAGCCTCTTTGGTGACCAGTATCCCCCCCCCCACCCCCCGTTTTTTTTTCTTGTTGCCGGAGGTGTTGGTTGTGCGCTGGCCGATAGATTTTTTGAGAAGTTTTCTCTAATGTGAGAAAAAATGGTTCAATAAATACGTGAAATTATGCAAGTGACATAAGTAATTCATTGAACGAACTTGATAGGGTTGGAGTGCTAGATTTAACTATAGGACGTTGTAGAAGTAGCACCCGCTTTCGATCGGCCTTCGATCGACTTACTCTAGGGATTGGAAAGCCGTTCACTAGTTCCTAACTTTAATTGTTGATGTTCCTTTGAACAGAATTTTCTCAGTTAGTTTTTTCAAATTTCAGTTTTCACACTTAGAATTTCCTGGCTTAAGGTGGCGTTAGGTTGGGAACACTTTGACCTTTAAAACTTTTAAAACGAGCAGCTGAAAGGCTTTCCATATATAGCCTTACAGAAGCGATCATATAAAGTCACTTGGCCGGTCGAGGGTTAATAGCTTACTTGGGAAATTAACTTAGGAGATAAGATTACTTTTGCCCCTTTGTATCAGGCTAGGCAACCTTATTTTGGGACTTTTCCCTTCTTGGGAATATAGATTCGTGAAACTTTATATCGTCGGGACGTCCGCTGCGGAGGGAAGGGCTTAACATATCGACCTAGTATTCGGAACTTCCAAGAAGGCCTTCCGGCGGGTTCATTCTTTATCTGTTTACGAATTACGACGGTGAAAGAATTTTCCTTTCACTAGAACAATATTGTATTTTCTATTATAGAATAATTCCATGTTAATTATCGGCAATTAATTGCGCTAGTGGCCAAGACCTAACTTCCCGAACACTTCGGTATTTTTTCTGCTGCGTAACTTCAGGTTACTTCTACCTTTAGTTGACCGGGCTCCTGTATTTCGGGCTCATACTTGTGATAATTGTTTTTTTTAACCTGTGCCCTTGCCCGGTGATCTTGTGTGTAATCACCTTAAGTTTCAGCCTTTGTTTCTATCGATATCCTGTTCGTAGCTCACCTTTCCTCTCTCAACCGCCATGTTTATCTTTTTGCTGAGGCCACATAGTAAGGTTATTTTGTGTTCGCCCATCCTAGGTTACGGGGAGCAGCGCCCCCCCCAGTGGAACCCTGCAGGACCTTGGCCATTAGCTAGTCTTTCCTGACTTTTGGCTTTCGTGCTCACTTTGCTTCCTTCCAATTTCGTACTGTCTTTGTCTGTTCTTTTCCTACTTACTATTCCCATGCGCGTTGGTCCGGTGTGGGAGCGCTTTCGACCATGGGTTCCCCGTGACTATCAACGTACTATATATGTCACTTCCTTGTCTTCTCTTAAAAACGCGTAGTGCTTATTTAGTGAGGCTTGAAACTACTACTACTACTACTACTACTAGGCAGCCATCAGCTAGGCTTTCGAAACGTCGGTCTCTGTACAATCCTTGCTTTGTTTCCGTCTCGCGCTCCTTTTTTATATGTTCTTCCATCTGTTCTTCCTTTCCTTTTGTGATTCGTTACTCCCCTGCGCGTTAATCTGCGTAGGAGCGCGGTTTCCACGTGTCTAGAGTCTCGCTGTGAGTCCCTTCTTTCCTCCTCTGTGACGTCGCCTTTGTTCTGGAAGCAGAGACTTGGACTTCCAAATGTAACGCTGTAATATTTCTTTCAATAAAATATAGGGCAGCCTCATGATTTACTCGAGCTACACACGGTGTAATATTATTACATATATGTGCTTTGTTTCTCGCCTGCTCTATATTAGTCTGTAGTCTCTAGTGAAAAAGCCGAAATTATTTGTTCTTTAGGTTCGAGCTGATCACTTTCCACAATAATATATTTTTTCATTTGCAGTGACTAACAACGTGCCAATAAACATCATCGACTTACGGAGTAAGGTTTTTAATAATCACCTGCACAGTCCCATTTTCTGCTAACGCAATATTAATCTCCTTTCCTGTTGTTAGAGTGTTAGCCCCAATAATGAAAACAAACTATTAACTTTACAAAGGGAGACCCGTAGCAAAGAGTTATAACGGGAGAAGTGAGGTGCAATGTACCTCACCCTAATGATTTGCTAATAAATTTATTATTTATTGGTATTTCGGATCAAAAATTAACAGGCATACTCTTCAGATATTCATACATGAGTTGAGATGTTATTAGAATCGTAAATTCATTGGTAAATTATAACAAAATACCATAAAATGAACTTTTCTAGGAGAACGCCAGAAAGCATATTATCATATACACT
>LQNS02277100.1:6527487-6539172 GCA_001587735.2 Parhyale hawaiensis
ACCTGTGAACTTGCGGTTCTACCTGTGATCATGCGGTTCTACCTGCTATCTTCACGGAGTAATTTCATGCATTGCATTTTCCTTCTTCTCACCTCTGTACCATTTTTCAACCAAGCAGCTCTTCTTCAACACTGCGGCCCCACCCGGCCACGCTGCGGCCCCACCCGGCCACGCTGCGGCCCCACCCGGCCACGCTGCGGCCCCACCCGGCCACGCTGCGGCCCCACCCGGCCACGCTGCGGCCCCACCCGGCCACGCTGCGGCCCCACCCGGCCACGCTGTGTCGCCCCTTTTACTAGTGCTCAATTGAACACGCTTAGACATAAAAAACTAATAACGATAAATTAATTTGACAGTCCAGAAACGTATATTGATCAGTGCAGGGGAACTCCTCAAAGTTCCTGAAGCGGATTATTTCCAAACTGGAGGAAATCCAGCAAGATAGCGTCGTCTCTGTGTAACTCTACGGTCGGCTGCGGTGAGCCTCACTTGCTTTGGAAACAAAGTGGTTGCAATTGTTCATCATAACTTTTAGCCTTAGTCAGAATCAAGAGTACCTTCGACTTGTATCAATTTTATCAGTAGTTCAAGAATTAATAGGTATATAGTTTCAGTATTTTTGTCGTTTTCTTACTGCAATGTTTTTTGATGTGCTGTATTTTATATTCAATTGTAACTAGTAAAATAAGGTCCATAATGATAGTTTGGTAGACAACCTTCCCATGTTCTAGTTGTGCACGATGCGTCCCAATATTTCTTCAACAGATGAATGTACGGTAATGTTATACTTTGCAACTTGTTAAATATATTCTTTTCACAAGTTCCTATTTATTGTAGCCATTTGGTGGTTTGTTACCCTGGTGCAAGAAGGCAGAAGAGTAATATGAGTCATGGGCCTAAGGGCGAGTTCACACGTCATCCATCTCAACGCTTTTACTCATCCACTTGCCCGAATGTTCTGCTGTGCCCTAGAAGCAGCAGTAAAGTACACTGATTTTTTTCGTGGTTTTATTTAACTCGAAAGTTGTAGGGATATCTGTAACTTGCCTAGTGATACTTGTAGAACAAATCGAGGGCTTAGAGCCAGAAGTGGCTATGTCCATTTTTGGCGAAATCTAGTTCCATTCAGAAAGTGGGTACCTGTGAGGCATATTTTTAGTATCACGGGTGTCTATGCCATATATTTTCATGCCAAATCTCTTCCTACTGAAGAGATATGGCATAGTGACCCGTGACACTACAAATATGCCACACAGGCACCCTTTTGGTGAGGGGGACCCGATTTCACCAAAAATGGACATAGCCACTTATGACTGTAAGCCCTCGAAATTGATTTGACGATTAATATTTTAGAAATTTTTGTGGCGTAAACAGAGTTGTGCTGACTACTCAACGACGTTACAAATATTCGGACGAGTTGATAGTGAACGCTTTGAGATAAAAGGTGGGTGAACTAAGCCTTAGAAGAGAAAGATAGCTTCGCCTATCCCATCACATGGGGCGACAACGCAACCAGGAGAGCCTGTGACGTTAGACTTCGCCATCCTTCGGGACGTCTGTCTTTCGCACCCACTTTGCTTCCCTCCTTTTTTCTCATTCTTACTGATGCATGATGGTGGGTTCCTCAGTTCTTCCTCTTCTTTCCCGACTAGTTATTCCCAGGCGTATTGATCCTCACTGGGAACACCTTAATGCATGGGTTCAATACCACTCTCCTCAGGGGGCATAGGGTTAAGTTCGCCCATCCAATGTTATTGGTAGCAGCACCTCCAGGGTGTTTGGGTAGGTTAATTTATGCATTAGCTAGGCCTTCGGGACGTCTGTCTTTCGCGCCCAATTTGCTTCCATCTATCTCCGTACTCCTTCCGAAGCTGCTTTGTTCTGTTCTTCGTCTTCTTTTCTGATTTGGTGTTCCCATGCGCGTTGACTAGTGCATGGGTTCCCAGTGTCTCTTGCCATTCCTTTTTCCCTTCTTTCTTCCTCTCTTTGGATCATAGTGTACTCTGTGTGTAGAGAGGCTTAAGCTAAGAGAATACATTTGCTGTAACAATTTATTCTCCATTAATTCATCACAGAAAGCGAAGAATTTCGTGATCTAGATTTGGAGGTAACCAAACTCTAGGGCTATCAGGGGTATATTCTGGCAGACCCTTTCCCTGTCACAATATATTTGGGCCTCGCAACCCGCAGGGTCCCTAGTGCCTTCTCCGCAGGGGATGTTGCAGCTTGCCGCAGTTCCTGCTGACGAGGTTTGTTTTGTGAAGTTAGATAGGCCCTCAGTATTTACCCTTCTGTTTTGGAAGGTGGGCCGCTGATCGAGATAGCCGATTTTTTCTCTCTAGACTTCTACCTTTTTGTTTTTCGTATCCTTCCCTGCCCGGCGTAGCTAAGCGAAAGCGTTCAGCCATACCCGGGGATTGGAGATGCACAACTTTCGCCTTTTTTCCTGTCGCACTGACCACTTAGAATCGGAGACCTACCGGCAGTAAAGCCGAGACAAAAATAATTGATAATTTGAAACGAGATGTACTTCGCGCCCTAGTGGCATACTACCCTATAGTAAACCACAGGGATAGTTCGGCGCGATATAGATAATGTGCCCCTGACGCGCTAGTAAAATTTTGTACCACTACTACTTATACCAAAGTTAATGAAAACATTTCTTTTGTGATTTTTGGTATTCTCATTGAAGCGTAAAATGACATGTTAAACGAATTTTAAATTGTGCAGGAGCGCGGGAAAGATAGACAAGTATTATGTCTGTTTCAAAATGAATCTCTGCTTGGAGAAGTTTGGAGAAGGCAGGTTCTGTAGCGTAGCTGTAACCCCTCTATAAAAAAATTGTTTATTTAGGTTATACCATAGAAAATTGTGACGTTGTGCTATAGTTGACACAAAGAAGGTTGTAATGGGAGGAGTGCACCCTCTCCCTCTACCCTAGGGGAGCGTTACAAGTAAACATTTCCCTTATACCGGCTGAGTGGAGTTTCCGACCGGAAAGCGGGGTACAGAAAGGAGTCCTGGGTTCAAAGTTCTATAGCCATCAACATCGATGAAATTTCGAGTGACTTGAGCTTTAGAGATAAAGCTTGAATCCTGTATACCAACTTATGACGAAAAGTAACGAAGTGAGCACAGTGGCATCAATATTCAGTCACAATTTTCTTGGGAAAATGTTCATGAACTGCCTGTCTGTGTCTTCCTTGTCTGTGCTCACAACGACCCGCTCAAAGCAGCTCAGCCAGTTTAGGGGGTCCAAACGCCAGCTCCCGCCATCTGTGTCAGCCATTTGCGCACTCCCGGAGAGAGCTGAGGCTTTCTCCTCCCAATAGAATTTCCTTGGTTCACACTCCCAATTATGTTTGGACTCACCATTCTATAAGTTACTCAAAATGGCTTTGGGTATTGCCTTAACTAGTGGACCCATACGTGAAAAAATTCACGCAGTAATCGATATTTGCTTAATATAGGCCCGTGAGGAATCTTCGCTTCTCTGACTTGCATCGTCATTTCCTTCGTGATCCTTTGACGTACTCCAATCAATAGGTTCTTTTTTTCTCCATTCTGCTTCTTTCACGTGCTTTTTCCTTATTGACAGAAGTAAAATATTGATTGAAATACTGCAATAACAAGAATGAAACTCCAGTCGGCTTATATGAATGTGAGCGCACCGAAGCCATGATACTGCCTTTGCAACTAAAATATCTGCTTCATTGAAGTGCTGAAATTTTGGTTTATGAAGAAAAACTGCTCTATCAAAGAAAGAGAGCAAACAAAAAGAAATAATTGCCTACTGTCCGTCAAAAATCGTCCCTCCGTGAGTGCTACGTTGATGTTCTACTGAAATTATCTAACGTGATCTGAGAGAAAAAGTTATAAAATCGGACTCCAGAAGCGGCAAATATCTTTGCTGCGCTTTCACAAAGTGTTTCGAGCAAGAAGTGCATTCAGGAAAAGGGATAAAGATCCCACTTGCACCATCTTCTGCACCCTGGTGATCTATCTTCATGAGAATTCCACTTAATTACAAAATCTGCAAGCTGGCCTATTTTCCCCCTATTTCTTTTAGAAGCCGACTCGAAATAAATACACTTCAGCCATTTATCGTATTAGGATTCTCGACAGATGGCTCGAGGCTGTCTACGCTTAAAGATATTCGGAATTTCAGAAAGTTTCTGTTTCAGGAACTACCTCCGTTTTGGGATTCTCCGTTTGAAGAGTATCACTGCACGATCCCTACCCTAATTCATTTGTGTGAAAAGGAGAGACTGTGCTAGGAAGTGCAACCGTAGACTAATTCAATGTAGTTAAATGCCCGCTCAAAATCCTTAGTGGGCCCAATGGATGGGAGATGAAACGTCAATATTTTTTTTTCAGTCAGCATAGAGACCACAAATAAAAAGTAAACTGTTTGTGGTGCTGCAAGAAATGTGTTTATAAGCAACGAGCATAAATTCGTATATAAATGTTAACTTTGCGTGCCGGTCACTGAACTTTAAGACACCAGCATGACCTAAAATAACTGAAATCAATTTTGCAGTTTATTGTTTGTCAGTGGTCACGTATTCGACCTTCTTTCTGATAGTTCCACTCTACGAGTCTCCATCAGCAACATAATTTTTGTTTGAGGTCGCTATGTGCAGTGCCATAGCCAAGTGGAAAAGGTGTGGGAGGGGGGTGTCTGTAACCCCTCTTAGGTCTCAAGTGTTAAAATATTACTAGTTGGATTTTGGAATATTGGTGCGAGGTCGGATTACAAGAAGTCTGACACTTAATGAAAGTATCTGACACAGCAGGATAACAATAAAAATTTTATTATGTAATATAATTTCATAAATTTTATTCTGTAACTCCCTACAGTCGAAGCCTAGCCGGCTACGGGCCCGATGTGGACTGGGAAAGATTTTGTCAAAGTTTTCCTAATTTGCATAAGGTAAATAAATTGTTTCTTCATAGTCTGAACTGTTTTACTTGGTTGTTAAAATTAATAATGAATTTGCTTCAGGGCTCATTTATTTTTCTCAAGTGTTGCTAATAGTTATGACAAGAACCAGCATTGCACAAACTATGCAAAGGTTCTCTGAAAAAATATATACCGCGGTTTCTGACACGTAGGTAGGATACGCTTCGGTATCGGAGTCAAGCCCCCGGCTAGAGAATTATCCACACTTCAACTGCGATATGAGGCGATAGCAGAACCGGACTCGAAGAAAATAGGAATTAGATATAATATCATGGACTTTTTTTTCACCGAAGGAGAGCTATATGTACATAGTATAACACAGTGGTCTTTATTATTGTGCTTTGGTTAAGAAAAAATGCTGACCTGAAGCTACTTACTAAAGGCATCACGCTGGTTCACCAAAAATTCAACACCATTAAAATCGTGCACTAGGTCCCACCATGTAAGATAGTCCCGTGTAAACGGTGGGCTTCCTTTTTACAATTTTTTATACGTGTGCGATGCTAATTTTTTTTTTACAGATGTAGCGTAACTGGCTATAATGTCGCTCATCATACGATAATTCCAGAAGTTCTGTCGTAAGTCCCGAAGATTAATTTCATCCAAGACAATAATCATCAAGTGATTATGCTCTTTCACAGTCAGCACTAAAGAACAATAATGGCTCTAGAGCAATAATCATGTACGTATTGCACGCTTCCACACTAAGTGCCGAAGAATAATTGCCTCCATGGAGATCAATAATCATCGAGACGTTGAACTCGTGCATAGCAAGTACCGAACAATTGGCCAAAGTGAAGCGATCTTCAACGTCTTATTCCATACCAGACCAAAGTTCCGAAGAATATTATCGTCACATGAATAATAAAAATCATCGACGTTTTGTACTCTAAACTAAATCATCCCATTTGGCTCACTTGCGTGTGTTTCAGCACGCACTGCGTTTGTTTCTTCAAATAAGTTTATGTACTATGCATTTAAATGTCCCGAGTTAGAAATTTGTTCATATATGTTCCACTCATTAAAGACGTCATGCAATATTATAGACAGGCATTTGCTACTTTAATACACTAGTATTATGCCTGCTGCAGACGATAGTTAATTATTGTCTTGTGCTTTCACTTCACATTCCCTTAGGTGTATCTAATATGCACACGCAATCAACTGGTGTGTATCGATGCAATTGATAATTGTTAGCTTTCATATCGTTTTTTTATACTCTTGCCAATGATCCCTTTCTGTTCTACCTGTTTTTTTCCGGACTTGCTGTTGCTATGCGCTTTGATCCTGTGCTGGAAACCTCGTGCATTGGTTCCACGTTTGTATCGCATTTGCAATGGAAAAGGAGGCTTAAGTTACCGTACTCTATCTTCTATACGTTAATACGCTAGTACCCACCTACCTTTTGTGTCACGCTCATTATCACTTATACGTAGAAGAAAATTTGAGCCATGTTGACTTTGGGAAGCTGGCGTATCTGTGATACGGCTGGTGACAAATCTCTCGGGCACAGGCCAGGAATTTTTAATTGTTTATACGCCCGAATTTTTCAGAATAAATCTTTGGGAACCAGTATCGTGGCTTACTGCCAAAGAATTCCACGGGTCCAGTTAGACAGAGCAACTTATAAATGTATTCCACGGGGCAGCTACCGTAATTATTATCAGCAAAAAGGCTTGTCATATAAGATATCATTCATCGAATCTCGGTGTTGTTTGTGAAGTTGATGGGGAATTGCCATGGTACAATGCGAAGTTTTCACTAATCTATCTGAAGAACCTTAAGCCAGACCGTGAACGTTTCACGGGTGCTGCTAGCCTTTATAGATACTAGTGGCCCATGCCGTCATTATAAATGGCGGTAGAAAATTAGCCCCTCAGGAAACCCCCTCGCTGTCTCCTGTGTTTATTACCGTTCAGAAGGCTTCTTTAATGAAAATTCAGCATTCTGTCAAAAAATGGATATATATATATGAGGTGTAAGTAAGTGATATCTCCCGTAGTAACTCAGAACAATGAACATGTCCAGACACGATCATGCAGACATGTTCAGGTCCCTCAGCTGGAGCGCCCAAGTGCGACCCCCCGTATCCAAGATATCGTCTTCGGCACCTGAATTTTCTATCTCGTAGCAGCTCGGAACGATGAACATGTCCAGACACGATCATGCGGGCAGGCTCAGGTCCCTCAGCTGGAGCGCCCAAGTGCGACCCCCGTATCCAAGATAATGTCTTCTGCACCTATATTTTCTCCTATCTTATTCAAAAAGAGCGTGACCGGAAAGCTATCAATATAGTTGTAAATAAATATGTAAATAAAAGCACGACGAGAATTATTTTACAGAACTGATTCCACGGGTCCAATGATACACGGAGGTCAGCAGTCCTGTGCAGTTGGGCAAGGTCTTTTTAATAATTTTTATGCCCCTGCGCTCTTCTGAATGAACGGTTCGGGACATGGAAAATTTCCATGTGGTTGTGGGCACTAAAAGTGCTATCGTCAAACCATCGTATGCAGTCCTTTAGAGGCTGGGCTGAATTGAACGCAGCAGTGCCAAATCTAATCTATTGACTAATGCACTTTGAGTATTCGAATATAAATATACCTTTATTGATTGAGACAAGTTATACCACGCGCTTAAGTGAGATTTGGCCAAGTTGCTTTGCGTTCTTAGCCACGCCCATCGGACTCCCTACGCTAGTTTGACTATAGCAATATTCAAGAGGGCGGGGGGGAGGGGCAGCGAGACACAAAAGATAGGCCCTATAAGCTGAGCATGTTTTTCAGGGCCTCATTTCCAGTTTAGGGTGCGTGAAACTTTTTAGGGAGGGCCTGTTTCCCCCACGACCCTCCCCTGCAAGGAATTATGGATATTATTATCAACCAAACGGATGGACTTAATACATCGAGTCCCAGTGTTGAAGAATAAGTGTGGTGTTGCCATGCTTAAATATGAACGTTTCACGGGTTTGTCTGCGAGGCCTTGCAAAGTCGTGAAAATTTCACGGGTCCAGCTAGTTCTATATATTAATACGCTATGCACATACCTAACTACCTTTTGTGTCACGCTCTTCAATAATAGATTGAACAAATTTAGAGATTTGGCTTGAAATGTGAATCATATCTACCCACGGGCTTTCATTTTTTCACAACATCAGCGAATGGCATTTCGAATAAGGCCAGTTGCGTAGCTATGACACGGCACGAGTAAACAGAGAGGGTTTATGTTGGGCTTTTTTGCTCTGAAGTCGTTTTGAAGCGATTGTGCTGCCGCCAAAGCATCCGCCTCTACAGTGTATGCCTGAGCAAACACAATGGCATCTTGAGCACAGAAGATGACCCTGTTGCGATTGGAGAAATTTACCGAATATGTTTTTTTTAGCTACTATGTAGCTATCACAATAAACAAAGCAGAAAAATTATGGGCTACTGATCAGTATCCACGGGTTCCGAAATAATGAGAAAAAATCGACACACCGAGAAAAAATTGGAAGGTGTGACCTGATGGAGGGCTAAATTATCTGTAAACTGTGGGAAATCGAGCTCAGAAAAGGCCTACAAATACGTACTGTAGGAGAATATTGCAAGATGTATCGTCGTATATCTATGTCTTTATCAAAGCACAAGTGCGAATTCGTTGGTGACTGAACAGTTGCGTAATTGAAAGATGAAATCGAAATACTAGGAAAAGTTAGACGAGAAGTAAGGTAGACGGACTGCACGAGGATAGCCTGGGTTAAGCGGGAGCCGTTAGTTCAGACGGGGTGGTTAAGATATGAGCGCTACCTCAGGTTAAATAAGGCCAGTGAAAATGTTCACTGACAGTGGATTTTCCACGGGTGCAGCTGGTAACAATACGTTTGTTTATCAAGTATCTTGCCAAATAGAATCAAGCTACTTTTCAGAGCGAAGTGTGCTTCAAGAAATGCAGTGTTTTGATTTTGAGCATATATTCTAGGAACCATATATGCTAACACAATTTAAAAGCCGAAATTTCATGGTATCGCATTTTGTTAATCAGTAGATGATTTTTGTCCAATTTAAATTCTTAAAAGCGGGCCGGAGAGAAGAACCAAGCAAGGGAGCTAACAAGCAACCCACCAACCAACAACTGGGTATCATTATTATACTAGAGGGCCCAGCCGTCAAAAATGACAGCAAATTTTTGTGATTGAGCTTTTTATTGTTCGGGTTCCCAACATAGGTTAGACTGTATTATAGGTCTTATCTTGCAGGCCTGATCAAAATTAGTGAAACGCAAGTTGTACAACCATAAGTTTTGCCATAGCAAAATATCCCCCTGCAAGATAAAGAGTGTATATCAGCTTGGAATAATTATTGGTCAAACGTTAAGCTGCACTGAGAATATATAGTTCAGTCAAAATAATTCAGTGGAAATGCCCAGGGCTCACCGTATTGTGGATACCAACTGATTGTTGAATCTCAAGCGTCGAAATTTTACTGCGATGTAAATTCAATATAAAAAGGCGTCTGCTCAGCGTGAAGATTGAACTGCTACGATATGGATCCAGAGCGCGGGATTCAAAAGCCAGAGATCCAGAGCCAGTGCCCTCAAATTTCCAACTACTTTATTGTTATGCATTGGATTGCTTCACCCATGAATTTATTTCCCTTATTCCCATAGAGCGTGAGGAGAGACGGACCAACATTGGAGCAAGCAAGCGATCAACAACTGTGTTTTATTATATAGTGGATAAAGAGCATTATCCAGTTGAACCTTAGATGACCAGACACAACAAACGAGCAAAGAAACTAATGCTGAGTTCACACGTCATTTAGATGAACGCGTTCACTTATCCTCTTGTCCGAAAGTTTTATAGAGTCGTTGCCAACATTACTTTGCGTATGGTACAAAGAGTTATTAAAATGTTAACCGGCAAATGAGTTTCCTCCGTATCATTAGGCACGTCACGGAAATCTCTTCAATTTTGGAATGAACTAAACTCAGAAAACAGTGCATTTTTCCGATATATCGAGGGTGCAGTTACCCATTCGGTCAAGTGAATGAGCGAACGCGGGGAGATTAATTACGTGTGAACTCCGCCTTCAGGAGACATTCGATTGCCTTTGAGCATAACTTATCACTATAGCAACGTCACTGGTGCTTTTCAAACTAGTAGAGAATGAGAACTTCCACTCCTGCCAGCGACAATAGCTTGGGAATACATAGACTTATATCTCGGCGTTCTGTGCATCAATTTATGGGAATTTTTTTATTGATAATGTGATACGTTATTTCAAGATCGTTGGTATAGTTCGTCCTATGGCAAAAGTTAACATGAAACTTATTGAAAACATTCGATTTTGACTGACTGGCGTGAATTGCTTCTCTCCCTTTTTCTAATGAATTACTCAGCTGGTCTTGCAGGAAAAAGGCTATTTTAAATGTTTATTGTACCGTCACAGAATCAAAGTATATTTACCTATTAAAAGGTAAATATTAACTTATCATATACATCATCTGCAACAGAAACACTCCTGCTCTTTGACAGTGCATTTTTATGCTCAATAGAGAAATTACAGGCATTCATCTGATGTTTGCAACTATATCCACAGTCAGCTGTAGCGGATAATAGTCTAAAGATGTTAGGTTGATTGGTGTACTATATGTATATATAGGCACAGTACCTACACCCATTCGCAATCGCGCACACAATTTGTTGTGAAGTGCGAAATTGTGCAGCTCGCCCGTCGTTCTGGTAGCCGTATCATGATACCGATTAAAGTAAGTTATTATAGCGTAGGTTAGGATTGCTTCGTTTTAGAAAGTGAGTACATTAACTAATTCCCACGGGTCGCGCTAGTAGAACATATTATCCCTTCCCTTTTTAGATATCCTACCCTAAAATAGTACTTATTATCACTTCCCTTGTTGGAATATCCTACCCTAGAATTGTACTTACACTTTTCATTCCTTCCCACGTTGGAACATCCGACTCTAAAATAGAATTTATTATCCCTGCACTGATTGGGATATCTTACCCTAAAATAGTATACTTATTATCTCTTGCCTGATTATGGTACCGTACTCTAGCTAGTATAATACCTACTAGAGGGCCCAGCCGCCAAAAATAACGGTAAAAAATTTGTGATTGAGATTTTTATTGTTCCGGTTCCCAGTATAGGTTTTGCTGTATTATAGGTCTTATACCTGCAGGTCTGATCTTCCATTAGTGAAACGCAAGTTGTACAGCCATGAGTTTTGCGATAGCAAAATATCCCTCCTGCTAGATAAGGCGTGAATATCAGCTTGGAATTGATCAAGCGTTAAGCTGCACTAAGAAAAATATAGTTCACTTAAAAGAAATGCCCAGGGCTCACCGTATTGTGGATACCAACCGATTGTTGAACCTCCAACGTTGAAATTTGGCTGCGATGTAATAAATCTAATAATAATACTAAGAATGACCGTCGTGTGTTTATAAATATATACATATATATATTTATATGTTTGGTGTCACGCTCCTAACGAAATAGATAGGCGGAAATTAGCCTAGGTTGGAGGCTCTGGTGCTCCTCACAAGCTCCATTGAAAGTGATGGGCAGAAAATAGCCCGGGTTGCAGAAGATGGCAAACGTATCTTAAGCAAGGACAGATGAAATTCCAACAATGAAGACATCGCAGGCTTAGTCTGATTTGTACGAGTATTAGCTTCTCCATACATCGAATCTATGGCAAAGTATAGGGCGACCTTATGTCTG
>LQNS02277100.1:6540274-6554522 GCA_001587735.2 Parhyale hawaiensis
TTTTCTTGAAGATCCGTTCATAACTTTTTGAGTTATACTGTTAACAAACGTTATGACAAACATAAGTCAAACATACAAACGAACAAACCGATCTGCACCAAAATTTGATCACTTATGTCTTTTAACATTACTAACAAACCCTATAAATTTCATAAAGATTCATTCATCATTTTTGAGTTATTGTGCTAACAAGCATTAAATTAAAAACAGGGACAAACGAACAAACGGATCATTACCAAAATTTGGTCATATACTCTTTGTTATATACCTAACAACTCATGTTAATTTTATCAAAATTCATCCATAAATTTTTGAGTTAAGGCATCGAGAAAAAAGAGGCAGACAAACAAACTGATGAACATATCTTTACCAAAAGTTAATCATCTGTTCCTCCTAACAATCCCTGTTAATTTCATCTAAATAGGTTCATAACTTTTTGAGTGATCATGGTGACAGACAGACAGATAAATAGACAAACAGACAGAGAGACAGACAGACAAACACGACGAAAACATAACCTCCTCGGCGGAGGTAATAAAAGTCCTTATTGTACTATGCAATCTTTTCTTGGAAATGTCCGATGCCCTGTAGAGTCACTGTGTGGACAATCACCCTGCGTGTGTAACGAGGATTTTTTTTACCAAAAAATGTCCGACTTCATTGTGTAAATAAATTCTTTGTTTAGTTTTCACGGACTTTTGTTAAGTGAGCTATGAAGAAATAAAGTCATAAATCGATGTCTCTTTGCTATTGTATTCACGGACTTTCGCAAGATTAAGTGAAGAAAAGGAAGTCCAATTATTATAGCTCTTTAGTATTCGTGGACATTAATTTTATTTTGTAAAGATTTAAAGATGGTAGAAAAACCACAGTGGCTTTGTAGTATTTGCCCAGGATTTGTAACGCAAACTGCGGAAAAAAAGGTTATAAATTCTTATTATTTTTTACAGATTTCCGTGAAGCAAAGTTAAAACACAAGGGAGAAAGTGACGGTCTCCATGGTATTGTCCAAATTTTATAGGATGTGAATTCAACAACACAAATGAAAATAAATGCGCAGTGTTAACATAAACTTTGTGATTTAGGCAAAAATATACATGTAACGTTGGAGATTGTGAACGCCACCCTTAATCGTATATCGGCATGACTACCACGGCACTGTCGCGGAGACTAACAATGCACCTGCAATCAGGAGGCCCTCCAATCACTCCAGAAACGTTCACAATCGACCGATCACCAGGGAAACACTTCTGAACAACACAAAAAATTTCCGGAAAAATAGTGATAATCATCCTTATTAGTTCTAAATCTATTTTCTATCGACTAGGTGTTTACCCCATTTCTTTTCGTAGTACCTATGTGTTAGTTCTTTTTCCTGCTATCTTACCCTACCTTACCTTCAGAGAGCAAGGTATTTGCCCAATATTTGGTCTGATTCTATGCATTTAATCCATTTTCTGCTGTACGTGGTATTAGCCCAATTGTCGTTTGATGAACCAGTATCGTCAGTACTGACGATACTACTAGTAGTACTAGTAGTAATACTACTAGTATTACTGGCGGAGTAATATGCCCAATCATTTATTATGCCCAACCATTTATCCACGCTCAGTGTACGCTTTTATTAGATCGTGTCTAATATAAAGTTGCCCCACGGATTTACGACACTATTTAATCTTTATGTATAGCACTGCGGACTATTTTCCTACATTGCAACAAGGTCAAATTGGTCACTGACGACCGTCTTGCATGATGGTTTCATTAATTGCATTTATATTATTAATATTGCTGCTGTTACCGTCGATCATTTCCTCATTAAGTCTCTTCACTAACCTGAAATATTAATTCCGAGTCTCATTATATCAGAAAAATATTCTTCATGTGAGGTCCCAAAAATTATTAAGACTCTATGCTAGATAATCGTATAAAAGGTCATACCATTGATCCTGTTCGACGATTATGTTATCGAGATAATTTCAATAATGAAGCATAATAGAGCAAAGTAGCCTTAATAGTCTCTCTTCCGCGATTAAGCCTTCGAGAAATTCTCCATGGGTTTTTAGAAAAGCAGTGCTGACGCTGGGGGGCTTGGGAGTCTTGAGCGCCGCAATAATTATGAGCTAAGTCCCCATCAGCCCAACCAATATCGCTACCATATAGCCAACATACATGTATGCATTGTGAAACCCCTCCACATTTCACTGCTACCTGTCCTCCCCTCTCAGCTCCAATAAGCATATTTCATGGCTATAAAATATTAACTAAAGCTACGCTCTGAGAGCGCAGGCCTCCGCCATGTAACTCAATTCTAAATGAGAGAATGGGTGACAGACATACAAATGGACTGACGGATCGTCACAAAAACATAAGCATCTGTTGCTCGTAATATTTCCAACAGATCTTGTGAATTTCTTGAAGATCCGTCCATACCTTTTGTCAGTTATGCTGCTAAGTGACAAAAAAAAAAAAAAAAAAACAGAACCAGGAACAAACACAAGAGATAGAACAGTAGACAGAATAACGGATAGGTTAACAGCCGAACATTTGAAATAACAGACAGACAAAACAACGGACAAGCAGACAGAAAAATTACGATCATATCTCCACAAACTTGTGACCTCTTTGGCGAAGGTAATAAGCATAGACGCTTAGTATAAGCTTAAATGATCCTTAATGATAGCGTCAGTTCGTTTATTTGATTCATGAGGATACGCAGCTCCTCTTTCAACTTCAATAATTTCTGAAAATATCCGACGATTTTCTTAACTGAGGTCCCTAGAATCATGGCGTCCCTGTGCAATAGATATCATTAGGGTTATGACTTTGCAAATATACACGCAAATTTTGTCCACTTGTATGGCTAAATTTTGATTTTTGCAATTTATGCTAGCGAAGTGTATGCATAGGTATCATATTTTATAATATGAGTAAAGTAAAGTATCATATTTTATGTAAGAAATCAGAATTCAGTCCTGCAATTGGGCTGAATATACTTTCATATATTGCAAAGTCACAGCCCTAGTTATCATTATATTATAACCCCTTTATACTATCACTCGCTCAATTTAATAGCGGATCTGCGACTTGCACGTTGTTCAGCGTACTTGCAAGGGGCATCTTGGCTATGAATTTTCACTCTGTGATCAGGCGATGTGCAAGCTGAAGGTCCGTTGGGCTTGCGATTGTACAGTGTAGCCTGGGCATAATTATTAGCTCATATATATTGCGTTTTTGCTTTGAAGTACGTGTAACTCGATCAGGAGCTAATTGATTCATCATTTTCGTATTACCGTCTGCAGATTAGCTATTGCTTCTTGATTTATTCATTTCAATAACAATGAGTATATTTGACTACATTGTGGTGCTGGTGCAACGTGTTTTTATAGACCTCAATGAATTTTGTAAAATGTCCACGATTTGCGAAAACAGAGTTTTAAAATCCCGATGCTTTATGCAATTAATATTTGATAAGTCCATTGTTTTTTTAATTAGCCCCTAAAATTGCCCATGTTTCTCCTTTTAAGTGTGTAAAAAATTCCGGCGATTTGTGTAATTCATGAAGAATAAATCCACTCTTTTCTAGATAGTAGGCACTTGAAAACGTTCAGGGTTTGCTAATAGTGTCCTAGAATTCCAGCGATCTGCTTAATTAATTTTTTACATATGTATTAATTGCTTAAAACATCTCAAAAAATGTTCCTGATTTGGAGGAAATAGTCTTTAACTACGTCCACCTCTTGTTTAAGTTCTGTCTAAACGCTGTCCCGATGTGTATTATTTCTTTTTAGAATTGCATAGGCCTTGTTCAAATATTTTCTGCAAGACCACACTATTTACACAGTTTTTTTTAGAGACGGCCGTTATAAGTTACTTCCTGGAAATATTCGTAAGTTGCTCAACTTCGTACTTAAAACTTCGAGGCAATTTTCCAGCGTCCATGCCCACGACTTCCATAATTTCTTATTAAAATCCATACGATTTGTTTCAAGTTTCGTTACACTGAGTATGGCCCAACAGGACAAAATAACAGCACTATTTTTGTGTTCATAAAAGTGTCGCTTTATTCCGTACTGTTTGAAATCGACTACACTTTAACAAGCTATCGGTAAACTTTGCGATTTCTTCAAGTATCTAAGTTAGTATATTATTGAAACACAATGCGACTTAGAAAGTTTTTTCCCCAAGATTCTACAGTAATAAACAATCAAGTGACTATACTACCTTGTTTCACCTGATAACCATCATGGGATTTGTTATACTCGACTCACAACATAGTGTAGTGAAAGGAGGGATGAATAGCTCCTGAATTATAATAGAGGTGAGCATGTGCAGCCCAGTCTAGTGGCTAGTTCGAGCTCACTCTAGTGCTAACTCACTCTAGTGACTATTCTATTTCGATCTAATGAATTGGCCAAAAGTGCATACACTGTGACTAACTCAGAATATGGAATGAATCAGCTTAAAATGCTCAGTTGTTGCTTATATTGAAGTATGTCACTAATATTAACGATTTTTATTCCTAATTAAATTTTTTTTACCATTTTTTTTATTCAAAAGTGTTCATGATATTCTTAAACTCTAAAGGAGTCACGATATGCTAACCCGATAAAATGTTCACAATAGTTTTAAACCAAAGTATTTATCCTTTTCTTTTAAACTCTAAACTCTTCGTGATTTGTAAAGCTAAGTGTTGAAATTTACTTGTTTTTACAGTTTAAACTGTTAACGATTTTCTTAAACCATAAAGACCACGATTTTTTTTGGCTTCACATAATTTTTAAACGCCGAAAGCTCTCTATGTGCCCTGCATACATCAACTGTAAATATTGATCTAATGTACTTAATCTCTACATACACTGAATACTTAATCTCTAAATGCACCCTGTACACCTAAACTCTAACTGTCCACTGTATACTTAAAACTTTAAGTTTCCCCTGTATGCTTAAAACTCTCAATACACCCTATACACCCCAGTATACAGAGACTCTAAATGTATCCTCTATATTTATCACCTACGAGCGCGGCGAAAAGTAGTGATACTGTATCACCCGTGAACGAAGTAAGAGAGGTGATAATGTTTTCGTTAAAGAACTAAGTATATATACATAGCTGTCCGCCCAAAAAGGGGTAGATGGAGTTGAACTATGTTCATATTTCTTTGCTGGGAGTTTGGTGGCTTGACCTAAATGCGACCCATGCCAAAAAAATTAAGACTAGCTTGCCATCAAAAATGACTGCGTTGAATTTGCCTCCACCGAAGGTGATGGTTTTACGCCACGAGGTGTTCTAGTTTCGTTTAAGTTGAATATGTCAGGCTGATTGCTTGTCTGTTCATCCAAAAGGAGGGAGAAGGCGTTGGGCATTGTTCATAATTTTTTTGAAGGGAATCAGGTGGATTGACCTAGATGTGAAAAATGACAAAACTCTAGGGTAAGCGGGTCATCAAAAACGTTAGCGTTAAATTTGCTCCCACTGCCAGTGATGGTTTTACGCCACGAGGAATTCTAGTTAAACTTTAAATGCACCTTGTATACTTAAAACTCTTAGCGCACCCTGTATACCTAAAACTCTATATACGCCCTATATACTTAAACTCTAAATGCGCCCTGCATACATAGTCTCTAAAATGTACCCTGTATATTTAAACTTCAAATTTACCAAGTGTACACTGACTTAAAACACACAACGTATATTATAAACTCAGAGTGCACCTTGCAGCGCAATGCATACTATCATCTTTTTTTTTTATCACAGTCTGTCGTTAGCAAAGTGAAATTATACAGCTTTTCTAATGGATTTTAAGGGTAAATGACTCGTTTCGTGTCAATATTTCCTCATTTCATGGATCGTACTTTCGGTTATGTCCGCCTGTCTCTCTAATAGCAGCTTTTGAACTCAAGCATTGTGATGCCAATCAGCTGTGTTCCAGATACCATGGCTGGACCTGGAAAGTCGCCTGTACATTCCCGCGAACAAACAGTTCTCTCGCCCTACAGGTTGAATCAACTCTTCATACTGATCTTCACTTATTTATTAATTGCAAACTATATTATTATTATTGTTTTCATCATCGTATGCACGAAGTAGTTTAGATTACTAAATGCAAGAAAGATATCAAACATTAACCGCTATGTCAATGGTTTAGTGCCCGTCGCTGTACACTTCACGTGCCATGCACTTGCGACTGAAGTGCTTCGTGTTCCAGATACCTGGAATGGGAATGCCATATCGCGCTCATCAAACTGAACAAAGCACAGATTAGACACTATTGAGGTTACCATTTGCCATGCAATTTATAGCGAAGAGCTTGGGTAGGTAGAGCGAGTTAATGACTTCGAGTTTAGAAAGTTATTGCTTGCCTCGGCCTTCTAGTCCGGCATGCTATGTTATCGGACGATGTAAGGTCACCGACCGTGAAACGATCGATGAAAGTCGAATTGATTTTCATCCTTAACGAAAAGTCATGGAACCGAAGTGAGTTTTCAAGCGTCATCAGAAGCCAGGCTGCTTATCACAAGACAAAAAAAAAACGCATTAAATGTGCTTGCATAAGCACAAATAATAATAACTATCTGCGATTACCATGAAAAATATCGATAATAATGTGAAGCTACCATACTGAAATTATGTTTATCTGTTTGTCTCTGATTTTGTCAATTAGTAATCTGTTGAGAAGATACATTAAGAATTATTGCGTAACAGTGTAATCTGTCGTGAGAAACAGGGGCAAATAGTGTACAGTGAACCTCCTTCATCGCTCACTGGGGTGGGTTGAATGAATAACATTACTATCATTCGATATCTGCTGCCGAAAATAAGGCCTTACAGAGAAACCCATGTCTTCAAGTCAGGAAAAGACTTCCTCCAAGGAGGTTTAATACACAAGAGGGAGTATATGGCCACTGCACGCCAGTCAGGCCAGCCTTCTAACTTTCCCTGTGTGGCTTTTTACTGGCGGCGCGGTTCTTAAAAACATGCGTATTCATCAAACGATATATAAAGTGCCTTAAGAGCAATCTGCGATGGCTATTGGCAGAAAAAGATAATAAAGTATATATTCCCCCGATAGGCCCATAAAATTTATTCTCTCCTATCGCTTTCTCTGTCTTGCCGCAATGCTACGGCCTTTCAGCCATTCCTCGTACATTACAGTCAATACCACTTTGTGTTTGTCGATGCCTGCCTGGAAACGCACATACTGAAATTTATAAACATACATGTATTTATTTGTAATGCAATAGCCAGAAAGCCTCCATAAAATTGAAAATAGTATTGCAAGACATACAGTATGTTCAGCCATTCAGCCAAATTTCAGCCGCCTTGCCGGAAACTTGAGCTTCACCGACGTGGCTAGTTGCTCCCTCCTTTCTATTAAACCTCCGTCACATCATTGTACCTTCCCTATACGAAGGTCTTCTCATCACTTACAGGTCCTTGCGGGTAAAGAGACCTCGCCTTTAATAAAACAAAGAGCCTAATGACAAGGAATATAGGGCACCGTTAGTGAAGCAGTACTCAAAGCAGCTAATTCGGGGCTTTAAAATACACACATTCGTGTCTATTCGGCGCACATAAAGCTACAATAATTCCTTCTGTCAGAAAAGTGCATGGAATACCTTAGCCCTGCAAAAAGAAAATTTAATAAAAGTCGATACCACAAATTTTGTAGAGGACTACTTAAGAAACTAGCAAAACTCATAAAATGCCAGAAATCAACGAAGTTACTATAACGACAAACTGAGTGTAAAAAGAAGCTAGATGAGATAGAACGTCAGCTTGAAAGATCACAAGATGAAGAAAAAAAGAAAAGCAAGCCATTGATAAAATAGAAAATAGCAAATATTTTTTGCCTATGCATCACATCATTCTTCAGTAGAATCGAAAATCGGGCCACTGGTGAATGATACAGGATCTATTGTTGATGATGATTGGGAAATGAGCGAAGTACTAAGCCGTCAATATAAAAAATGTTTTTAGTGACAAAATTTAAAATCCTGAACTCCCGAAAATGGATTTAACTACGAACGACCTAACGGCCTTCGAGTTCAACAAACTAAGCATTGAATTAGCCAATGATGAACTCAGCGGCAACAGTGCAGCGGGACCAGATGATGGAGTAATTCCACTCACCTACAAGCCCGCAATTAATTTACCTATACCTAAGGCTGGAAATTGCTTGGATCCAGCCAACTATACATCTGTCTTCCTATCTAGTCACGCAGTGAAGACGTTTGAAAGGGTCTTTAGGAATCACCTTGTACATCATTTGGACAGCAGGAACCTGCTTACGACTAATCCACATTTCTTTCGCCATACACGTTCTACCACTTCGCAGTTGTTTGAGCATTATGACTCTTTTCTAGACCTACAATGCCAAGGCAAATATGTGGACGTTATATGTTTAGATTTTGCCAAAGCCTTCAATAAAATAGATCATGGAAATATATTACTTTAACTCGTCAACATGGGCATTCTTGGAAAATGTCTTAGATGGATCGAAGCTTTCCTGAAAAACCGAACCCGAAGTGTAATTATAAATTACTAGCTGTACCCGCGAAACTTTCACGGCTTTGCAAGACTTTTAGACGGACCCGCGGACGCATGAAACATTCATATTTTAGCATAGTAAAACCGCATTCACGCTCCCGTGCAGCCTCTCGTCTGGCATTGTCCATGTCTTCAAATTTCTCCCATATAAGGTACAGTATAGATGCTTAACTGGCCCGATTTCAAATCTGAAATGAATAGAGAAAAGACTTCTACTTCCAAAACACAAATCTAAACAAAAATGGTATGGTCTCGTTACTCCGATGTCCACAATGCAGAAAAAAAATAGAGTATATATCGAACACTTCTACTGCAAATTCCGTGCGCAATGAACTTCGACAATATTCTGTTGCATGTATTGAATGATGGATCAAAAGTTTCGAAGTTCCTGCCTTGAGTACGACATTCGCTGACAACGTTAAAAGCGTGTTTTCAAAATAAAAAATCCAGAGGACATATTACGGTATATGAGAAAAACTGACAATATAAAACATGAATGTCATCTTTTCAATTCAATAATAGAATACGTCAGAAAAAAAGACTTTACATACCATATGCCGGTGAAACATTCACCAATCTCTTGTGCAGAAATCAATAGAAAAAGTTGAGACTCCCGCCGTAGCATGGATACGTTCGCTCCCGAAAGCGTGACCCACACAGCAGGTACATAGGTAGGTAGGTACAAGCCTATTAATAAATAGATAAAGTGTCCAAACGACAGCTGGTACTCAGTGGAGTCCTACAAGGCACCGTGCTTGGTCCAATACTCTTCCTCATCATGATAAATGATATAGGGCACCAATGCAAGTTTGCAGTTCCCTCATCGTTCGCTGATGACACACGGATATTAGCAGCGGCACAATAAATGACAGACGTACGGAATGAGCAACTAGATGTAACCAACATCTTTCACTGGACATCGGTTAACAATATGACCTTCAACGAATCAAAATTTGAACTATTACCGTACGGGAAAAGCTTCTCCCTTACAGAATCTACGTCCTACACGACGAGAGATGGGTGCAAAATCGAGAGAAAAGAAATTTTAAGAGATCTTAGGGTGGGAATACAAGAAAACACCACTTTTGAAGATCACGTGGCTCGAATTGTAACTACGTATATGCAAGAAGTGGAACAAATGGGTGTTTCAAACTTTCTCTTCACGAAAGGCAGACAATGCTAACCTTATAGAAACAACTAATACTACCGAGGATTTAATACTGTTAACCCCTTTGGATGCCAAGCAAACGAAAGACTTAGAGCGCCTTGAGGCTATCCATCGATCGTTTACTGCCAAAATCCGAGGCATGCAAGATTTAAACTATCACGAAAGACTTGCTCAACTTTAAATGTACTCTATACAAAGGAGATGCGAGCACTTTACGAACATTTGTGTTTGAAGAATTTTAGAAGGAATTACTTATCAACGTCAATGGGTGAATCCAGACCACATTCAGACCGTATTGGTCGCACTTGTGAAGTGCCAATTCCGATCAAAACTGGTGGTGACGCAATGGCCACAAAAAATTGTCTAATAGTTTCGCGGTTCTGGGGGCGAAATTATTCAACAAAATGCCACATCACATCCAAAATGTCACCGGTATGGAGATTGACAAATATAAAAACATACTGGACGTATACCAACTGAAGGTGCCAGATAAACCTGTTGTAAGTGGCTACGTGAACTGTGTAGATAACTCGCCGTTAGCCACCCGCTGCAGCATCACCTCTGCGCAAGATGGGTGGCGTGCATAACGCCACCTGGACCTCATCCGAAGTATCATCAATGCATCTATATAATTATAGCACTTAGCTGGTCGTTTGCTTCCTTAGTTAGTCTCAACCTCTGTTCAGGTGCTGCCAAATTATATGCAGGAGTTGCAATGTTTTTTGCAGGAATAGTTGGGTGAATTAATTAAACTAACTGTTTATGTAAATAATTTAGAACTTAACTGAGCCTGTGAGCTCATCAGAGCGGAACCGCAATGTGGGCGAGGAACACGAAGGGTTTTGTCGAATAAATGAATTTTTGCACCATCATTTCATGATCACAGAGAGTGCTAGTATTTACATATAATTATTGATATATTTGTATATGTCGTGTGACACTGATGGGGCAAGGGAGGAAAAATTCACGCCTCGCACGAATATAGAAAATTGAGGGCTTTTGAATGTGCTGGAGATATCGTATTTACTGAGGTACGATCGCATGCCCATACGAACAATTAATTAATCATTATCAACTACTTATTATGAACAGTTACTGCTGACTGCAATTTTTTAATGATAAGATAGTGATAATAGATGACTCTTATTTCAACAAAAGTAATTATTAACATACAGAACGCTCTCAACCGGCTGTACATTTTGAAGAGTAGAAAAAAAACAAGCCAGGCCAAATCCAATTGGAAAGTTCAAATAAGCGATTAGAGGATATTATCCGATGCCGGTAACTACCTCCGCCAAGGAAGTTATGTTTTTCTCATATTTGTCCTTCTCCACGATAACTCAGGAAGTTATGGCAGATCTTTTACGAAATTTACAGGAATTATTAGGCATGTTAATTAGGAGTAACAGATGATTAACTTTTGGTGAAGATCCGTTCAACTGTTTGTTTTTTCGTTTGCCTACCTCTTTTTTGGTTAGTACCATAGCTAAGCAAGTTATAGACTGGTTTTCTATATGAAATTTGCATGAGCTGTTAGGTCAATTACGAAGAAGAAACACCCAAAAAATTTTTATGATGATCTGTTGGTCAGTTTGCTTATTTATCTCTGCTTTCAATTTTAGTTTTTGTTAGCGAAATTACTCAACAAATTATGAAGAGATTTTGTGTAATTTACAGGAATTATTAAATATAATAATGACGTAAATAATCAATTTCTTTGATGATCGGTTGGTCTGTTTGTATGTTTGACTAATGTTTGTCAATTTTTGTCGAAAGGTTTGTCAGCAACATAACGCAAAAAGATAAGAATTACTATCGGATCTTAAGAAAAATTAGGGAAGCTGTTATTTTTATCAAAGGCCACAAATGACCAGATTTTGGTGCTCATAAAATAGAAATCATAGTTTCAGATCTAGTTTGCATTTTCGTTGCCTTACTTGGTGAAGGTATGCGCTCTCAGAGTGCTCTGGTTGCCTATGCGTTTTCGACAGGAATATATTGTCTCCAACACGGATTTGCAACGTGAACGCAGTAGGAGGCTAGATATATTTCATTTGCCATAGTTTCTGACGGCGGGTACTCATAGGAATAATTCATCACCGCTAGGCACATACATTTAGCTATCAGTATTTCAGTATGGCAAATGGCTTTTCACTGATATAGAAGTATATAATATCATGTAGAAACAGATGTGCACATATACATATTATATACGTCTCTACGTTATATATCATCGCACGTAAATGTTTGCTACACGTTGTGACAGATGGAGCTGCAAGTCCCTGTAATGGTCTCCCCATCACGTTGATGATGGACAACAGACTATGATAGATGATTCAATCTGGCGCTGTTGTATGACTTCGCTATCTGGCTCAGAAATTCGTACTCTATTCGTTAATTATCGCAAAAAAAAAAGAAGTACAAACATGCCTCGTATGCCGCTGGTATTTAATACGCTAGCTAAATAACTCGTCAACATTGGATTTTCTGAGAAGTAGCCCCCCTAGTTTAGAAAGATGCCTAGTAGAAAATTGAAACTGCGTCTGGTAGACTATTATGACTGTCTAATTCTTGTTTCAATACGATAGGGGACAACTGATACTCCCGTGACAGTCTAATTCTTTAATGCTTTTATTCAATATTCAACTGGAAAGCCATAGAGGTTTAGGGGACAAGCTCCTAAATTCTGACTAGGTGCCTTCCAAAGTGAACTACTGCCCGAAATCTCATTTGGAAAAGCTGTTTGGAGCATCTGATTAATAATGGTGAGCAAAGGTGGGCAGTTGTGGGCGTTTGTAGCCAAGCTGCAGAAATTAAAATAGCCAGAGGTCTGCGGCCTCTGGCCTTCTTTACTCAAGTGGCTGAACCGCAAATGGCCGCTGCCGCCCACCTTTAGCAATATAAGTCAAAACGAGAGTTTCAGCTGGAACAGAGACAAACGAAATTTGATAGCTACAGGCTGTACAAGCTCTACCAAAGGCGCTGCTTCCGTGCTAAGATGATGTAAAGTGATTGGTGGTCTAATATACATAGTGCGGTAACGGCAGAGGTTTAATCTAAGGCATTACCACAATAGTCATATAAGCCCTTCAATCGGACACCACGATAACGTCACTGTATTGCATGCATCACGAAGCTGAATAGAAAGAATGATCACTTTCATTCCAAACTTCAATAGGGAAGTGCACATGCAGTGGTTCGTGCTGCAGAGACATAATTTTTAGGGCCCAGAAGAGTACATGGCTGCAGCCGACCGCAAATTATCTTAGCAATGGCGTCGTAGACCGAATGCTCTTGTCAACTACTGGTTGCATTCTTCTCTCCCTGCCCTCAAGGTTTTTGGGAAGAGCGACTCATGCTGCGTGCGGAGCGCACTCTTTCACTTTGGAGGCTGTCAGATGTCGAACTAATCAGTTCTGTCGGTGCTTCGTGCCCTGGTCGGCTAAGGTTTGGAATTTGTTGCCGGCATCGGCCTTTGGTCGTATTGGCTTGCAGGCGTTTAAGTCAGCTGTGAATGGTTTTTTGCTGGATTTCCTTTAGCAGCGTTTTAGGCTTCCCGGTGTTGCAAGATGCTTCATTTGGGTTGTATTACCTGTCCGTGGGAGCTCAGGCGTGAAGCTTTAATAATAATGAAAATAATCCCGACCGTCTCCGTTTTTGGGTCGGCCAGTAACCTCGCCCTCTTAATGGAGAGTGAACGGCAGAATCACTGACGCGGAGCACCAAAACTTTTTTCTCTTGCCTGGGAATAGAACGTCCGACCTCGTGATAGCGGGCAAGACAGAGCTTCTCACCATTCAATCCCTGGGAGTTTGGTTTAGCCTCGTATAACTACTGTCGGCAAACAAGAAGTGGAGAAACTTGACTATAACTGGATCCTTTGTTCACGACCAAAAAGTTACTGTCTAAGAAGCGTCATTATCAATCTTATATAAAAATTCTCTCAACTTTTGGTAAATTAAATTTTGTAATGCTTCAAATAAAAAAATTAGCAAACAACCGATTTTTTTGAGTGCTCTGTTCCATGAACATAAACTCTGTGTCTACAACCTTTGGATTGGGTCAATGATTATGAATAATAAAGGCAGATATATTTCGTGAATACAAACAAGTAAAACCAATGCCTGTAAGATCCAATGTCCGGGCCCCCGTTGGTGCTTTCATTTGGTTTGCTACTAAAAATAAACTAGAGTACTCTAAATTCATGGTGAAATTCAAACCCGATTTGTAGTATCGCAATAATAATTTAGTCAGCTCTTGTGAACAGCGCACTGGCATGTCTTGTCATTCAGTTAACTGCGCTAATTGTCGACTGTACGCTAGAGAAATTCAATGATCTTACTTTTATCAGTAGTATAGTAAAGCGAGAGTATCAAGACAACCGTACATCTAATATATCAAATCAAACAGCGGTGATTAAACCGAGATCTCAGATATTTCAGTCCCCCCATAACATCATAGAGAACTGAACATCCGCCTGTAAAAAAACTCTCTCGCTGTCTGGATACAGTGACTATAAAAAACCTGCTCTA
>LQNS02277100.1:6571496-6606955 GCA_001587735.2 Parhyale hawaiensis
GAATATTGAACATTCATGCATAAATGTTGAACACTACGTTCTTACTTGATAAACCTATTTTCTAAAGACATTAATTACTTTCTTATGTGTAGCTATATGTAGTCGTACAAATCTATATTTATGTATGTATTTTCTCTTTTTTTGTGAATCCATGTTTTCATAACACTGGGCTGGTTGCGTGGGGGTTTGTCATCCTCATGGAGTCTCTCCGTTGTCACGTCGCCAGTCTGGTGTGATTGATTAATAATAAATATGACTAGGTTGAGCCTGCTCAAACCACTATTTTACGGAGCAATTCTGGATTTTCGGATGTCTCAAGTGTAACCAATTGAGACCCAACCTATGAAACTGAATCAGTGTGTCGAAGCCAGCGTACCTGTCTGCAGTTCCGGTTAAGACAAGCCATAAGTTTCAATTTTGACAAGCGAACGCTCCGTGAACGGCTCTCGAGTGTCTTTATGTCAGTAAAAAGCTATTTACTTGTTTGGTAAACGTGAAATTTGCGAAGGGTTAGAACGCAGTAATAACAAGATGCATCAGTTTCGCTGTGGCTGAACAGGGTATAACCCTGCGGTACTGAGTGTAAAATTCGGCTTAAAAAAATACCTTTTCTAGTTTATAGACGCCTGCATTATATATATATATATATATTTGTAATAGCAAGTGTCACTAGATCTGCTCTGTTTCCAATCTACGATTTCTTATTGGAGCAGTTGCACTTTTGTTAATTTACTTACACTTAAATACAACCTACACTTAATACTACTTCGTCTCTCTTACTTTAATTATTTTCTTCTATTTTTCGTATTTCTCACTCTAGTTATGTACCTTCGCTGGAATCGAAAAGATGAAACGTTCATGGCTAACATTTATATAAATTTTTCAACGCACTGTAAAGTGCGTAGGTCGTGGTAAACTCCTTATCTTGTTTTTAGTTGAGTAGATCATGGTAAAATATAAAATATCATATATTTTGGGAGGTCAAGGTAAATTTCATATTATTATTGTTTGTTAATTGGTAGATCATGGTAGGCTTCAAAAACTTTTTTGTGAGGGGAGGGGGGTAAATCATAGTAAACTTCACATTTTGTTTTTCGTTTAATAGATCCTTGTAAATTTCAGATGTTATTTTTTGTTGGGTAGACCATTCATTATAAGCTTCACATATAATTGTTTGGAAAAGAGTTTGTCAGACGTTTGGAAGCGACGCGATCATCCGCTAGCATCACCATTTTTGTAGCGAGCTGTAGAGTAACAAAACCTTGACTGTATTGGGCACAGTGCTGAGTTTGTTGCATTCCTATGTTTGCCAGCAGCTGTGCGTCTGGGTGATTCGTGACGACCCAGTAGCAAGGCGATAGGCTTGTCCGGATGATGGTGCATGGCCCCGAGGGAAGTAATCGTCGGCTCGGATTGTAGTTTTGATTAACGAGAGCAGGACAATGCTTTTGATATACAATAATGAATATACGCAATATCGTCCTATTTTATGGATGATGCCCCAAGCCGTATCTTGTTGTCTTTACGACCAGTTAAATCTATTAAGTAACATAAAATAAACTTTTCAACAAAAGAAGATCTATCAGACAAAGGCTTTTTTTAGCTGCGGAGGCCGTTATTAATTCTTCCAATACCGAGCCCTACAATTTACAATCTTCATGTTCCTTTGTTTCTTTTCTCAATAGCTGTGGAATGAGCCAATTGAACTGACCCCTCCTCTCTCATTGTTCAAAGTGAACCCAAGGCCATTGCTCAGTGCAGTTATTGACATTAACAAGATAGCATGTTCTAGTCACGACACGATGGAGCTCCTGAAAAAAAAAAAAAGTTAGTTGCTCTGGCTTTGTTGCAGCAAAATGTGGACAAAAACCGAGAAATGTGAATCGTTCTATATATAGTTCAGAGGCATCTGAATATGCATCATGTTTTTGTTTGGTTTTACTTTGTAGCGATGCCGCAGCAGCAGACATTATCAGTATTGAGTACTTCATGACTGGTCGTATTTATAGTTAAAACACTATAGCACTTCGATATACAAACACCAGGTATTTACGGTACGGCAAACAAGCCCCTGGGCTCTTCTTCAACTTAGAAGACAGTGTTAGTTTAAGTTACCTTTTACTTTAAAATCATAGACTGCGTAGTAACCATGTATTTCTTCATTTTCGAACATGTTCTTACTCCAACATAATACTAACAAAAATCGTCTCCAAATTGGATGCTTGCAGATAGCAGCCAGGCACCACTTCACAACCATAATGGTTGTGCCCAAGATACCTTCAACTTTGATGCTTCTGATAATACTTCGGACGAGGTCCAGGCGACGTTATGCACGCCGCCCATCTTGTGCAGAGGTGTTGCTGCTGTCCGTGACCAGCGGGGTGGCTAACAGTGAGTTACACCCGCAGTTCACGTAGCCGCTTACAGCAGGTTTATCTGGCACTTTCAGCTAGCATGCGTCCGGGAAGTGTTTAAATTTCGCAGTCACATGACATCCTCTCTCACAAGCCGAAAAAAAATTCAGGAGTTGTGTCAGTCGAATTTTGTTTAAGTAAATAGAAAAATTAGGAATTTTGGCCACCGTCTTACCCGGATTTGAATCCCCTGGTAGTCAGTGTTTGGCCCACATTGGCGGCCGAAGCCGATGCATCGCCAATTTGAGAGTGTCTTTGAATAACGCATGAAACAAAATCCTGGAGAAGAAGCTGCGTTCTCCAACAGAAAGTTTTAACGGGAGATTTCAGAGAAAAATCCAGGTCAAAATGAGGGCGAATGGAAAATGTACGTAACCAGTATTTTGAAACTGTTAGATGTAAATAATATAAAGAAACAATTCTATATGCTGTTTCACTAGTGAAGTAATATAACCATTTCCTCACTCCAGAATCTTTCTCGGTATTTTTAACATATTGTCCATGAGGGCAGAAGCAAAAGAGGATTTTTAATGCTATCGCTAAAGTTGACCTAAATTCCTGAGGGAGATAACTTTATTTTGACCAGGTTTTGTTACTATGCTAGAAGAATTTTCCTATGTGAAAAATGCCTCCGTTTCGACGAAGCGCAACCTTAAAATACGAGGGGATTAAATCCCATGAGATAAGCCGTGTTCATAATACAAAGCAATGCTGTATTTAATTTGGAATTAGGTTAAGATCCTGATTTGAATGTAGACAGGCCATTTGGAAAGCATAGCAGAGATCGGGTAGTAACAAAATGTACACTTTTTAGTTTTCTATTAAACATGAATCTTCATCTCACCCACAAATGCTTGCGCTCAGGTTAGAGCAATCTAATGTTAGTGGTTGCTATCTATGTTAATATATGTATGCGTTGGGATGTATGAATCTTCTCCTCCTCTGGCTCCTTATATTTTGTAGTGAATAGACTCAAGTGACATTCTGTATCTCAGTTGACTTTTTTTTTAGCGTTAATAGGCTTATTTGACAGTCTGCGTCTCAGCTAACTCCGACATTTCATCGTTTTTATAGTTACAGTCTGTATTTCAGCTGGCGACTAGTTTATTGTATGAATTACAAGAACCCAGTGACTTCTTGCTCATTAATTGTAATTTGAATTCTTTGCAATGTAATGTGCTAGAAAATTTTAACCTTACTTGCTCAAGAACTTTCGTTCAACTCTCTTGCGGTAGGCATATGTCATTGCACAAGTTTTCGATGTAGCGATGATTATTTAAAAATTTCTATTGCACAGATAAAACCTAAAGTCAACTTTTACCATACCTTCCAACCGGGAAATCCACAGGCACTGGTTGGTGCTGGAGAGAAGAGCTCCTGACCCCACAAGACTGCACGATTGCAGTCAATCATACATTGTGCAAACTATAGTCAGAGAAAGGAGGTTAAAAGTGGCCACTGCGAGCCCAACTGTCGCCATTTCTGGTTAGCGTTATAGCCTCCTCGCAATAGTGCGTGAAGGCCTGGTACAGAGAGACGATCTCGGGTACTACAGCATGCGAGAGCAGCACTCTGGCAGCCTCCCACTGTGGGTTAAGCTTATCTGTGAGTAAAAAAGAATCCTAACAGATACGAAAAACTTTCAGTTTTATCTTAGCTAGCAATTCTTGCCTTAAGTTATACAAGGCTGTTGAGTTAATCTACGTAATGCATCATCATTATTTGAAGTATTTGTTTTCCTATGCAGCTGCCAATGTTCTACGCAGTCTTTTTTCTTTGCTCACTTATTGTTCGTGGTGATAGATTCGTAAGAGTTCATTAATTACATCTTAATGCCTCGTGGCTTACGACCATCACCTGTGGGGGGGGCTGAAAGTGATGAGGCAGGAGTTACAAATTCAGCGCCGTTATATTTGATGGCCAGTACTCTAGAGTTTTAGCATTTTTCACATCTAGGTCAACCCACCTGCCTGCCTGAAAAAGATTGTGATGATGGCTCTAGTCTTTTTGCCTGTTTTTGGGTGGACAGACAGAGAGACAAACAAACAGACATATGTATAACCGTAAACTTCACTTTGCTAGCGGGTGATAACTATCTTTGTTTCTGGTTTTTACTCATTGCTTTAGCCAATAGGTTTGAAATGAATTACTAACAGATATTAGCCCTGTGAAGCTGCACAGATATATTTTGTACCTGTGCAATATTGTTAACAAATGAAAACGTTCATATGGTGGTAAGATAAGTGACTCAACAATCAATGGAATTCAACAGCGATAGAACAAAAAAGAGATGCATGGTGTGAGTGACCAACTACAGAGCATATTTAAACACAATGAATTTAATTCACTACTTTGTAGGAACACTTCTGCAAATAGCGCGGGATTTTTTTATTACGGTCTTTTCTTCCGAACTCACGCTTTCCGGATGCAAGATAAGATAGAACGTAGAAAAAAAATATAAGTCAGGCTGTGTTTCCAGGATATACATTATATGGCACCTACTGAAAATACTTCAAAACCACCGTAAGGAATGTTGTCGATAGGAGCTACCATCTCAAAATAGTTTGTCGTTTGTATAGCTTTTTCAGACTAGTGACGACACACACACACGAATAATTCGTTCTAATTAATAATTGAGTACTAAATTAACTTGAATTTCAACATTTATTACGCTCTCTCATGGAACCTATTGGGGGAAACGGGCGCTCTTCATTATTTGAAATAACCTTGGACTTCAGCAATAAATTTATTATTATTTTTTTCTAAGAAATTTTATAATCCAATTGAAATTTTACATACGCCGACTATTCGGTGCTTATCTAATTTTCTACGAGTGTATATATCTGCAATGTCTATCAATATTTCTTTTTGCGTAATACTTACGTAATATATACATCGATATATGTTTTGGATGCATACATCATCATATCCTACCTAACAATCGATAGCAGCAACCATGACCATAAAATAGTTTTTCCCTGCTACTGTTATTTTTCATTATTAATAAAATACCCTATTGAATATCAATAGAACATTGCCGTAATTCAATGAGGATCTTATTTATTTTTTTCGTTGACAAAATTTCTGTTAGTCCACCGACACTAATTCTAAATATTAAATAATATAATACAAATCCACCATACAATTTCTGTGTAGTTCTAAAAGAACAAAAATTGAATTCCCCTGCTTCGGAATTTGAAGTACATGTAGGCATACAGTAGAGATTTGTATTTACTCACGCTATTTCCAAATTAGTTGAACTTTGTACGTAACTTTATGAACATTGAAAGTCTGAGAATCATCATCTCCATGCTATCTTCATCCATTCTACAGCCATCATACCTACATCACTGAACGAATGAATGATATATACTCTAGTGCGTCACCAAGTATTTTATGATAGATAATTTGAAGCTAAAAGTCAAAGTCAAATAACTATTGCGAGTATTAAATTGCCTCTAATGGTACTATATTTAGCAAGTTACTAAATATTTTATTTCTGCAGTTGAGTCTTTGGCCAGCGCAGGTCGCTATGCTGTGCACTCTAAAGAACGTTAGCTGACTTCTATTGCATATTTAATCCACCACTGCCAATAATCAATTCAGGTAACTACCGCGAAACTTAATGTATGTTAGCTGACTCTCTACATATGTGACCACCGGTGAAATTGACATTTTAATATAGTTTTGGAGAAGAGCGTCAAAACCAAGTAAGTACCATTAAGCATAAATATAGGTAATTAACTCTATTTTTTGTTGTTTTTGTTGTTGTTACGTCCTATATGTCAGTGCTTGTACTTCTCAATTGCAGTAGAATTTCTCATTTTTATTGGATAGTTTTATATTTTACTACTTTTAGTCTGTGCATCATAGTTTTGTGTCCTTAGTTTAATGATAAATGACTTAGTTTCGGCGTTATTAGTTTGGATTGACTTTAATAAAGTACAGCGACTTACTGATTGGCCGTGAATTATAGGAAACAAATTGTGAAGCTATACTTTTGTTCGCCTTTTGAAATTTGTAGCTTGGTACATATCTTAATTATGACCTATTCAAATGTTCAGATTTTTAATATTTTCTGAGTTTTATTTTTAAATAATTTAATAACTTCATAAACTCATAAACTTTCATCCATTCCTACTGCATAAAGTTTACATGTTAGCACCGATTCTGGCGCAATATCATATTTTTATGTTTCTGTTTGCTTACCATTAACTGTTCTAATCAAACATTCTCCAGAAGATGTCGTTCATGAACTAAAACTAAGAGAAAAATTGTAATTTTTATGTTCACTATTGTTCACCGACAATCATATATATTCAATAAACATTCTTCTGCATCTCCTTCCGAAGCATTACTCATTTTATAGTATTTCTTTTAAGCTACATCTTTCTATCAGCTTTCTTTTGCATGTAGAACTGCAGTTTGCTAGTTGGAAACGATTATTAACTCCTATCACTATCAATACCACCTGCAAAGCTATATCAGCTCAAGAGCTATTGTACCAATTGTGTCGTCCAGAACAGCTCAGAGCAATAAATTATTATGTTATATTAATACTAAACTACAGCAATTGCTCCTGAGTCGACATGAGAGTCGGTTGTACTTGGATCTCGATTGCTTGCAGTCTCTAATTATTAATTGTATCTCAAGTACCGTATGCACACGGTTGAAAACTTCATGTTGCTTCATTAATGTTGCTCTTGCTTCTCGTTTATAAAAAATAAATAATAAGGGTATCTCTCTAAACGAAAGAACATTGAACTAACGGCTGTACTGTTTCTCATTTACAAAAAACAATAAAGAAAATAATATTAAACGAAATAAAATAAACGCTCAAAGGTAATGCTCTAAACCGGAGAATTTGCGTTCATTTCTATTTTTTCAGCACAAAAATTAAACAATTCGCTAAAGTGAGAACATTAAACTCATGTTTAAATTGTTTCGTACTGATCTGATCTAGTGAAGGCAAGGACTTCTATAAGTCAGTGAACACTACACACGCATTCTGTCTCTTATTTCTAACATTTCTTGAGGTGCATAGACACAGATGCAGATTCAGTTGATAGAGAGAGGTTCTGGACATAAAAACAGTCGCATGTTAGCTTTGAAAAAAAAAAAAAAAACGTCAAGATCATCACTGAAGCCCTTATTTAACTAAAAAGATGGTTTTCGGACATCTCGTGAAAACTTGCTCTGAAGCAGATGAAGATGACACATTTTCTTTTTTGTGATTTATAACTGTTTTTTTTCTTCTGTATGAATACGCAGAAATATATTTCTTACAACAGGAGACTTGCTTTGTGTATTCATTTTGTCATATGCTTTTTTGCATAAAATAATCATAATAATAATTATAAAATAATTTTAATGAGTATTCAATGGGTTTGCTTAGAAAGTTGCCTAAAATATTGAATCAATCCTAGGCATACAAACCAGCTGCAAAAAATACCACGTAAGGAATTTGGTTAATCGAAGAGCATTCAGTTAATTCGCTTTCCTATACCGGGTGTTCCTAAATTCTTTCCACAAAATGAAACTATAGGTTCATTAGAATAAAATAACCATATTTTACTCTATCGATGCATATCCGAAAATGTCTACTTTTAAAGGTACTTTGACTTAAAGTTCAGTAGTGCGATTCACTTAATCGGCGGACACTGCACTTAACAGCGAAGATAAAGATGCACACCGGTCATTTGTTGGCGTTGATCACTCTAGTCTGCACCGTACCTGATTTCAGACGACCATGAACCAACTACCGTCCGAAGAAGAACTGATCGGTAGGATCGCTGACGGCTGTCAGAGGATTCGTGAAACTCCAGGCATCTTTGAACGGGTTTGGCAATCACTACGTCGGCGCCTTCGCGCATGCATTGCAGCTGATGGGAAGAATTTTGAACGATTTCTGTAACTATATTTTGGAAGGAATTACTGTCAATGTCAATGGGCGAATCCAGACCAGACACTAAAACCGTATTGGTCGCACTTGTGAGATGCGCATTCTGATCAAAACTGGTGGTAATGCGATAGCCACAAAGTATTCTAATAGTTTCGCAGTCCGAGGGGCGAGATTATTCAACAAAATGCCTCGTCACATTCGAAATGTCACCGGTACAGAGCCTGCAGAATTTAAACCCTTATTGGACACGTGCTTACTGCTGTCAGCGGCTACGTGAACTGTGGGGATAACTCGCTGATAGCCACCCCGCTGGTCACGGACTGCAGCATCACCTCTGCACAAGATGGGCGGCGTGTGTAACGTCGCCTGGACCTCGTCCGAAGTGTCATCAAAGGTATGTAACCTATAAACTCCTGTTTTCCTTAAAAGAAACATAGTCTGACAGTGATTGCTCATTTACACTACAACATTCGCCGATATTCTGGGCTAAGTTTAACTTTAACTTAACGTACCTTTAAAAGTAGACATTTTCGGATATGCATCGATGGAGCAAAATATGGTTATTTTGTTGTAAGGAACCTATAGTTTCATTTTGTAGAATAATTTAAGAACACCCGGTATATGTAGTCGCAAAGAATTTTTTAAGGAGAGCTCTACTATATTCTGCTTGGGCTTATTATCCTAAAATCAGAAAATTTCGACACCTTTAACAACATATCATGGCTTGCTGAAAGGTATTTCTCATCGTTGTGCTTGGGGTGTGTACCCCAGTATTTGTGCATGCATATAATTTTATTTAGACCTAGGTATTGTTAAACAAACCAATATATTTCTATTTTAGTATATATTCTTTTCTCTACATATATATATGTAATTATTTATACATATATTGTTAAATATAGCTATATATGTATGTATATGTAGTACCACTTTAATATTTCTATGAGCTCATGTACATCTTTATTTAAAATCTAGTTATCTCGGTAAGATTGCATAGTTGGTAATAGCTTAATCAACTAGCCCATTTCCAGATAAGAGCCACTGTCGTTATCGTGATGCCAGGATAAAAAAAAATGCACGTCCTCTCTTGGGTATGATGATAAGATAGACTTTTGTATTTACACACATGGAAGTTAAGAGAATGAACTTCGATACGCCAGTAGAATTCATATGATGCAAACCAGCCGATAATTTGAAGCTTCCATTTCATGGGCTCCAATAAATACATGGGAATAAAAATGTATATAATTTTATGCTTATTCAAGCTCAAATTGATAAAGTATTTTCAGGTCAGGGCTTCCTTCCTGTAAAATACATCACTTTTCAATATCAATTAAAATCAGTGCATGACGCATTTGCACGCCGAGATCGGCAGTTTGCAATGTTATTCACCAGAATTCTTTATACTTCCCGAAACCGAGCCACAAAATTTTGTAAAAGGAGAATTCTCTAAACGGAGCAACATCCTGAAACGCAGGCATTATGAAGCGCAAACTATAGACAATTCTGGCGGTAGTCGGCGCCATATTGAGTGACTACTAGAATATTGTAGTAAAACTTAACAAGTAGTGTATAGTGCAGTAAACAGCTACACTATTTGTTTTGGTGTTAGTTGATAAATACGTTTCGTGAAAGCTGGAGACAATGTTTCTGTCTGCTTTCAGGAGCTCTACTGCATAACACTATATCTTTTGCAGGACCGAAAGAGTTGGATTGCTGCTATACGTACCTCTGTGTATCTAAAATATAAAGATGAAGTTAATATTCGGAGTGATGCTTGACTGTCTGCTCAAAGGGAACTATTCTTCTGACGGAGCTCCTATAGAGAAGAGGGAACCAGGAGCCTCGTCCGTGAAGTTCAAGAGTCTCTTATGGCTGTCAGCCAGTTGCGTTTGCTCCAATCGCATTCCAGTAAAGAGTCTCGTATCGTTGCAGCCAAAGTGTATACACCAATCGCATATCAGTAACTCGGTTTGTCTGATCCTCCCCGTGAAACTCACTGCTCCCCCATCACTTCCACCAATGAGATTCATAAACGCCTTTCACAGCTGGTTGACTCGCTGGCGAATGTGTGAATGGGCCTGAGAGCTCCCTCCTCCTCTATTGAAACTCCCTGGTTCTTCTTCATTTTATCAATTGGAAGTGAAGAGTACGCTGCTCAGTAGTACTGAAGTAGACTGCACCGACTTTTTTTAATCACTAAAGTTTGCAGTTGCAGTGGACTTCTTCATGACCAAACTACTACCTGTGGTATAATCAAGGAAGAATTGTCCTAGCAGATTCTACGCCGTCATTTTTTACGGATGGCTACCCTAGTAATAACAACATCTATCATTTCTACGATGTACATATTTGAATAGAGCCTGAAAAAACAACCTACCTATTACTTAGTTTGTTCATATCCAAATACAAGCTAAGCATAAAGAAGTTTGTATTTAGCTGCAGTCTTAGCGTTGACTGTTCCTGTTGCAGTTTGCAGGCGCTAGGCGATGCAGCCCATATATATTTTAAGAGTATATTAGTATTCGTTGACTATTGCAGCTAAGCTTTGACCATTGTAGCTCAACGTTTAAATTTTATTTTTATCGTGTGCGAATAGCAGTGACCTCTGCGTGTTCATTGTTTAAAATCACAATAACTTTGGCAATTTTCAAAACTGAAAAAAAAAACTTTTGTATGCAACTCTAAGCTTAGCTAATAATAGTTTTTAACTGTTCACTTGCCTGTAGCCTGCTGTGTGTCTTGTGTAAATGGAATGGCCTCTTGAGTAAAATAAAATGTTTTTTTTTTATTCATCGAATCATAAGAATTGGAAGATAAGTTTTTGCTCTAAAAGTTTATTTGAACTTTTAGTAACTTCGTGCTTAGCTTTGTAGAAAATACTTGAGACATGGCGTACGTTTGGCATCTCCGATCCATTCTACGCTTGCTTTTTTTTTAATAGGGAGACATTGTATTGAACTAAACACAAAAATACCATAACTTAATATTCGTTTGATATTTGTAATGTACTTTACAACTGCTTGATGAAATATTTGGCAGTTTTTAGTATGGAGACCCTGTATTCAACTAGTACAACATACATTAAATTTGGTGTAAACATGATTTTTTCTAATAAACTCTGAACGTTTCATCAATAACGAGTGTTTTTTTTGTGAATTCATTCTGCTCAGCTCGTTCTCATATTAAGTAAAAACAGCATACACTTAATATTTCTAACAAAATAGCTTGTTTTTAGGAAGCCAAATAAAAAAAAATGAAATAAAATTTGGAACTCCGACGACTGGCGATCATCGAAAAAATTGAACATAATTACCTCCGCCATGGAGGTTACCTTTTCGTCGTGTTGGTCTTTCTGTCTGTCTGTCTTTCTGTCTGTCACCAAGATAACTCAAAAAGTTATGAACCGATTTGGATGAAATTTGCAGGGATTGTTAGGTATGTTAGGAGGAACAGATGATTACTTTTGGTGAAGATATGTCCATCCGTTTGTTTGTTTGTCTTCCTGATTCTCTACGCTTTAACTCAAAAATTTATGGATGGATTTTAATGAAATTAACTTTAATTTTTAGGTAGATAACAAAGAGTAAATGACCAAATTTTGGTAATGATTCGCTTGTTCGTTCGTTCGTTTGTCACTGCTTTTAATTTTATGCTTGTTAGCACAATAACTCAAAAAATAATGAATGGATCTTTATGAAATTTATAGGAGTTGTTTGTAATGTTAAAAGACATAAATGATCAAATTTTGGTGCAGATCGGTTTGTTCGTTTGTATGTTTGACTCATGTTTGTCATAACGTTTGTTAACAGTATAACTCAAAAAGTTATGAGCGGATCTTCAAGAAAATTGGACAAGCTGTTAATAATATGAAAAGGCACAAATGATTAGATATTGGAGTTTATACAAAGAAAATTATGGTTTCTGAGCCAATTTTAATTTTTTGCTACCGTTGCTTCACTTCCCGGAGGTATGCGCTCTCAGAGTGCTCTAGTGTATTAATGTTTCGATTTTTTCTTCATTCAACCCAATAACTCATAATGTGAACTTTTATGCTTCTTTCGTAAGTGTAGCACTATTATTAATTAGTGTAGCACTGTCAATTCATTATGTTAACATCATTTTCACTTATTGAGTAGGGTAAATAGCTAAAAAAATGCTATGGAGGACTGAGACTAGAAAAGAGAATATTACTATAATATGCAGTATAATATTCGTATCAGAAACATCCATTTTAAAAGATGAGATGGCGAAAATATATAATTGAGCAAACAAACTTCCTAATTCAGAGTAAGTAATTGTTATTACTTCGAGCTCCATGAACAAATTAACTATCAAGCAAGAACTTTACTATTGGTAAGCTTATAACTCTCGGTGTTAGAGGACGCAGTCATGATCTCAAGTAGGGTTATGGTGAGAATTATTTTTTCAGCTAGCTGTAACTCCTCCATAATGGGTTGTGATTAAAACACGTCTGTGAAGTCCTTCGGTTGCCTGAAAATTGATACCTTACATATATTTCGTACGACGTTAATTTGAACATTAACTAGTAGGGCTTATACCTTGTCAGATTTGTACTAACTAATATTGGTGTATATTATGAAAAGAAATGCATAATGGTTTCAATACCAAAACTGTTGCTAATATGAATTTTAACACAAAAAGAAGTAACTTTAATTTATTTTTTCCATACATTTCATAAAAAATCGTAACGAGTTAAAGTTCGAAGCGTCCAAATATTCGAACAAGCTAAAGCTCGCTGCACACCAGAGTTGAATCATCGAAACGTACATTCCAAGCCTTCCGACTGCGTAGCCGTGAGTAAGGCTTCGGCTTACCCAACATTACACGGTTGAAAAAAACCATGTTTAATAACCTAGCCGCCACTAAAGTTTTTTCACTACAGCAGGTGAAAAACTTTTACGGCTTCTAATATCGCGCTTACATTTGAGGGAATTTAATTCACTGAGCTGTATATATTAAAGCGATGTTTGGGCTGGTAAAGCTGTCGTCACGGTCACGGAAACCTTTGTTCCAAGAACCTGGAACGTTTTGGTGCTTTGATCGAGTCCCGTGTGCAGCGGATATTGAGATTTCTCTTAGCGTGAACCGTTAACCTATATTAGTATTGTGAACCTAGGCAATTAAGGTCACAGGAATACTTTTTGAAGTCGTTTCTCCACGTTGTTTGATGTTTAAGTAAAAAAACGTTCCAGGTTCTTGGAATAAAGGTTTCCGTGACCGTGACGACAGCTTTACCAGCGCAAACATGGGAATGGGCCTTTTGGTTCGTCTACTGCCGCCTATCTAATCTAATTGTTTATTATTTTCCAACACGCAAGCGTGACGTCATACTGTATATGCTTTCACAGCGACAAATTTGTCTAGAGTTGCCCTGACCCCTCGTTATTAATCCATGCCCTATACCATTTTATTGCATTAGTACCAAATAATCGTTCTGAAACAATAAATGATCCTTTTAATCTTCAAATATCGTAGTCGAATATTGAAAATGATTTACTGTATTCAAAGAGCTGACGTTTTTAATCAGCTACCTTAGGAACTAATGCAGCCCATATGCCACATTGTTGTTTCAAGTATGCATTTAAAAGTTACTGTCTACATAAGAAAGAAAAAGTATAATCGAAAAATTAATGTATTGATTTATGAATGTTTTTTACAAACATTGTTAAGAAGGAGAAATATAGAGATAGACATAATATTGTTTCCTGTTTACTTCTGAGATATTGTTTACACAAACACAGAGAAAAGATTGTAGAGTGAATGAAACTATTGATTGAAATACGTTACATAAAAGATNGATTGAAGAGTGTTTTTTACAAACATTGTTAAGAAGGAGAAATATAGAGATAGACATAATATTGTTTCCTGTTTACTTCTGAGATATTGTTTACACAAACACAGAGAAAAGATTGTAGAGTGAATGAAACTATTGATTGAAATACGTTATATAAAAGATATTGTTTACATAAATACAGAGAAAACATTGGAAAGGAATAGAAACTATTGATTGAACTATTTTTGAAAGGATACTGTCCATCGTGATCATAGAGAAAAATAAATGTTAAGTGCCCAATCAGTGTTCTATATTTTTACCTTTGCCAAGGAGGTTATGTTTTCGTCGTGTTTGTCTGTCTGTCTCTTTGTCTGTTTTTTTGTTTGTTTTTCTGTCTGGCACCAAGATAACTCAAAAAGTTATGAACCGATTTGGTCGAAATTGACAGGGATTGTTGGGTTTGTTAGGATTAACAGATGATTAGCTTTTGGTGAAGATATGTCCATCCGTTTTTTTGTTTTACTGCCTCATTTTTCTCAATGCCATAACTCAAAAAGTTATAAATGAATTTTTATGAACTTAACATGAGATGTTAGATATATAACAAAGAGTAGATAACCAAATTTTGGTAATGATCAGTACATTCGTTCGTTCGTTCGTTTGTCACTGTATTTGATTTAATGCTCATTAGCACAATAACTCGAAAAACAATAAATAGATCTTTATGAAATTTATAGGGGTTATTAATAATGTTAAAAGACATAAATGGTTAAATTTTGGTACAGATGTGTTCGTTCGTTTGTATGTTTGACTCATGTTTGTCTTAACATTTGTTAGCAGTATAACTCAAAAAGTTATCAACAGATCTTCAAGAAAATCGTACAAGCTGTTATTACTATCAAAAGGCACACATGATCAAATTTTGGAGTTTATACAAAGAAAATTGTGAAGGTATGCACTCTCAGAGTGCTCTAGTTTGTGCTTGTTTTTAAGTTACTTGTTTGAATTTTACTAATGCTTATATATAACTGTGTTTGTAAAATTGACAACAATAGAGATGTAAAGATGTAAAGTTCTTTCTGCCCCAGCAGTGATGGATGGCCTTAAAGCTACTGTTATAATTTGAATTTCTGGTGTTTTAAGAAGCAAACGAAGAAATAATTTAAACATAGTTTCGGTGGCGTATTGCTCTTCTTTCTATATTTTCCTCCAAAGTTGGAATAACTTTGAATCTTTTTTTGCATGTAATTGTAATGTTGCAAGTTTTAGCAGTACGGTACTTCAATTTTTCAAGGAATAATAATGACGAATGAAGACTTGCCTGTCGTAATTCGCTCTTTTTTTTGTGAAATAACTAAGCTAAAGAACTTGCTCCAGTTAATTCTTTTCAGAACGCTAAGAATTTCATTATAAGTGGTAAATATGGAAAGCGCTGTAACCGCTCCATTTCATCACCCCACAAAATATAATGGGATTTCTGTGAAGGTTACTGACACGTAAAGGTCAGTCCCCTATTATTGATGGGTTTTATCCTTGAAGAGAAAATGAAATTAAATTTAACCGTGAAATTATCTAATGAAATTAATTCGATCATTATAGAAAATTTCTCTTACCATGTGGCGCACATGGACACACAGACACACACTTACAAAACTTACACGCACACATCTATAAATATAGTATTTCAGATAACATTAAATTATATATATATATATATTAGGCACGTGTAGCCCAGGGCAGACTGTGTCTACATCATGCCAGTAATGTAGTTACATTTTTCTTCTGTGATAAAGTATGAATGTAAAGCTACATAATGATGATAGTTTGTATGATTCTAGGGCACTTAATTCTTTCAGTATTTTTTATTGTTTGTATGCTGACGAATGCTTTGTTAATGCCCTACTCTGAGCATCATCATGGGTAGGTGAGTAATCAATCGATGAATGAACCGTACCAGTAGTTGAAGAAATAGTGAATAAAATAGAATAGGGCATATATGCGTAAGTTCGTATGATCATATTGCAGCATATTTTTTCAAGCATGATAATTTTCTCAGCGACTTTGTTTGGAATTGTGGCACTAACACAATTTATTTTTCCAATATGATGTATATTCTCTGATGTATATTTGTTGGGAATTGTGGCCACAACAGAAATTTTTTCCTCACAATATAAATCTTCTCAACGATATTTATAGGGACTTATCGCAATAACAGAAAATTTTTTCAAATATATTAATTTTTTCAACGATATTTATCGGGAATCNATATTTGTTGGGAATTGTGGCCACAACAGAAATTTTTTCCTCACAATATAAATCTTCTCAACGATATTTATAGGGACTTATCGCAATAACAGAAAATTTTTTCAAATATATTAATTTTTTCAACGATATTTATCGGGAATCGCGGCAATAACTGATTGTTTTAATATAATAAATTTTCTCTGCGATAACTAAATATCAGGAAGTGGAACAATATCAGAAAAAAATTTCAAATATGATAAATTTTATCAGCGCTCAGTGATATTTGCTAAGAATTGTGTCAATAACAGAANAATAACTGATTGTTTTAATATAATAAATTTTCTCTGCGATAACTAAATATCAGGAAGTGGAACAATATCAGAAAAAAATTTCAAATATGATAAATTTTATCAGCGCTCAGTGATATTTGCTAAGAATTGTGTCAATAACAGAAAAATAATTCCAAATATGATCAATTTTCTCAGCGACATCTGTTGGGAATTGCAGCAATATAACGTAGGTAGAATTGCGTGTCTAACAGAATGTTTCAGTACAACTTGATCGGTTTACTGCAGTGCAGCTCTAAGTTTTTTTCTGCATGGTTGGTAGCTAAATATAAATAAAACTTCTATGACCTTTGGCCATGCATATATACAGTAAAACTTGTCCTAGTAAGCAAAGAAAATACTTTGGACTATTCTTTTAGAGTTCTATTGTAGGTACTAAAATACAAGTAAATAATCTTGATTCTCGTGTCGGAATGAACAAAGGGCTAAAAAGTACACGTTAATCAGTTTCAGCAGCAAAATACTGGAATGTAGTTAAGTTAATATGTATCAAAGATTCTTGTGAGCTCCTGGCACGAGTCAGAATCAGTGAGAGGCCAAGTGCTGCAATCATCACACAGCAATCAGCAGCAATGACGCACTACCAATCAGCGAAATTTATTAGCATCATTATCATCAATGGTATATTGCTACTTATTCATTTGAATCGCATCATATTAACACACTCTCATAGCAGTGATATGTCATAATAGTAACAGGCCTGATTTTAGGAGCTATAATGATTAACTAAAATTACTGACAGCATCGTCGGATGATTGGTTAGCTGATTTGATCGGCTCTTGATAGGTTGGCTCTTCTTTGGAGAGTTATTAGAAGCCAAAAAGTAGGTCGGTGCGATATACTTTTCCGCTGATAATGGCACATATTAGTGATTAGTATCATCCATTTGTAACGATCTAAGAAGAATGCGTCGTCGTTCCTTTCTATGAAATTTCTGTCAGCATAGGTATTTCTGTCAGCATAGGTATTTATCTGTAGGACCATCATCATTATAAAACTATCACATATAATAGAGTCTGATTATTTCCTTATTGATAATTTTGTCGGGATTTTTATCTACTGCTATTAGTTTCCAACTACCCAAAAGCGGGCCAGTTTCATTTTGAAAAATTCTACGAGACTTTTTAAAGTCTAATTACAAATATTAGTTCACTAAGAGAACTCTTCATTTCTCTGTGCCTCCTTATACACCGTCAATAGCAAGTCCAAAACTTTATTGCTCTGTGTGTTATCCTAGAGAAACACGTTTTTGGATCAATTATGGCACCACTTAAGAGGTATGTACTTTGGCATGTAGGTACTGTACAATTGTACATATGGTACAGTAAAGTGATCACCATAAACTGCCAATGTAAGTTATGAGACAGTATATAAATGGAATCGCTTGCTTGACATTTGAGTGGCAGCAAGTACGGAGGTAGTTCAGCTTCATATCCAGGGAAGGGGGGGGAGGAGGCATGCTGAAATGCAGTTAGCTATTGCTGGACTGGGACGAGGTTTGGCTACTTACCAGCCGCGATAGGCAGAACTTCCCAGCGCGAAAGTATAATTTTCGCCACAAAATTACATCGTCCTTTTCGTTTTACGCATAATTTATACAGTATATTTAATATATGTACCATATCTCTCATGATGCCAGGCGTACAGAAATAGCTTTTTTTTAGTCTCAGGTAGATTTGTTTCCAAAATACCAAGTAAATTTGTTTAGAAAATATCAGATCCCATTGCAGGGTTAAGGGCTGCCGTCTCATGGTAGGCACCAATTTACCAGCAGGTACTGTGACACCGGTGAAGGCTCTAATTTAAAATGAATATTCCGAATCAACTGAACGATCAGTAAAACTTGATTGCTTCGAAGTGAAAACTTATAGCCGCTAGATGCACTTCAATGTTGACAAACTACAATGTACTCTTGCATGCCGTACTTCTGTTGAACTTTATTAAAGACGCTAGCGTGATTATTACCAGCTTTACTTCGGGTAAGTGGAAACTAATCATGCGATTCGGAGATTGAGAATCGAAAGGTCACAGTAAAGTTAAATTACTTTTTTCGATGCTTTGATATACGATAGTGGATCACCGTGTGACACGAATATAACGTACTGCTTTTAAATACTTCTTTTCACTAGATATCTTCAGGCATAGACAGCTAATCGGAAATTATGATACCAACAGTAAATTATTTTCGCAGCTTTAAAAAACGTTGCGTTTAAGCGGGTAATTTGTCATTGCTCGTTCTTATTCTTGTCGATACTATTGTTAGCAGTAGTACTATCATCGTCGTCATTAACATCGTTGCCTATATATTCTATATATTAAAACGCTATTACCTACCTACCTACCTACCGTACCTTTTGTCTCACGCTCTTCATCACTGATAGAAGAAAATTGGAGCTTTGCTGACTTTAAGAAGCCTGCGTATCTGTGATACGAAGGGTGTCAGTAATCTCTCAGCCACAGGCCACATCTTTTTAATTATGTTTAAGAATAAATCTTTGGGAACCTGTATAGTGGTTTGCTGCCATAGGAATTTTACGGGTCCAGTTAGACAGAGCAAATTATAAAAATACCGGAGGGCCCAGCCGTCATAAATGACAGCAAAGACTTTTTACTTCACGAAATCCCATTGTTTCCTGTGCTTTTTACCTCTCAGAGCTTCTTAAATGGAAATTCAGAATTTTGCCTGGAAAACTGACCTCTTCCGTAGCACCTTTGAACATGTCCGAACAGAGTGATGCAGGCGAGCTCAGATTGCTCGGCTGGAGTTACCGAGTGCAAAGCCCCCCACTCAAAAACTTATGAACCGATTTGAATGAAATTTACAGGGATTGTTAGGTATGTTAGGAGGAACACATTATTAACTTTTGGTGAAGATATGCTCATCCGTTTGTTTGTTTGTCTGCCTCATTTATCTCAATGCCATAATTAAAAAGCTATGGATGGTTTTTATGAAATTAACATGAGTTGATAGGTATGTATATAACAAAGAGTAAACGACCAAATTTTGGTAATGATCTGTTTGTTCGTTCGTCGCTGTTTTTAATTTTATGCTTGTTAGCACAATAACGCAAAAAATAAGGGATGAATCTCTATGAAATTTATACGGGGTATTAGTAATGTTAAAAGACATAAGTGATTAAATTTTGGTACAGATCGGTTTGTTCGTTTGTATGTTTGACTCATGTTTGTCTTGAAGTTTGTTGGCAGGGTAACTCAAAAAGTTACAAACGGATCTTCAAGAAAATTGCATATGCTGTTATTACTATCAAAAGCACAAATGATTACATTTGGAGTTGATACAAAGAAAATCATGGGCTCAGAGCCAATTTGAATTTTTTGCTACCGTTGCCCCGCTTGCCGAAGGTATGCGCTCTCAGAGTGCTCTGGTTTTATCAGTGTCACAGAGAGACACAAGGACTCAGAGCCGACTCTAGACGGACAGACAGATGTAAGGACAATCTATTCTGATTATTCTAAATCTTTTTCGCATTGCCACAAAATCATTCACTAATAAATTATTGTAACTATCATTTTCAGTATCGCACTTTCTTGTTTTATTAGCTTTATATGAACTGTATTTGTTTTGCTACTAATAATAGCGACAACATACACTATTGTGTTCAATGTTCTATGAAGGCGGAAATCAACACTGCATGACAATAATACAAATTCACAGATCCTTCAATTTACACGTATACTTACAGTTTAACTGTCACATTGTGAAGTAAATAAACTTTTAAAATACAGTCCAAGTTCGAGATGTTAGCGATTCGGAGGAAACCTTAAATATGACTGAACTGCTGTTTCGCTAAAAGTTTGAGTTCTAAGCATATAGGAGGCTTCAGCAGCTCTGCTTCGCTGTATCAAGGAAATTAAAAGTTACTTGCCTTCAAAACGAAAGCCTTTTTTGTTCTAAGCTCAAGATGCATACATTTAACAGTAAATCAGAGAAGAAAAGGACCAAATCTTATCTCAGAACAGAACGAAAAACATACGCGAAGAAACCAATGCTCTCCTGAATGATTTTTTTTGTGTCAATTGAATGCGGTTCGAGCGTATGGTATCAATATAGCCTAACATCCATCAAAACATAAAACCAGGTTCTGTTTAACTGCAAATAGTAATCAATTCTATGCGTGACACTAACAGTTACAATTAACTTTTCCAAGCAGAAAAAAAAAAAAAAACCGCCAAGAGCTAGAAACGAGAAGCAAAATCCTGAAAGACTATGCATGAAAATTTAAACACACCAATGTTTTTCAGAGTACGATTAACTTATGACTCTATTAAATACGAATGGCAGAAACTCAGAAACTTTTTTCATTAAAGCCTGGACAATCAATAAGATGTGAGTTGAGCATCATTTTCATGAATATCATCTTACACTTTTCGTTGTTAACTGATAGAATGGCTTTTAAACAACTTTTCGAAGTTAATTAAACTTCTTTCTATTAAAGACTTTGTCCCACTGAAAAATTAACAAGATGGTTAAGACAGCAGTAGCTTTAGGCATAAGTGACTTTACTTGTGCAATGTTCTGAACAGATTCTCAATCGGAAATTTCAGGCATGTATCGGCTACAATCGGAAATTTATAGGCATTTATCGGCTGCAATCGGAAATTTATAGGCATTTATCGGCTGCAATCGGAAATTTATAGGCATTTATCGGCTGCCTACGAGTAAATAGAGTCAGCGGCATCGGATAATATTGGATAACTGCACATAATTTTCTGATTTGGAAATGTAAGTTGAACATGGAATTTTCGTGCTGAGTCATAGTGGCTGTTGCCACAATCTACAACACTCAGATACTTGGTGTCCTAAAGCGGCACGCATTCTCGTGCAGCGACGATAATTACCAGCTTATACGTGCTTTTTTAGCACATAATCTACAGTGTTGCGCTGCAAAAGCATACTAACGCTGAAAAAAGTCGTGTCACAAAAGTAGCACGCATTCCAGTGCTCCTATCTGCCTTGGCGTGCGTGTACAGCACGACAGCACGAATACAGCATTTTGCGTGTTATAAAAACACGCAAAGACAAGTATTCCTTGTTGGAGCACGGCAGTGCGTGTGTTTCGATTGGGCCCGCACGCTGCTTAGTGTACCATGCACACGGTCAGACCTTGAGTACTGAAGCCGAGACCTCGTGTGTTAAAGCCCAAACCTGGTGTGTTAAAGCCCACACCTCGTGTATTAAAGCCCAGACCTCGTGTGTTAAAGCCCAGACCTCGTGTGTTTAAGCCCAGACCTCGTGTATGAAAGCCCAGACCTCGTGTGTTGAAGCCCAGACCTCGTGTATTAAAGCCTAAATTTCGTGTGCTGAAGCCCAGACCTGGTGTGCTGGGGTTTAAACCTCACGTGCTTAGGCTTACACAGTGCACGGCAAAGCGTGCTGGTTTTGGAGCAACAGCAGGCATTACATTTTTGCGATTTTGATAAATGTTCTGCCGAGCTGGAATTGATATTATGCTCTAATTTCTGGCAGAACTGGAATGATGATTCCAGTTGGAACTATAGGCGCGTTTACGCTAACCGTTTTCAACATGAATCAGAAGTAGTCAGTATCATGTAAGCTGATACTGTGCACTCCCTGTTGGGCCGAGTGCATGGACGCTGAAAAGCCTTGTCTGCTGGAGTGGATTTAATCCTTGGCATTGGGACGCGGAGATCAACTAAACAAGCAGTCAAACAACCAATAAGCTGTAGTTTATAATATGACGGGTTAGTGGGATGGTTGTTAGGTCTGCTGTCACTGGAATTGATAAGTAAATAGAAACGATAAGCTGCCATGTTAACTATTACTAAATATTAGTAAAATGTAGAAGTTAATAGATCTTTCATTTTAACGTAAGATTTCGTTTCATTCGACACGGAACATGTTCGAGTGGCAAAAGAAGAAAAAATGTGAAAGACTCGTTTCAATTATGCGCAGTAATTACTAAATTGCTGAAGCAATTCGTTTTCCATTCAATTGGCTGACTAATCCACACGCACAAAAAATTAATATCACAAAATTACCATCACTGAAATGCCTACATATTTAGACAGAACGACCAAGTTCATGTCATTCGAATTCTGTATTCATAAGCTATTATCATTACCTCTGACCTCCAGAAATAAGTACCTTGGGCAATAATAGCAGCAGAAGTTCAGGTTCAAGTGATAAATGGGCTCGAGGCAATTTTCGTCTCATCGATAGATTTGTTTAGGCAGATTACCCATCAATAGTAGGTCAATCAATGGGTGCATTTTTCTTCGAGGGAATGCTATGCAGCAATAATGAGTCTTATATTTCACCACGCTGTATTGATTACCTTCTGATATGGGTACTTATTAACTGCATTGACAACTTCTGCTTTTCTTATCCAAGTATTGACCTGTCCAGCATTATTGTCTTCCACAGAGTGTGTCTCTTGCCACGACTGACGTGTTCTTAGCAGAAAGTATTTTTACTAGTGGCCGGAACCTTCAATGCATGCATGAAAATAAATACCTACTGTAGAGAAACCTACCCATGTGTCTTAGAGGTCATTGTTCTGGAGAGGATCCTTCTTTTTATCCCTCATTTAGCTTTAAGTAAAATGCATTCGATGCGGGAATGTAGCTGTACAATCCAGTAGCTGTGATACCACGGAGATGTAAAGTACTTGAGGGTCGTCAATTCTGAGATTTCGAGCATTTGGCAGGAAAAAGGCTCTACGTCCGTCCAGCCTATAAATATTCTGTGGCCTAAATCTTCAGTTGGGAACAGAGAGAACCCAAGAAACTGCATTTTATTGCATGGCGCGATACCCATTAGTAATATTCATATCCGAAGCTTTTAGGCCATTATCTGATATTATTCGGTTAGCCCTCAGTAGACATCAGATTAATGATAAGATATTCTGATTGGAATTCAATGACATAAAAAAACGTAACTTCAACAAAATCACCTATTTCGTGTCACTTTCTCGTAACATGATTTTCAGGTATATCTTTCCGTGCTGCTTTGTTTTTCTTCTACTTAATTTACATGTCATGAGCTCAAAGAATGGAAAATATTCTCAGGGAGAAGGAAGTTCAGTCTCATATCTATGCTACAACTTAGAAGTACATATATACATAAGACGTCTTCATTACTTAGAATTTTAAAATTTATCGAAGCAACAGCCTCTTTGACGTAACTATGCACCTGCTTTTTCTCCTATCTAATGCTTCAAAATAGGAAGGAGTGGCTTGCTAGCCCAGCCAACAAACTGCGTTTAAATAGGGAGATGGAATTTTATATATTACCAGACGGGACCTACAAGCAAAAATTCATTCTTAATTCGTACTCTGACTACACAAAGTGTAGAAATGTATTGGAATTAAGCAAAAATGCACAGACAATTGATCAAAGGTCGGCATCTCCGATTATGGTACGATGGCCATCGCCGTCGTACTTACGATGGAGAATGCAATACCGTCGCTCCATCGGCATCGGAACCAAAAATCGTCAATTTTTATCGACGATGACCTACGATGAAATAACCATTAATGATGGCCATCGTAGGGCGTCACAATCGGCGATGGACCATCGCATTGAAACATTTTAAAAATACAAAGATCTCAAACCACAGACATCGACTAAAAACAGCATCTCATATAACTGCGGCCTGTGTACGTTTTACACCATAATACTATTCCTACCTGATATACGGTGCGAAATGTAAAGCCCAGGTTATCAGGGTTAATTAAAGCCTGCTTTATAAACTTTAATTATTATTTGCCTAGTAGCTAATATGCTCCAAATCTAATGACCTTTCAAAACCCTAATAGTAATTGACATTGTTAGATTTGGGGAATGTATTAAAATAAACGGTCATTTTTTAAAGAGGTGAGTAATAACATTTAGTATATTTGTTGAAAATTCAGGTAAAACAAGGCATTCTAAGACGTTTTTCATGAATAACGTTTCCGCCACAAACGCTTAGTTTTTGAGATATGTCAAGAAAAATATTAAGTGCCATTACTGGTCTCTTCAAAAAATTACCAAATTAAGATTGTATTCCTCTCTTTGTTCCAATGTTTCTAAAAAAACATATGTGTCAAACTTGTAAGGCTCTTTTTCTGTAGTTTGAGCCGGTGACGATGCCCATCGTATGCCATCGCCGATGGGATGCTCAGCCATTTCATCGGTCCAGTTCTTCCTCAAAACACCATCGCCGATGGAGAAAATGGCCATCGCCGATTGTTTGATACAATTTCCATCGGACGATGACTTTCGCATATAGATGCTTGCGATGTTCCATTTTAACATCGTAGTTTTTCCGATGGCGATGGTCTTCACCCCATCGCCATCGTATAATCGGCGATGGCCATCGTACCAGGCTCTGCAATTGATAACAAAGAAGCAAAATTTATAAGCGCACCTACACTTTTTGTCGAGCTCCTGGTGGCGTCATCATTAGCTTTTATCCTACTGAACCATCAGCGTGGTAGCCGTGAAGGTAAAGGTAAGTCAAATTGACTGCATATCCCAAATGGAAATCCACACGCACTGGTTCGTACTGCAGACAGATGCTCGTTTGCGACGAAAAGTGCACAGCTGCAGCCAACCAAAATTGGAAGAGCTATGTAGTCAGAGACGAAAGGCCTATACGAAACTGCAACCTCCAAACCCCCTCCTGAGACTGTTTGGGATCAATATTCAGCATTAGAGTCTGCATGCTAGAAATGCCTACTCAGCAAGCGTTCCCCAGTACCAGCACACTAGCATGGCCTGTTTCTACAGTCATAAACCAGTGTTTCTTGGTTTTCCAGTGGAGGGTGCAGTCAAACTTGAGTTTACCCTTTACATCCTTACTACATAGAGTAAAGTTTTATTTGTTCCGAACTCATGATGCGAAGATTAAGCAGCAGATTGCTAAATTAACAGGGAATGATATTCTTCTGAGAAGAACCACAAAAAGTGACCAAGATGGGGAGGGGGGTTTCGTAACTGAAGTTAGATAAATTTTATTAAATAAACCTGTTGGTGAGTGAGGCTAAATCCAGCAATGATATTCAAGCTTACGGCATTATTGATGATGAAGAAAAATAATGACTTTCGTGTGTCCAGTAATCGCTATCGTTAACGTAGTGAGGTAAGTGTTATAATTAACTTCAATCTTACTGACTGCTCTCTTAGATCGATAAGATAAAAGGGGAGGCAAAGATAGCAATAATCTATAACTTTACATGACCCGTTCCTTAACCAAGCCTCCAGGAAGTTGAATGGCATACGATAATAAAGTTTTTATCTACATAAACTTCATCAGTTTTATTACATTGAGTTAATAAAAAAATATTTTTACAAGCACAATTTTATCATATATTGAATGGAAGATAGCTTTATTTAACTACCAGCATGTATCATATTTTAACAGTGTTGGATGAAAATGAATTAGTAAAAATATCTATTTAAATGCACAGTTTTACTTCAAATGAAAGCAACATAGCTTTAATGAACTACCAAGGACCAGCTCACATTCAAAAAAGCAAAATTGTATTGCACTGAGTTAGTTAACCATTCCTTTTACCTTCACATATTTACCATATATTACAAGACCAAAAAGTACTATTTTATTACATTCAAACACTGCAACAACCAAGCTGAGGGGAAACTATTGGGGTTACTAGACTGTCATTGCAAGCCTACTAACTAATCTCTGCTTGTACGTTTTCGTCACACTTTGGGCATCAGCACGCGTTTTTTAACTCGTATGAATAGGGTTAATGAAGAGAATAAGATTATGCCAGGCTCCTTGGCAGTGCTTCAGCTCAGGACATTGTTAATGTAAAAGAGTTAGCTGTTGTTTTTAATTAGTTAGCCATGATCGTCACCTGCTGAGAAACCCAAGTAGCCTCGGCAAGTTTCTGCCCTTCATATTAAATACCAACGCACACATCGCGAATAGGATGGATGTTACATATAACTGTTGATTCACTTTTTTGTTTATAAATTACAGAGAATTGTAGACCCACGCTCTTCTGAGACTTCCCTCCTGCCTTCGTTACTCGGTTGGTTGGGTCGTCAATGTCAATCTAAGCCCAGCCCACTTGACTTGACTTATATGGACCTGCAGACAAGAACTTTGGCTTCGTCACTGTGAATCGTGTAGCAGGTGTTAGATGCAGCCCGATTATCTTAAGCAGATTGAAATCTTCATTTTACAAAGTAAAAGTGAGTTTTTCGACGTTTCATTGATGGTCAGTTTTGAGTTAATGCGTGAAACTTGAATAAACGGGTCGAAGTGAGGGCCCCTGTCTGAAGCTTCAAGACTTAGTTTCTCTATCCAATCGAACGTGTCCACAATCTCCCCCAGTATCACACGTAGGTTGCACCTTCCATAGAGTAGGAATATTTATATTAATTTAGCGTATTCAAACATTAATTTTATACTGTCTTGTATCACAGCTTCACTGCAATACCCAAAGTTCACTTCTTTGAAACCCAGCTAAAAAATAAAAGTTTTATTCCGTATACATAAAAAAAAGGTATAATGTAAATGAGTTTAAAATAAGAAGCTTAGTGAAGTGTGATAATATTGAGTCGGAATGTTCATGAATAACAATAGATTCTAATAGACTTATTCCGATTGAGGATAAAGTGTCAGAGTTTTGTAGTTACCAATTTTGATTATATGGCTAGCATAGAGAAAGTAGTGAAGAAATTTACAATTATAAATAATGCCAAGACATCTGTTTTTTCTTGTTGTTTGCAGGTATACTTCTACTTCTTTATCTTCAATTAAAAAAGAAAAAACAATAATAATTTCCACCGGCGTTATTTCTCACTACGCTTCTGGAACTGAAAGGGATATGAAATAACAACGGAAATATAAACAAAAAATTAATAAATTATATTTTCAGTGTTTTTATTACAATAATTTGACTAATACTCTAGCTTACGAATTTTTCAGTGCCTTAGAATTACTTATGTCAAAGCCGAGCTTGCCTGTTCGGAAATATAAACCTATATAGCTATATAACGTTATTCTGAAACTGAACGGTTATATTGCAGTGTACATAGCACTCGTTATCCTTAGCATGATAAATCCAGGAAATTCAAATGATAATAGCAATTGTAACTGAAAGTTACAACAGAACTGACAACAGTTGAATTATTTGTGGATATTAGAACGTAAATCGATAGTCAATTTCTTAGTAAGTGATGACTCATTACCAAAATTATGGCCTGATTAGATAGATCTTTACAGATACATACTCTTCTTTTTACATAGAGCAATTTTCGTGTTAACGACCTGGTGGTTGGAGCAATGGAGAGACATTATTGTTAATAGCAGAAAATTAGGTAGCTATCTATCAAACTATAATAATAGCACGCCTCAAATGCGATTCACCTCACACAGTTTTTGATATAAACTTTTATATGGATAAGTCAGCATAATGAACAGAGATAACAATATATATAGATATACAGTATTATTTTTGTTAGATTCCACTAGCGAATCATCTTTCATGTGCTGCATTTCTTCCCGGAAGCAATCTCTGGTTTTATTTACAAATTTGAATTCATAACTCTTTCTCTCTTCATAATTGCGTAATATTTTGCAATAAAACTGGCAAGGTTTATTACTAGCAGTACTATTTTAATATTGTGTGAAATTTACACTGACGAACTAAAAAAAGCTTTTATTGGGGGGTCTGAATTCTAATATCGCCAAACTGAGAAAGAAGAGTCGAACTACTTTTTATTATCTTTACATGAACATTTTGGAGCAAACAGACGCCTAGCTTACGATTTCACCCAAAATAGTTTAAAAAAAAAATTCAAACCATTTCTCGTTACAGAACTCCACGGACTTTAGTCAAAATGTTTAACTACCGCGAACTTTCACTGAGCCAGTTTAAGGATTGCAACTCGAAAATTGAACAATCCGTAATTTCAGGAAATAGTTTGCTTCTTTACCATCAGCCTTCGTTGTTTCCGTAGGGAGAAAAATTTAATTAATGATCACTTTCACCAGCGGAGAATCCGCAAGGATATATAGCTTTCACCACGTCTGCAATAACTCTGTATGTCTGCATCCGTCAGGACTTGGTGGAATGCGGGCTGTGAAGTTGGTTTTAGTTATCATATTATATGAAAACGCTTCACTCATAGAAGCGTTTGCAGTTATTATATTATATGAAAACGTTTCAGAATATTTGAGCGTGGATAATGAAACGCACGTTCACACGGGAATAATATATTTTCAAACAGTTATTAAATATATTTCCTATGCTAAAAATCGCTGACTGATGATGAATTACACTCCTAACTATTAAACTGAAATTACATAGTATTAAATTTTCCTTTAACTCGAACACCTGTTTGCTAACAAAGAATTTTAGGTGGCCAGTGGCGGATCTATATAGAGTGGCAAGGGCGAATCAAGAGCAAGTGACCCCTCTCTCTCTTAAGAATTTAGGTTGGGGGCATTATATAGAAATTTCTCCATCTAACGGGGGCAAACTGCTATTGAGCCCCCCCCCCCCGAAATGCATGCAAGAGGGACATTTGCCCCTAATGCTCCCTTCTCACTAGATCCACCGGTGAAGGTTACTAGCAGACAATATAGTTGGACATGATAAGACGCTACATATGCTGTATTAGCCAAGTTTCGTGGAACGAAAGATAACGTTCAGTTCTTATTCGTTTTCTTTCTAGCCTTTCCAGGAGTCGAAAGCTACGTTTTGTTTCTTCGGAGCACGTCCTTAATCAGTAAAAGACCTCCATTTAGCTAGAAAAGTTTCAACAAAATCTTATATAATAGCAACGTTTCGAGTGTACAACGCCCATAGTCAGGTAAGGTTTAAAAATGGGGTCTGGCCGGGCAGCGCACACGGCCTTATACCTGTCGGTTGGGTTGCCAAGTAGTCATTTTTTTTAATTTTGGTATCGTCGATAAACAGTTCTATTATATGACATGTTAGCAACTACACTAAATGAGCTTTGCTACTGAAACTAAAAAGCGCACTTTAACTTTTTCTCTATCAAAATGCAGTATACTCGGTTCAAAAGTTCAACGAAACTTGCCTAATCCATAATCTGCTGGCAGCCTACACCAACATATATATATATAAATATTTCCGGATAAAATATATATATATATATACAAACGATGAATAGATATCAACCTTATTCATACCAAGCTGTGCTACCTTCCTACAGAGATGGTATTCCATAAAAATACAACATGACCACTAATCCTTGCTTTAAAATAACATAGCTTGGTATGTGTAAGGTTGAGTAAAAAAAATACAATTTATTTAATTAATACTTAAATATGATAGTGATGAGTTATTGGGTTTCAAAGAAAAAATGGATCTTTAGAAAGCTCCATTTAGTTTTCTTAATATAAGAAAAATGCCGATTGGCTGAAAAAAAAAGCAGGTTAGCGATAATTTTTTTTTACGAAGTAAATAGAAGAAAAAAGAAATTATGAGTATGAAAAAAAAACGGGAACATCGTAAATTATCAAATGCTAATTTTTTTTACGAGAACAGGAGGTTGTAAAGCCGTACATGTACAGCAGCCATCGGTACTAACCGTAAGAAAAAAAGTATTAACCTTGAAACAAAAATAAAACGACTATCACGAGAAAACATTTCTCAGTAGCCACTGGTTTCATTGTTGAAGAAAACATATCATCGTTGAGAAAGCATTTCACTTTTGCTACTCGTTCCATCCATGAAGAAAAACAGACCTTCGTAAAAAAGCATTAGACAGTGACCGCGGACTTTATCTATAAAGAAAACAGACCATCGCTTTTGGGTCATTTCGGTACAACCACCGGTTTTTGTCTTTTGTTCGTGATAAAAGAAACGTGCTATTAGAAAAACCATTGACGCGAACTGTGAGTCGGACCTAAACTAACATTTCCTTAATCCATCCGGAAATGAGCAACGAAAGTTACTTAAAAAATTACTACTAACAGTGCATCTACGTAGAACACTCTGGAGCTGTTCAGTGGTCTAAACCTTAGTTTGAAACAACTTCAGCTCGTGGGGTTACTCGCAACGAGCAACATGGCACAACCTCAGCGACAACACTCAGGAACACCCAAAAACAGACATGTCCTCAGGGAAGCCAACACATATGTCATACTGACACCTATACATGCCCTCTTTCGGTTTGCTACAACGAGTTGTAAGTACCGCGTCTAGCAAGTATTATGATCGAGTCTCTTATCTTGCTTATATGTTATATGTGCCTATTTGTGTCCTTCTCAGTAGATAGTTACTTATTGTTTGAATTCAAATCAAACATGTTAAATGGGTAAAAAGGTCCCGCTTATATTACAATAACCTTATCAAAGTATGCACCTTTTAAATTTAATCTCCAAGGATACCTGTTTCTTAATAACAGCCCTCTATAGTGAAGCGTGAGCTGTTCTATATGGCAAGCAGTCTTCGTCTCTACCGTGTCTGTGTCCGGTATCGGTGGGCAACACAGTTCATTTACGGAAGATAGTTGTGTCAGATTTGAATGTATGCGCTACATCCCTAAATTTTCAGAATTGTGACGTCACAATTGCGTCACGCCACTGTTACAGCGCAGAATCTTTGGTATTTCCACAGTTGCCTCTAGTAATTTTGACGTCACAATTTTGAGGATTTCCAGGGGGTTACGCATACACCCAAATCTGACATAACTACTATAATAAGTGAACTGTGGTGAGCACTGTCACAAATGTGTCTGTCGATCTTGGCTCAGTGTTTCTTTGACGCCTGCTGCGGGAGGTCAGGCTGTGCTGCTGGTGCAGTTAGGCCGTTTCTACAAGCCCCATTTCAGCGAACTCTGATTGTCCGTATTTTATATTTTTTCGGTAATAGTTTTTAAAACAAAATTAGGAATAATTGACGAACGATCAGGTTCGTCTTACTTGCCCTGACAACAGTGCTGCCAAGAAAGAAACTAGCGCACCTCCCCGATTTGAGGAAATGGTGCTGAAAGTGCTAGCAAACTAAGGCATGTATTTTCCGTCGGCGCACGCCAAGACGTGCTGCTTCGGGACAAACTCTTTCAGGGAAATTTGTGTAATAGAAGATATTTTTGCTTATGGGTAAAGATTTGCTATAAAAAGATTCCGGGAAATGGAAGGGCTTTACTATTTAATTTGAAGAAAAAGACGATGGAATATACCCGAAACATTTTCTTCACATTAGGTACACGTGACAAACCGGTAGATGAAACATTATAATATTCATCTACGCAATCGGATACTATTAAATACTCGTAAGAGAGGACTATCTTTGACTTCTGGTACTATAGTAGAAAATGATGATAAAATGACTCAGAATAAATTATAAAAGAAAAACCTTCAACGTCACAAGTGGGGAAAGAAATTAATATATTCTAAACACTCGTGAAGGTTAGTAGCACACAGCGTAAAAAATACTAGAATCGGAGTCGGGCCAGAAAATACAAACAAATACTGCCAACAGACTCAAATAAATAGAAAGGCTTACGCGCAATGCACCCAAAAGACTTTTACATATTTCAGCACTCAGGGCTAAACCTTAACATAAGTATACCTACATATGATTAACTGAGTTATGTGTACTAATAAATTAAAAATAACTAAAACCGGCAGACTTCAGTCAAAGTCATCTGAGTGCTGATAAACTTGCTAAATGAAACGGAAATGCGGTTATAAGCCTCACTTCAGGAAACTCACTTGGGTGCTGAAAATATTATTCAGTGGCAATCATTTCAGAGAGCAACGCTAACTGCAGTCAAGTCTCGAGGATCCTAACACAGTAAATATACTAGAGTCCTCCGAGAGCACATACATCCGCCAAGCAAGGAACTATTTACGAAAGATTCAAATTATTCCTGATAAAGGAATTTCCTTTTTATCCTCACTGAAATTGGTGCCTCTTTGCTTCTTTACGATCGTAAAAGTTTTGGAATTTTGGTGAAGATCCGCCTGCTATATTTTGAGTTAGCTTCTGCGAGCACTAAGCAAACATGTAATCATACACAGAAAAAGCCGTTCCGCTCATCAGAAAAAAATTGGTTATTTGTGTCTTTAAACACTGCTAAAATATTATTACTATAAATTTCATAAAGATCCGTTCCTAACTTTCTGAGTTATATTACTGGCAAGCAAAACGTAAAACTAAACTTACAGACAATTAAACGAATTTGTAGACATCAGAAAATTTATTCATTTGATACTACATTGTAACGTTCCTAACAATTCTCAAAATTTTCATGAAAATTCGTTCATAGCTTTTTGAGCTACGTTACAAGAATTATGAGGCAGACGAACAAACAAACCAACGGTTAAACGGATCTTCATCAAACGTTACCATCTGCTCCTCCTAGCATGCCAAACAATCCCTTTAAACTTAGTAAAGAGCCGTTCATAACTTTTTGAGTCATTTTCGTGACAGACACAGCGACACACGGACAAACTCGATAAAACTTTAACCTCCTTTGAGGAGTTAACCAAGGATTACTTCTGATGCCTGCCAACTCACCAACAATCTCGACGGAGCTAGACTGGTTTCAGGATGGGTGTAGTTACTTTTCAGTATCCTCGCTGGCATACCAACGTATATTTGAAGCCACAACCCTGAGTGTTGTGTATGGGTGGATCCCGGTTGACGTCAAAACCAAAACACCGACTCCTTGTGCCAGGAGCTGGTTGAATGCTGGTATCTTCTACAGTCGTTCCTGAAATTCAAACATTGAGCTGATAAGCAGCAATATAGGAAGTGACGATACAGAACAAAAACATGTTGATTACAATAAAGCAATAGTAATGATCATAATTACAGTCTTGAGATGGCATTATATTTCATGCTGAAGAGTAACTATAATAATAGTGAAGCAATGTTCTATATAATAATTCTGCTTGAGGCTTCATCCGTCCGTGTGCACGTCTGTCCGTCCATGTGTTTGCACGTAACGCTTTTCAGTTTAAGCGGAAGCTTCAACTTGAATGAAGCTCTGATTTTCACAATAAGGAAGTTCAACCCTTGCCGTTTTCTTTCGGCTTGCTCTTGAACAAATTTTCAGTCAGTTTTCGAAGAAAAGACAAGAAGTTCATTTTACACATATATAACTACCATGAAATAGATTTTCATAGCTTGTGATTCTCATGTTGCTGGGGTAGCATGCCGATTCATGTATGGGAAATTCGTAGGCATGATACGGTGCAACCGAGCTGTTCTGAACTGCTTCAAAGTAGACTGCATTTTTCGAAGGAAAGTGCGATATTTGAAGAAATCACGTACGCTGACAGACAAAGTGCTTTCAGCGACATGGATCAGTTATACAAAAATGGGCTGAGTCTGTTGCATCTTGTGGGAAAGTCATCACACATAAAGTATGAAGCAGCCACGGGTACCGCTATAGAATTAAAGCCATCAAATACACCGATGAAAAAGGGACAAGTTAAAAATGTGAAAGCCTAAATTATGGTATCTTCAGACGATGAGAAACAAAGGTTAGCGAAAGCGTGTAAATATAGAAGAAAAGCAATGAGAAAAGTACCTCCGAAGAGTGAGATTGCCCTAGATATATGCTTTTATGGTGTCTTCATGTCTACTGTATGTCTTGATGTATAGGGGCAAAAACTTCGCTGGTAAAACATTTGCGAGATTTACACTAGCGTTGTCATAGTGTCTAGCTAGAATTTGGAGGGTAATTTAGGATTGACGGACTACGACTTGGCATATACGGGCTACATTGAGCCCGTTACGTACTAGTCCGAGCAAGAAAGTGCTTCAAGTTCTTGGAACAGATGTTTCTGTGCTCGTGAAAACGGCTGAATCTATCAAGACACATCGATTCCAAATATGTACAGTTGCGAAATGAAACCCAATGAAAACTCAGAGAGAGATTCGAAACTGAGTAAGTTACCCTTGCTGGAGCGGAATAGTTGCCGTATTTTTTTTTCTTGCAGTTGGAACACAGCAATATTAGACAAGCCGAAGCTGCATACACAGTATATTGTAATGGATTGGGAGAAACGTTCCCATGTTTCGACTCACGTGTGCAGCGCACTTGAGGTTAGACGCAGTTCGTAAGGATTAAGGGGCATGCGCTATTTATGAAATAGGTTAGGTTGAGGAGCTGCATTTGGTTTAACTAAAGTGATACGCAGACCACTAACTAACCGTGGAATTTCCGCTGGTCCGGCTAGTAATCATATTTACAATAATTATAAAGATAAAATAATTGAAATAATAGTTATAAAATATTTATATCTCTGCGGGAAGGTTTTCAAAACCCAGTACTATTATGGTATTAGTTCAGAAAGCTAGTTGAATACAGGATAGGAGTGAGGCTCACAAACTAAGTTGAAGGTCTATGACGTTATCACACTATACATAACCGACGACGCTCGATAGAAGTCTTTATTTCGCTAAAATGTTCACTTATGGTCATACTGTCAATTTTTTAAGGTATCCTCATGAAAATGTGAAAGCTAAAAGAATATATAAAATATTCACCTTCCACGGCCTGATAAAGGTTCTTGGTCGCTTTCTAAACAAGGATATTAATACGAAACTTGGTCCCTAAAAATAATGAATGGTTAGAGTTTCACGCTTTTAGGAGCGTGCTCACAGTCATTGCCTGTCTTTCCGACTTCATTTCCTTCATATAGACTGATCGGTAATTTGTTTGTGTGTAAATTGGAGTAGTTTCTCCCATTGATTCTTTTCCTTCATATAGACTGATCGGTAATATGTTTGTGCGTAAATTGGAGTAGTTTCTCCCATTGATTCAT
>LQNS02277100.1:6624044-6640233 GCA_001587735.2 Parhyale hawaiensis
CCGTATCCCAAGCAGAGATGGTGGAAAAGCTGTGGCCACAAAATATTCTAATAGCTTCGCTATACGGGGAGCAAGATTGTTTAACAAAATGCCTCGGCATATTCGAAACGCCACTGATATCAAAACTGTAGAGTTCAAAAATTTACTTGATTCACATTTAAGAAGAATACCAGATAGACCAGCGGTCAGAGGTTACGTGCACTGTGGAGATAATTCGCTGCTGGCCCTCTCTTTGATCGCAAACTGCGGCACCACAGAAGACACCCAGCAGAGTGACTCCACACACGTGGGGTGACGTGAGCAACGTCACCTGGACTTCTTCCGAAGACTCTCAAGGTAAAATAATCTATCATATACCTCTCCTACTACATGCATTAACTCTCATCTACTTATGCTATCAACAACTTAATCAACCTTCCATATAATCTACAACATACTTTACTTACCATATACTTTGCAGTAGCTACCATCTGCGCTTCTTTTTACATACATTGCATCTAATCTACTTTATGCACAAACTACTCTATCTGACCTCTACATTATATATCACACATATGACCTACTATTTTCTCTCTCTGCCTCCTACATAACCTACCAACAATCTTATGTACCATCTAAATAAACTAACACACACATTACATACTCTGTCCACTATCTATAGTACCTACTTCATACATTACCCACAATCTACTTTCTCTACCATCTGAATTTCCTACTACATACATTACCTGCCATTTATTTTTATTATCTTTAAGTGCTTATCAAACCAAAGGGTTGCGACAATTCGTTTAATTCATTAAATGACAGCCAGTTGTTTGGTTCCCATGGCTCATATTTAGAGTCTAAAGAACATACTGAGTAAGTTTAAACCGTGGAAAAATGCATAGTTCTCTGTGATCTAACTAAGTTACGGTTTGCAGCGTATCTGGAACTTTGCTAGCGAGAGTGACACCTAGGTACTTGTTTCAGCCAGATAACGTGACGCCTAACATCTTATTGTACATTTAGGTAGACATACTGTTATGTTTGCAAGTATGAACATGTATACGAAGACGCGGAGCATCACGAACGAAGAAGAAAAGGACGTTTGTATCAACCCACTTTCTACATGGAAGTTCGGTCTCACGAAAGATCGCTTAACTAGTGAAGATCGCTTATCATTAACCGAATTATTGGCCGCTACAAAACTCAAACCGTAGAAGGGCTTTTATATATGTAACCAAAATTGTATTCGAGAAAAAGGAAAATCGTGCAAAATGTTAATTCTCGAACAATTAACTGAAACTTGTAGAGGAAAGAGGACTCCATATTAAGGCTTAACCAGATACTTTGAGGTTGTCGACCCTCTTACTGGAGCCGTCAAGGATGAACTTAATGTGACTAGGGACACCAGTGTAGTCGTCTTTTGAGGAAAACAAAGTTATGTGTAACGCCACAAACCGTTGTAATCAATCAGAAGAGTGAACGATCGTATAAGGGAGAACTTGCTGAAGCAGAAACGGGTGTGACGTCATGCATGGCTTTGATTTTATCCCGAATGGGCACACTTCTTCTATATTTTGGTGTCTGAACTGTTTTAATTATGTACTATATTATAGAACGTTAAGGGATATTTTACAGAAAGCAAAGATAAGTTTTACTGTAAGTTCTGGACCTTTTAACATAAAGTTTGGGGTTTGCGACAGAAAACTAAGGGGCATTTTATGGAAAGATGAGGGACTTATTACGAAGAATTAGTATGGGTGTTTGCAGCAAATTACGAACATTACACTGAAAGTTAAAAGCTTTTTTTTAAGTGAGGCCATTTTGCAGAATGCTGGGGAATGTTTTGCAGGAGATTCAGGAATTTTGCAAAAGAACAAAGTGGATTTTTGCTTACATTTAGCTATTATTTTGCAAAAAGATAAATTACTAAAATTACTAGGCATTCTGTATAAAAATTTTCAAACTCATATCGACATTTTCAAGTGATTTCATTAACGTAAAGGTAATTTTGCAGCGTGTAAAAGTTTGCCTCCCGGCCAGCTTTTACTTTCACGAAAACATCAAACGATGAAAAAGTAGCAAGCTCGCTATTTTATTTGACCTTCCGTTTCCAAGGTCAACTTGATCAAATAGAGCTTTTCTTCTGATATTTTCAAATGCGGTAAGTGAATAATGGATCAGTGGAAGACATTGTTCCAGTTTACGTAAAAATCAACTAACGGTTTATGCGAAGACACTGACTCAAAGTGCGCTGCTGAAATAAAGTATTTTACAAGTTCTTAGCATTTCACAGTCTACGTTCGATACCACTAATAGCTGCACCACTATTTAAAAAAAAAAAAAAGGAACTTTTCCTGTCAGGCCCGTTGCCGACGAAACTCTTATTTTTTTTTAGGACTTTCACTGTCATGTCGCTGGCTGCTCATCGAGTTAACATTTCAATTCTAGGGACGACTGTCGAAGAGCCCAACGCCACGCCAACCGAAGGCCAACTTAGTCGATGTTTTCACTATAACGTCAACTGGAACCCTGTCCTTACCAACAAGCGAGGATGTGGCAACAAACTGACTATCGTATGTCAGCGAGGATATTGAAAACTGGGCTACAGCCATCATGTAATCGGCCCATAGCTCCGTCGGGATTGTGGTGAGTTGGAAATCTTCAGAACTGTAGTCTGACCATTTTATCAAGGCAGTTCAGTCGTGGTCAATTTCCTTTATAGCGGTGTCAGTTCTGTGGGATTTCTGAGATTTCTCTACATACAAGTAGTGGGCGGGATTAAGATATGAGCCGAGAAAGATCTTAGATATAATCATAGAATCGGCAACGATATAGAGGAATTTGACCACTACTGAACTGCCTTGATAAATTGGTGAGACTCTAGTCTCTGGTAATGTTACGGTGAGAGGATTCTCAAGAATTAACGGGTAGTCAGTGTCGCGCTTTCTGAAACCATTGTAACTTAGTAACCTTATCAGGATCTTTGTACGAAGGAAGTCGATCATCAATCTTATTGAGTAGGCTGAAGTCAAGGTCACTACATGAAATCAGTGTAAATCAGAAACCTTTTGAGCATTCTTGAGAGTTGGCCAAAGTGACATTTTTTTTCACATTACAAGGAAAAGTATTAATTTAATCAGTGCCCTGATGACTGAAATCTGCGTTTAGTTTTTTTGAAATTTATTAGTATACACATAGCATAACTCGATTCATCATATGTAGAGTTAAATCAATAGTTAACTCTTTTAAAATAAATACTAGGATTATATTGGTCTTACGCCTATCCATTCATTTCATTCGGTTGTCTGTATATTTTATAATTACTGCGCGCGATTCTTTTTTCTTCTATTTTTTTTATGCTGCAATCTACTAACCTCCATGTGTCTTTAAACTTTGCTACTCTCTTTAAACTATGCTACTTTCTTAAAATAATGTACTTTCTTTAAAATATGCTACTTTTTAAAATATGCTACTTCTATAAAATATGCTACTTTCTTTAAACAATGCTACTTTCCTCATAATATGCTACTCTCTTTAAACTATGCTACATTCTGTAAACTATGCTACTTTTTAAAACTATGCTACTTTCTTGAAACTTTGCAACTTTCTTTAAACTATGCTACTTTCTTTAAACTATGCTACTTTCTTTAAACCATGCTACTTTCTCTAAACTATGGTGCTTTCTTTGTTCACGTGTGGCATTGAAACTGACACCAACCCTATTTCTTCTTCCATAGTCTTTTATCAAACATTTGTGCTCACCATTTTCCACTGTGGTACAAAGTATAAAAAATATTTCATGCTTACACATGCAATAGCTTCGACTGCGTATATCCATATTATATTTCTTTTATTATCCAACTTTGTTTCACGTATCTAATATTAATAAAAAAAAATATTTCGGGTTATGCCAACTGTTTTTCGATTAAGTAAATAGCTAAGTCCTCCACTTCTTCGGAAGTATCTTCAAATAAACCTTTTACATAAGCAAAAATAACTTCTAGTTCACATTTTCACTGACAATGTGTGTCCCAAACAAATCCAGCACATCTTGGCGTGCTCCGACGGTAAATGCCTGCCTTAGTTAGCTAATACCTGCGGCACGTTTTCCCAACGTAGCACGGGATAGTGTGCTAGTTTCTTAGCTGAACGATGCTGTCGTCAGCGGGCGTAATGCAAATTCGGTTGAAAGTTTGCTCTCAAGTTTCGGTTGAAACCTTTAGAAAAAAATCCAAACATAAAAAAAAGAATTAGAACCCGTGCGGACACTCACAGTCCTTCCCTCTGGTGCTTGTAGAGCCAGCCCAACTGCACCTGCTGCACAGTGCGACCTCTCACACTACGCGTCAGAGAGGCGAGGGGGCTGGACAGACCCACTGATGCCTGTAGTTGCTGACACAGGCACGGTAGAGGCCGACGCTGTCTGCTATCCAGCCCAGCTTCTGCTTCAGTGCAGTGGGCTGTTTTTAAGAAGCAGATAAGCATTGCAGACTTATTTTATAATAAGTAAATAATCTGAGACAGCAGTTGAAAGTGAAGCTGTACCTCGTTATCCATTCACTTTTTCTCATACCGTACTACCTGAATTGAACTCTTACATCTTTACTGAATCACTAAAGAGCGCCTTCGAAAAATCAACACTATTAAAAAGACTAGATATGGACTTAGGCCCAGTGAGAGGCTCAATGTGCTTGCTATAAGCCCTACTGACAATTCGATGTAATAAATCAAAAGTACGCATGTATAGTCGTCAGTATGATGTGTGTGTGTGTCCAGACTCCACTGGCGTGATGTCTGCTCTGGGGTCGCCAGGGACTATAAGATTGTTGTCATTGAGGTTGTGCTAAGATGCTAGCCGTGAGTTTCCGCCCGAACTTAAGTTGTTTCGTAACTAAAGTTTACAATAGTTAATAGCTGGAAAATACTCAAGTTGCACTGTTAGTCGTAATTTTGTGAGTTCTTTCATAGCACAATTACTAAAAAATTGGTAAAATTTAAATTAGAATCAGTTGACACCTCACCTAAATAGTTTTCTATTAACACGTTTCTTTATTACGGACAAATCCTCTGACAGTAGAGAAATCCTTTCTTTAGAATGGACTGTTTTTCCTGCGTGGAAAAACTTGTGGCTAGCATGAAATTCTTTCTTTATGGTAGATTACTTTCATGTATAGAAAAAACTGGTGGCTAGAGTGAAATGCTTATATACGATACGATGAACTATTTTCTTCATAAAAAGGTGGTAAATGTGATATTTTACAAAGTGATGGTCAGTTTTTCTTCATGGATTAATCTTTCTTTACAACGGACTGTTTTTTCTTCGTGGAAAACTTGTGGCTAAAAAACATACAACCACTGGCTAATTATGGCGTTTTCCCTTTTCTTCTTTTACATGGCCAATACTTCCTGTTATTTCAACAGACTTCGCAGAAAAGTTTAACTATCACTAGTGTGCTGTCTTTAAGCAAACCAGTGCTTTTCTTACAATAAGAATTCTATGTGGAGCTTCTGGTTGCAATTATTCCTTGGAGATTTAGTAACTATGAGACATAACGATCATTTCCCCGCAAGCTTCATAACTCAGAGGCATCACAGATGTTTATCCAAGAAATTGTATTGTTTTGGCTTACCCTCTTTGCAGAAGGCTGTGTTAATTTACTACACGGGGTCTTTACCTCATCGTATTGCTACGGGAAACAAGTATTTGATGCGAGGTAGCACATCTTGGTAAAAATAGAGTTAATATGTATTCATCGTATCCATATATGTATATAGCAAAGAAGTTTAATAGAAGGAGGTAGTAACGGCTGTGGATAAGCTAAAATTCTTCCCGAGGCTGAAGTCTGTTTACCTCGCTGATTGCCTTACCGAATGACTGGAGAGCCTATAATTGGCGGGAAGGGATGGCTGGAGGCTGCGATTGGCGGGAAATAAGCAGCCACCGAAAGACTAAATACTTCCGTGGCCAGTACGGCGAAATGTGTATGACATCCCCCATTCTATTAAACTTCCTTGATATAAAGTTTCTAATGCCGAGGCAAAATTACCCTTTGACATCAACAACGTTTTGTGAGGATCAGCAGCTCGCATGTCGATCATATTACCGTATCTAGGCTACCGAGATGAAATCAATTTTAAGACGATTAGTGAGCTGCCCATCCTCACTTCCAGTTGTGCGTACGACTGCATATGTGGCCTCGGCATTACAAAACTAACTGTTTTCTCTATTAGGAAATTTAGAATAAGTATATGCGAGAAAGTATACGAGTTAAAAAAGTAGGCCTATAATAGTAGATAATTTCGTCTGGATAGGAGCGTGTTTCAGCATCAGTCAAAGGTTCCTTGCTTATGTACCTATATGATATATATTTATTTATTCATTATTTAACTAAATATTACTCCTGTGTGAGCTTGGTTTTCATTATCCACATGCATTTAAATATTTGTAACGTTCTCAATTAGATTAGATAGATAGTTATCAGCAAGCCAAATAAGTTTAGTCTCAGAAGGCAGCCGAACTTTGCGCTCCGGCTCTCTATGAGCTATTGCCGCTACATCAAAAAATTGCATGCAAAACCTTAGCCCGAGGATTTAACAAGTATGATTAGTTGCAACTGATCCTTAAACATTTGCGGTATTATGATCTTGTTCACTGTGCACGATTTTTTCCTACGGAAACAACGAAAGCTGGAGCGAAGATGAAAGGAATATGCATACTATTTCAATTACGGATTGCTGTATTTGGTTGTGTTTTTAAAGATTTTCACATATTAAATTGGCTCAGTAGAAGTCATTGATAGTTAAATATTTTGACCAAAGTCCGTTGAGTTTTCTTGCAGAAATGAGCTTGAATACACTTCTGATTTTTTTCATGTTTTAGGACTAAAGCATTTAACTTAATAAAATTGCAGCCCTGACGCTATTCATCCTAGTCATAAATTTATGTAATCCTCTTCTGAAGAAAAAATTACGTATCATAAGCCGGGGATAAATATTTACCAAATACTGCAACGAAAATAAATAATAAATAAATAGCAGCCATTAAAGCGGGCTTGGTACATTATAAACACTATTTGGGATATGAGTAAGTTACAGTTCTCACCACTACCTGTCAGTGGAGTCCTGAGTGTGTAGTTTTAGTCATAATTATTGTTGATGATACAAGTGCATTAAAAATTTATAAAACTAGAACGCCTCGTGGCGTAAGACTATCACCCGCAATGGGAGCGAATTTCATCGCCGTCATCTTTGATGGCAGGCTAATACTAGTTTTTAGCATGGGTCACATCGAGTACAGTCCACCAAACTCTCTGCAAAACTTATGAACATTGCTCGTATTATTGTTTGACAATATAGTTGTTATTGTGTACTATTAATTCTGAACTTTGTCGATCCATATATATGCAGAAGTATAGAGGTTTCTCCTATTCCGTGACTAGAAAACTCTTGATGATCCACAACCCGCACTAGAACAAAAGTTCAGTGAACAACAGGCAGCAAGGGACTGAGATCACTCGAACAAACGGTGCCCATGAGAGTGGACACACATACACACTCAATACTGTCGCTGTTACATCGTCGCATTCACTCCCCTAAAGAGGACTCTCATATTATTTATTTGTTGAAGCTTGAAATGAGACGTACCCTAAAAGTCTTATTGTGTGCATTTGTGTAATTTGTAAAGCTGTAACTGGGGCGGTAAGTATAATTCAGGGGTGTTAGCGTTTAATACTTCTTTTTGCATACTATGGGTTTGGAGGCTTATACTAAGAACATAATGTTAATCATAACAGAAACAATAATAGAAGAAATAATGAAATAATAATGATAATGGAAACTCACCAATCCATTTTTGGGTTGTGAAGTCCCCTCGATAATGGTAATAATAATAATCGTAGAAATTAGCCTTAGGTTGCGGGATGGAACCCGGTGCCAGAGCGTAGAGCTAAACATCGCTCAACCAATCCAAAGTTTGGGTTGTGAATTCCCATCGTAATAATAACAGCAATAATATGTAATGATAATTTATCATTATTTCACCAAAACAGCGCCACACGTAACACTTTAAACTCACCGGAGCAATCTTTCACTATCCCTTAATGACCATCCCCATTTAGTCAAGTGCTCCAATGATTAGTAGCTTCTTTCGCGTAATGGACAATTATGGCAACAGGTTCAATTCCCGAACATTCGTCGTTCACCAGCCATCGTCGTGAATACATTAGAGTTCAAAAATTTTCTCTAGGCAGACGGAGTGTGTTCGCGGACGTGGGAGGTGGTGCGTTTTGGTCGGCGGTCGAAGCGCGTGTTGATGTTTGTATTTCTGTGCAGCGAAATAGACACGTAGGTACGGAGGCTCTAGGCAAGTTTCTTAATTAAGACTGATGATCACTCTAGTCTCTAGCGGCGCTACGTTCATACTGGGCTTGTTCGCAAGCGTGTGTCTGTGTTTGCTTCAGTTATAGAAAAGTGCTCAAGTTTCTGAATTTGTATTTAGTTCAAATTTTGAGACATCTTTTTTCAAGTAGTATTAGCGAAGCACTTTGATTTAACGCATAGCATTTTGATAAATAGTTTAACGTACGCGCAGTAGGGGTGGTATTGATCTGACTCAAGGCTGACGTTTAACTTAGCAATTTTTACGCTAAAAATAAATGTATTGGCAACCAAGCAAATCCAGTGCGCATTGCAGAGCAACTACAGAAATTAACTCATACAGCACAAAATATGCTCTTTTCACGTTGCATTAACACACTAAGACGGGTATTTTTTTCTGTAGGCGTACTGGTTTTGGAACAAGACAGTTTTCACTGCATAAGTAAATCTCGTAGTTCATCGCTGATCATACAGTAACTTGTTGGCAGCTGTGATATATGTATTCATGAACGTGTGTAACCCTTTATTAGTCAAGAAAAACTCTAGGTCCTATTAAATGGTTCATTTTATTAACTTTAAGTGCTCTAAATTGCACCGATGATAACAAGCTTTTACCCAAATAGTTTAAATACATTATGGGCTGGGAAGAAGGAAAAAGTTTAGTTATTATGGACCTTGTCGTGCCTTTCTTTAATTTTTTTTTAAATTGCATTGTAAACAATGTATCCTTTTTTTCTAATTAAATTATTGTTATTATTCAAAATTTTGATACAATAGTTCTTAGATCTCTGCATTCAAGCGTTGCTGGTCAACTTACATGTTCATAATTTTTGAACATCCTACAATCCATTAAATTTGTTACAACGTAACCCTGCAGAATTAGGAGATTCGGTTACATTGATAATCTTTCAAGCACCCAAATATAACCCAATTGAGAATTTATGGGCAATTATCGGATATTAATTGATACGTCACCTGTAAACAACCCAAAATTTCCCATGAATGTCCTATGAATATCATATAAGGTATGAACCAGGTTCAGTGTGACGAGTAACATAAAGTATAGCACAAAATAATATTGCCAAGAAGGAGCTACGGAACTTATACTTGTGTCACTGTATTTTATTTATGAAAACCACATCCTTATATTAAAACAATGGGGCCTAAATTAACAGCACTATTTCATGGCATCACACAATGGATAAAATCTAAAATATAGGTCTACTGTACTCTTCTTTTTCTACAGAAGTATTATTCCCGTTCAAACGGTGTCGCTGAAGCAGATCTTGCTAATCCATGTATTTAAGTCCATTACCATGTGGTTCTCGGCATCATATCACGTATATCTTCCCTCACACTGTCCATCTACCTACTCCGTAGTACTGCAGTATAGTCACATGCAGGCTAAGAATGAATCTTTTTTAGCTTAACATGAAGAAAATCGACTAAAACTTTGGTTTGTTCACTAAGATCGCCTCAGCGTCAACGTTTCTAAATCTGATTCTCATAAAATTTCTGCTGATAATGAACAGAGAGTCCGAAACTCTCATTTGTATTCGTTACTGACTTCCTACAGTCAAATAAAAATCCTTTCAAGAAGGTACTTTTGCCGTGCTTCTTTAAATTCGTTTTGGTTATCATAAGTAATGTACTAGTATTAAAAATATATGTATTGGTGTAGAGCCGTAAGCTCCGTACTAGTAAAGTATATGATATACTAGTACAGTATCAGTATGCGTCCTTAGCGAGAAATTATGCCTAAGTTTTTGTATTTCATGCGTGAAAAAACAAAGTTTCAGAGAGTTAAATTAGAGACCACAAATATAATTTCATTCACTGAAAATTAACAGATTTAATTTTTATCATAATAGGTATTGCAGCAAAAAAAAAAGCACGTACTTTATACGTCAAATTTTTTCTCGCTGCAGTTCTTTATTATAATAAAATTGAAATCTGTTTATTCTCAGCCAATGATATTATACACGGCGTACATAATTTAATAAAAATATAACTGAAATTGAACATAAAAAGTTATGTATGGTTAAAAAAATGAATTGCAGAAAACGTACGCTAATATAAAAATATATTTAAATTATGTGAATTTAACTTAAGCAAGAATGAGATGAAACAGGTGGCTCTTCATTATCTGGTTCACCAACGGTCAGTAGAGATTGAAAAAAAGCATATTTTGATTGAATTTTCACTGATACAACATTAATCATTTCTTCTCTGATGAGGAATAACAATGTTGTACATCGTCTCTTCGTAGACAACGCACATCGCACAATCGATTGAGAATGTCGATAACCATGATACAACGTTTTCTGATAATAGACTCATTGAAAAAACATTCAGCTCTGCCACTGCCATTCAGATAGACCGCAGAATAATTCCTGAAGAAACACCATCGCCAATCTCTGTAACTTACTCGCCACCGGTATTTAAACTTTCAAGATTATAAACTTACCCGACGCATACTAGTTGAAGGTGTCAAACAAATCCGCCGAAAGTTGATATATGCAAAGTGGTGATAACTCGCCACTAGCCATCCCGCTGGTCACGGAATACAGCGGTACCATTGCACAAGATGGATAGCGTGAGTGACACCACCAGGACCTCGTCCGAAAAATCATCAATGTAAGTAAGGTAAGCTTCATATGGCAAACTGAAGAATAATTTTGCAGAATGCAAAACTGAATGCCATTTCAACTGAACTTCATTGTAACAGCTGCTAAATCATAAATAAAAAATAAATAAATACACTTTCTTAAGCACTCATAAAGACATAATATATGGTAAAAGGCATAGCTTATTGCCATAGAGTTACATTAACTACAAAGACTAAGTAATGCCATCATTAGAAACTACACTGCATTTCGGTCCATTGTTTGGCCCCTGTTTGGCAGTAGTACGCTATGCCAACAGCTGTACATGTTAGGTAGTTTGTAGCCACGACCATTACGGAACACCTTGAGTAAGCGGTTATCAGCTTAGTTAAAGATGAAATGCGTCTAAGTTTACTTCAAATCCAAAACTTAAATCACTACATCATACAGTACATATTGCTGCTTCTGAAATGTCGCTTTTGAGAAATTAAAAATTGGTTTGTAAGCGAGTGAAGATCAATTCAGAGCAGCTACAAAAGTATAAGAATAATAAAAGTTATTATCTGGGAAGTCTTGAAGTTTGATTCAACACGTCTGAAGTATAATATCATTATTCTATTTTATCTATGAATTTAACTTTGGCCATTTTACTCTGGCAGTAAGAAACTATAGATTGGAAAACAATTAAACGCTGAATCAAATTGCTTTATTAACTTGAGTTGCTAAATTCGAAAACGGGCTGTCTACATTTTTTCTTGTGAACAAACACTTTTGCAGCATCAACCCAAACGATAATCACACAGGTTTTTCAGTTCACAAAATTTTAACTAAGAGTCCAGCTTTTTCGTTTATATAATAATAAAACACAAAAGTGCCACTTGGTTATTTTGAATACAATAATTTTATTATTCACGAGTAAGGAGGTTTTCTCAACAATGCGATTCATATTGAAAGCTATAGCTTTGTCGAACGTCGTGAGCCTGGCCTGGAGTCAAACGACTACGTACGGATTGAACGGAGAGTGTCTGCCAGCAGAGTATTTGCATCAAGGCACCCGTGATGTCAAGACGAAATGTAAGTATATAACATGTAGAATAGTGACGTTTACAGTATACGGAATGTTCAGTGGGGCGCCAAAATCAGGCCTTCGAGGTTTGAATTACGCGAAACTTCAGGCAGGTGCGTTGGCTTCGACTTATTGATTCGAGTTTCAGGTGTTGGCCCCTGGTCCATTACCCTTCAGATTTCTAGAAACTCAAACTTGTTCAGCAAAATAGACTTTTCAGCCTGTGCTCAACTCTATCCCGTTGCTATATGATTCGAAGTGATAAGGCTAAAATTTTCTGTTTCAAGTTTCGCACAAGTCCAGCCTCGAAGATTCAATTTCGGCACCCAATCGCACTTGCCAAATTCAGGCTGAGCAGTCTCAGTTCATAGACTTAATCTCCTATAGATATGTACACTAAAAAGTGGCATCATAAAACTAGCTCATTTGCCCGTGCGGCGGTGAAAATGCATGATTTTGCGTGCGTATGTAGTACGAAAACTGTAATTTTAGTGCTGCTTGAACACACCAAGCTTGCATGTAGTGCACTTCAGTGCACGGGAAAGCGTGCTGAGCTTAGGAAACCTCTTTTCTCAGGGTAGGAAAAACCTTCGTAGCTGAACAGCAAAGCCTGCGTGTCAGATGGATATAGGTTTAAGGCTACAAAACAAACCCCGCTGCACACCACAGTTTTTGATCCAGTGCGTTCGGTTTTCATTATTCGAAAGCACTGGTGTGTTTGTTTCAACAACATGAAAGTGCCCTGTTTTCTTTCTTAAATCGCTATTCATTTATCACAAGAACTGTTGAAAAGTTTATTTTAATGACACTTGCTGCGCCAGTAAACGAGTCGGCTAGCATTTAAATAAACCTTTTTGGTCGAAAACAGAACAGTGTTTGTACAGACACAACGTATAGGATTCGAACGTTGCATGTGAAGTGGAAACACAGGATCAAAGGACTGTCGTCTGCTGCAGATGTCAGTGTTAGTAACGGCAGGTGAAAAGGGTACCCTTAAAAATGTACCATAGAACTTGCGCATTACGACTCCCTATAAAAAGCGCGAAGTGGGAACAATTTTTACGTTAATTAAGAAAAGAAAAATGTAGCGCAAATTAAGAACAGTATATGTTCCGACTTAAAACGCAAACTGGGAATGATTTCGGTGAAGAATGAAGCGCAGATTGGAAATGGTTGTGTTAACAAATAAAGCGCAAATTGGGAGCGATTAAGTTCAATATGAAACTCGAATTGGGAGAACTGTGGACGAGATCGCTTGCATTGAGAGCTTTTGATTAATTACCAGAACGGTACCAAAGAAGACCACACGCTACTTGACTGTTCAATGATCAATACGCTACCAAAGACCACACGATACTTGACTGTTCGACAAAACCTCATAGCAACATATTTCGCTGATCATTGTTCCTTCACAATGAGACAGATGGGCACGATGTCGCCCGTGCAAGGATGTGCAGTTTTTCAACTTACAGCTGTCTCACTCAGTTTGGAAAGAGACAAGGCGCTGGTAACCCATTTCTTCAAAACACGATTTTCTCTTGTTGCCCAATATCAGATAGCATTCGGAGAGTCTTTTTTCTTGTTCAAACCAAAATCATTAAAATGTTTAGAATTCTGACTTCACCTCAGTACTATTTTATACTGAAACGTACCTATTTTTTCCCAGCTGTTTCTATTTAAGCTTTCTGGCTCCCCCAGACAAATTCAGTTAACTGTCTTCCCATTTCTATCACCTTTGAAGGATCTGCAACTGGTCCGTCTCTGTACTAGTATGACGCCCAATATTCTCAAGGGGTTTACAGAAGTATATGTAGTGGTAGTGTGGGATAAAGATGTACTATTGCTGCGAGCAAAGCTGCAGCTGAATTCTCAATGATTTTTGTCACTGTATTTCTGCCGGAACGTTTCAAGTTTATGTAAGGCGAACTCAAGAGAGTTCTATTGGTCTCAAAAGTTACCAGTGCACTACTACTGGCATGAAATAAGGCGCAAAGCATCTCCAACCCTATACAGCACAGCTATTTACTCTGGTACGCGGCACTAGATAAGGAGATGAGAAATTGATGAAACACGAAGCCAGAAGAAAGTAACACGAGTGAGATGAGTTTCTTCCGTGGCATCTTGGCACGGGTGCATTGATGAGTCCCATGCATGGGATGAGTCCTATACGCATCACTCGGTGGGTCACCTCACAGGACAGAGGAGGAAGTACATTATATCGAGGAGCTACCTAACTCTAGAAAATAATCTAGTCAGCAGGAGCTGGGGTCAGCTGCAACATCCTCTATGGAAAAGGCACCTAGGACAGTCCTTGGGTTACCGATGCCCATATATAAGCAGCACCAAGTAATAGGTAATTCTGTGAGGCGAGAGATTGGACTGCGCATTCGGCCGCAAATAGCGGCCCCGGAAAGATGGTAACACTTCATCAAAGTGAAAATAGCAGCATTCAACTTTTTCAACGTTGAGAGTTTCACTCAAAAATCAAGCCGGCAGGTGCACCTTTTTTTTCACCATCAGCATCGGAATCAATACCACGACCGCCGTAGCTATGCTTCTGGCCATCATGCCATCATTCTGCAAGGCGCGTTAGAACGTTAGTATTTATTACCTCCGCCAAGAAGCTATGTTTTCGCTGCGTTTGTCTCTCTGTCACCAAGAAAAATCAAGAAAGTTTTGGGCGGATGTTTGTGAAATTTACAGAGATTGTTAGCTATGTTGGGAGGGACATATGGTAGAATTTTGGTGAAGATCTGTCTGGCCTGCTGCCTCTGGCTGCCTCTTTCTCGGTAGTATACGCCAAAAGTTATGGATCGATTTTTTTTTTAAATTTGCAGTTGTTGATGTTGTTACTAAGGGCAAATGACCGAATTTTTGTTTTGATCTGTTGGTCCGTTTGTCTCTATGTTTGATTTCATGGTTGTTAGCAATAAAACTAAAAAAATGACCAAGATTTGGTGATGAAACGTTCGTCTGTTTGACAAAAGCTAATGTATATAATTTGAAATGTTTGTCAGAACACAACTCAAAAGGTTACGGCCGGATCTCCAAACAAGTTGCAGAAGCTCATATAACTGACAAGAGTCACAAATGAAGGTANAAACTCAAAAAATGACCAAGATTTGGCGATGAAACGTTCGTCTGTTTGACAAAAGCTAATGTATATAATTTGAAATGTTTGTCAGAACACAACTCAAAAGGTTACGGCCGGATCTCCAAACAAGTTGCAGAAGCTCATATAACTGTCAAGAGTCACAAATGAAGGTATTTTGATGCTGTTGGAAAAGTTATAGTTTCACAAACAATATGAAGTTTTCGTAAACATTGCTTTTCTTGACAATCCTTATGAAATATTACATGGTCGTTTTATTATTGAAACGCTCTACACGGTGTAAAAGCGTCAAGATGCAGCTATCACCAATCTTAGCAACGCACGCTCCTTTTGCACGCTCAGCTGCCCCGCGTCTCTAACTTGGCAAGTCACTGCCAACTGTTATGTAGAGGCGTCAAATTAACGTACTTACGCATACCAGCACTTTGACTTCCGCTTAAATGGCAATAATGGTACGTTTTCATTCAACACCGACTCTAGTGGGACTGGTTTCGCTGTCTCTATTACAGAGCATAAAATGCGCTAATATATATACCTATATTAGAGCAATGAGTAAATTCAGTTTAATTGATATCACGCAGATGCAGTTACGCATTTCTTCACTTCGGTGTATGTCAAGCATAAATTCTCCGGAAGCTAATCCGTAGCCTCCTTTAGCTCCCTTTTGCCACACTGCCCCCTAGCGCCCCTTTTGCCTCACCGCCCCTTTTGCCTCATCGCTCCTTTTGCCTCACCGCCCCTTTTGCCTCACCGTCCCTTTTGCCTCACCGCCCTTATTACCTCACTGCCCTTTTTGCCTCACTGCCCTTCTTAAGCCTCACCGCCCTTTTTGCTTCACTGCTCCTTTTGCCTCACACCGCCCCTTTTACCTCACCGCCCCTTTTGACCCCACCGCCCCTTTTGCCTCACCGCCCCATTTTGTCTCACCTCCACTTTTGACTCACTGCCCCTTTTGTCTCACCGCCACTTTTGCCCCACCGCCCCTTTTGCCTCACCGCCCCTTTTGCCTCACCGCCCCTTTTGCCTCACCGCCACTTTTTCCCC
>LQNS02277100.1:6667503-6696640 GCA_001587735.2 Parhyale hawaiensis
AATGCCTACATATTTAGACAGAACGACCAAGTTCATGTCATTCGAATTCTGTATTCATAAGCTATTATCATTACCTCTGACCTCCAGAAATAAGTACCTTGGGCAATAATAGCAGCAGAAGTTCAGGTTCAAGTGATAGATGGGCTCGAGGCAATTTTCGTCTCATCGATAGATTTGTTTAGGCAGATTACCTATCAATAGTAGGTCAATCAATGGGTGCATTTTTCTTCAAGGGAATGCTATGCAGAAATAATGGGTCTTATATTTCACCCCGCTGTATTGATTGCCTTCTGATATGGGTACTTAATAACTGCATTGACAACTTCTGTTTTTCTTATCCAAGTATTGACCTGTCGATCATTTTTGTCTTCCACAGAGTGTGTCTCTTGGCACGGCTGGCGTGCTCTTAGAAGAATGTATTTTTGCTAGTGGCCGCAGCCTTCAATGCAAGCATGATAAAATAAATACCTACTGTAAAGAAACCTCCCCATGTGCCTTAGAGGTCATTGTTATGGAGAGGATCTTTCTTTTTATCCCTCATTTAGCTCTGAGTAAAATGCATTCGACGCGGTAACGTAGCTGTGTAGTCCAGTAGCTATGATACCACGTAGATGTAAGGTACCTACTTGAGGGTCGTCAGTTCTGAGATTTCGAGCATTTGGCAGGAAAAAAGCTCTACGTCCGTCCAGCCTATGACTATTCTCTTACCTAAACCTCCATTTGGGAACAGAGAGATCCCAACAAACTGTGTTTTATTATATGACGGGATACCCATAAGTAGACTTCATATTCGAAGCTTTTAGGCCATTATCTGATATTATTCAGTTAGCCCTCAGTAGACATCAGATTAATGAAAAGATTTTCTGATTGGAATTTCACGACATCAAAATAATGTAACGTGAACAAAACCACCTATTTCGTCTTACTTTCCCGTGACTTTATTTTCAGGAATATCTTTCCGTGCTGCTTTGATTTTCTTTTACTTAATTGACGCGTCATGGCTCAAAGAATGAAATACACTCGCAAGGAGAAGGAAGTTCAGTCTTATATCTACATAAACTACAACTTAGAAGTTCATACGTAAGACGTCTTCATTACTTAGAATTTTAAAATTTATCGAAGCAACAGCCTCTTTGACTGAAATTAGCGCTTGATTTCTTTCATATCTAATGCTTCAAAATAGGAAGCAGTGTAACGCCAACAAACTGCGTTTAAATAGGGAGATGGAATTTTATATACTATCAGACAGGACCTGCAAGCAAAAAAAATAGTTTCATTCTTAATTCGTTCTCTGCCTGGTATCATAAACACGAAGTGTAGAAATGTGTTGGAAATTAAGCAAAATGCACAGACAATTGATCACAGGTCGGCATCTCGATTATGGTTCGATAGCCATCGCTATCATACTTACGATGGAGAATGTAACACCATCGCTCCATCGGCATCGGAACGAAAATTGCCAACATTCATCGGCGATGACCTACGATGTAATAATCATCGGCAATGGCCATCGTAGGGCCTCACAATCGGCGATGGGCCATCGCATTATTACATTTTAAAAATACAAAGATCTCAAACCACAGACATCGAATAGAAGCAGCATCTCATACAACTGCGGCATTTGTGCGATTTTTACACCAGTAATATTCCTACCTGATAAAAGGAGCGAGATTTAAAGCCCAGGTTATTAGGGTTAATGAAAGCCCGCTTTACAAAGTTTAATTATTAATTGCCTAGTAGCTAAGATGATCCAAATCTAATGACCTTTCAAAAGATTAATAGTAATTGGCATTGTTAGATCTCGGGAATGTATTAAAATAAACGGTCATTTTTGAAGAGCTTAGTAATAACATTTAGTATGTTTGTTGACATACTTAGGTAAAAAAAGGCATTCTAAGACGTTTTTCATGAATGGCGTTTACGCCGCAAACGCTTAGTTTTGAGGTATGTCAGCAAAAATATTAAATGTCATTACTGGCCTCTTCAAAAAATTTACTAAAGTAACTTTGTAAACCACTCTTTGTTGTAATGATACTAAAAAAACGTATGTGTCAAACTCGTAAGGCTATTTTTCTGCAGTTTTAGCCTTATTGCATTACGTCATTGGCATCGGAAGTACAACCCGTGACGATGCCCATCATATGCCACCGCCGATGGGATGTTCAACCATTTCATTATACCAGTTCTTCCTCATAACACCATCGCCGATGGAGAAAATGGCCATCGCCGATTGTTTGATACAATTTCCATCGGACCATGGTTATCGCCGATCTATGCTTGCGATGTTCCATCGTAACATGGTAGTTTTTCCAATGGCGATGGTCTTCACACCATCGCCATCGTATAATCGGCGATGGCCATCGTGCCAGGCTCTGCAAATTATCACACAGCAGCGCAATCTTTAGACGCACCAACGCTTTTTCTCGAGCTCCTGTGACGTCATCATTAGCTTTTATCCTACTGAACCATCAGCGTGGTAGCCGTGAAGGTAAAGGTAAGTCAAATTGACCTTATATCCCAAATAGAAATCCACACGCACTGGTTCGTACTGCAGAGAGATGCTCGTTTGCTACGAAAAGTGCACAGCTGCAGCCAACCAAAATTGGAAGAGCTATGTAGTTAGAGGCGAAAGGGCTATGTGAAACTGCAACCTCCCCACCCCTCCCGAGACTGTTTAGGATCAATGTTCAGCATTAGAGTCTGAATGCCAGAAATGCTTATTCAGCAAGCGTTCCCCAGTACTAGCACATGCAATAGCAACACTCTAGCATGGCCTGTTTCTACGGCCATAAACCAGTGTTTCTTGGTTTCCAAGTGGAGGGTGCAGTTGAAGTTGAATTTACTCTTTACCTCCTTCCTATATAGAGTAAAGTTTTATTAGTTCGGAACTCATGATGCGAAGATTAAGCAGCAGATTACTAAATTAACCGGGAATGATATTCTTAAGACAAGAACCACAAAAATTGGCCAAGATGGGGAGGGGCGATTTCGCTAGAGTAATCATTTTTGCTATCAATTCATGCGGACACGGATAACTACAGTATAATAATAATAACAACTATCTTTCTTTTAAAACTGTTCACCAAATCCCAACATGTGGAAGTTTTAGAAAAATTTGGCGGCTATTCTTGAACAGGAAGATATAACGCACAAGGTTGCTAAGCTTGTGAACGGAAAAATATAGTTAAAACTTCACAAAACACACATAGTTACTGGTCTCTTAAACTCAAAATAATTATATTGGACCCAGCAGAGGTAAATTTCATAAGCGGTTCTCTTTTTGCAACGCATTAAGCATCGTTTCTTTTTCCACTTTGGAACAAATAATTGAACTTCATATGTCAAAAATTAGACGTAACTGAAGTTAGATAAATTTTATAAAGTAAACCTGTTGGTGAGTGAGGCTAAATCCAGCAATGATATTCAAGCTTACGGCATTATTGATGATGAAGAAAAATAAGGGCTTTCGTGTGTCCAATAATCGCTATCGTTAACGTAGTAAGGTAAGTGTTATGATTAACTTAGATCGATAAGATAAAAGGTGAGGCAAAGATAGCAATAATCTATAACTTTACATGACCCGTTCCTTAACCAAGCCTCCACGAAGTTGGATGGCATACGGTAATAAAGTTTTTATCTACATAAACTTCATCAGTTTTATTACATTGAGTTATTAAAAAAAATATTTTTACATGCACAATTTTATCATATATTGAAAGGAAGATAGCTTTATTTAACTACCAGAAATGTATCATACATAACAGTGTTGGATGATAATGAATTAGTAAAAATATCTATTTAAATGCACAGCTTTACTTCAAATGAAAGCAACATAGCTTTAATGAACTACCAATGACCATCTCACATTCAAAAAAGCAAAATTGAAATGCACTGAGTTAGTTAACCAATCCTTTTACCTTCACATATTTACCATATATTACAAGACAAAAAAGTACTATTTTATTACATTCAAACACTGCAACAACCAAGCTGAGGGGAAACTAATGGGTTTACCGGACTGTCATTGCAAGCCTACTAACTAATCTCTGCTTGTACGTTTTCGTTAGAGTTTGGGCATCAGCACGCGTTTTTCAACTCGTATGAATAGGGTTAACGAAGAGAATAAGATTATGCCAGGCTCCTTGGCAGTGCTTCAGTTCGTGACATTGTTAATGTAAAAGAGTTAGCTGTTGTTTTTAATTAGTTAGCCAGGATCGTAACTTGCTAAGCAACCCAAGTAGCCTCGACAAGTTTCTGCCCTTCATATTATATACCAGCGCACACATCGCGAATAGAATTGATGTTACCTAAAACTGTTGATTCACTTTTTTGTTTAGAAATTACAGATAATTGTAGACCCACGCTAATCTAAGACTTTCCTCCTGCCTTCGTTACTCGGTTGATTGGGTCGTCAAAGTCGATCTAAGCCCAGCCCACTTGACTTGACTTGTCCGGACCTGCGGACAAGAACTTTGGCTTCGTCATTGAGAATCGTGTAGCAGGTGTTAGATGCAGCCTTATTATCTTAATCAGACAGAAATCAAAATATTCCAAAGTATGAGTGAGCTCTTGGAAGTTCCATTGATGATCAGTTTTGAGTTAATGCATGAAACTTGAATAAACGAGTCGAAGCCAGGGCCCCTGTCTGAAGCTTCAAGACTTAATTTCCCTGTCCACTCGAACGTGTCCACAATCTCCCCCAGTATCACACGCAGGTGGCACCTTCCCTAGAGTAGGAATATTTATATTAATTTAGCGTATTCAAACCTTAATCTTATACTATCTTGTATCACAGCTTCACTGCAATCCTTAAAGTTCACTTCTTTGAAACCCAGCTAAAAAATAGAAGCTTTATTCCGTATACATCGAAGAAAAAAGGTATAATGTAAATGAGTTTAAAATAAGAAGCTTAGTAGAGCAAGCGTGATAATTTTGAGTCGGCATGTTCATGAATAGCAATAGATTCTAATAGAGACTTTTTTAGATTGAGGATAAAGTATCTAAGTTTTGTAGTTACCAATTTTGATTCTATGGCGAGCATAGAGAAATTAGTGAAAAAATTGATAATTATAAATAATGCCAAGACATCTGTTTTTTCTTGTTGTTTACAGGTATACTTCTACTTCTACTAACAGGTATACTTCTACTTATAAGTATACTTCTACCTACAAGTATACTTCTACTTCTTTGCGTCAACTTTTCAAAAAAAAAAAATAATAATAATAATATCCACCGACGTAATTTCTCACTATGCTTCTGGAAGTGGAAGTGGAAGGGGTATGAAATAACAACAGAAATTTATATAAAAAATTAAAAAATTAACTTTTGAGGGTTTTTATTACAATTTGACTAATAGTATTATGAATTTTTCAGTACCTTAGAATCATTCATGTCAAAGCCGAGCTTGCCTGCTCTGAAAAATATAAACCTGTATAGCTTTATAACGTTATTCTGAAACAGAACGGTCATATTGCAGTGTACATATCACTCGTTATCCTTAGCGTGATAGTTCCAGGAAATTCAAATGATAATAGCAATTGTATCTGAAAGTTACAACAGAACTGACAACAGTTGAATTATTTGTGGATATTAGAACATAAATCGATAGTCAATTTCTTAGTAAGTGATGACTCATTACACAAATTACGGGTTGATTAGATAGATCTTTACAGATGCATATTCCTCTTTTTACATAGAGCAATTTTCGTGTTAACGACCTGGTGGTTGGAGCATTGGAGAGACATTATTCTTAATAGCAGAAAATTAGGTAGCTATCTATCAAACTATAATAATAGCACGCCTCAAATGCGATTCACCTCACACAGTCTTTGATATAAACTTTTATATGGATAAGTCAGTATGATGAACAGAGATAACAATATATATAGATATGCAGTATTATTTTTGTTAGATTCCACTAGCGAATCATCTTTCATGTGCTGCATTTCTTCCCGGAAGTAATCTCTGGTTTTATTTACAAATTTGAATTCATAACTCTTTCTCCATTCATAATTGCGTAATATTTTGCAATAAAACTGGCAAGGTTTATTACTAGCAGTACTATTTTAATATTGTGTGAAATTTACATTGACGAACTAAAAAAAGCTTTTATTGGGGGGTCTGAATTCTAATATCGCCAAAATGAGAAAGAAGACTCGAACTACTTTTTATTATCTTTACATGAACATTTTGGAGCAAAAAGACGCCTAGCTTGCGATTTCACCCAAAATAGTTTGAAAAAAAAAAAAAAAATCAAAGAAATTCAAACCATTTCTCGTTACAGAACTCCACGGACTTTGGTCAAAATGTTTAACTACCACGAACTTCCACTGAGCCAGTTTAAGGATTGCAACTCGAAAATTGAACAATCCGTAATTTCAGGAAATAGTTTGCTTCTTTACCATCAGCCTTCGTTGTTTCCGTAGGGAGAAAAATTTAATTAATGGTCACTTTCACCAGCGGAGAATCCGCGAGGATATATAGCTTTCACCACGTCTGCAATAACTCTGTATGTCTGCGTCCGTCCGGACTTGGTGGAATGCGGGCTGTGAAGTTGGTTTTAGTTATCATATTATATGAAAACACTTCACTCATAGAAGCGTTTGCAGTTATTATATTATATGAAAACGTTTCAGAATATTTGGGCGTGGATAATGAAACGCACGTTCACACTGGAATAATATATTTTCAAACAGTTATTAAATATATATTTTCTATGCTAAAAATCGCTGACTGATGATGAATTACACTGCTAACTATTAAACTGAAATTGCATAATATTAGATTTTCCTTTAACTCGAACACCTGTTTGCTAACAAAGAATTTGATGTCGCCACTGACGGATCTAGAGTGGCAAGGGCGAATCAAGAGCAAGTGACCCCTTTCTGTCTCAAGAATTTAGGTTAGGGGCATTATATAGAAGTTTCTCCATCTAACAGGGGCAAACTGCTATTGAGCCCCCCCCCCCTCCATATGCATGCAAGGGGGACATTTGCCCCTAATGCTCCCTTCTCACTAGATCCACCGGTGAAGGTTGCTAGCAGACAATATAGTTGTACATGATAAGACGCTACACATACTGTATTAGCCAAGTTTCGTGGAACGAAAGATAACGTTCAGTTCTTACTCATTTTCTTTCTAGCCTTTCCAGGAATCGAAAGCTACGTTTTGTTCCTTCGGAGCACGTCCTTAATCAGTAAAAGACCTCCACTTAGCTAGAAAAGTTTCAACAAAATCTTATATAATAGCAACGTTTCGGGTTTACAACGCCCATAGTCAGGTTAGGTTTAGAAATGGGGTCTGGCCTGGCAGCGCACACGGCCTTATACCTGTCGGTTGGGTTGCCAAGTAGTCATTTTTTAAATTTTGGTATCGTCGATAAACAGTTCTATAATAGGACATATAAGCAACTACACTAAATGAGCTTTGCCACTGGAACTAAAAAACGCACTTTAACTTTTTCTCTATCAAAATGCAGTATACTCGGTTCAAAAGTTCAACGAAACTGGCCTAATCCATAATCTGCTGCCAGCCTACACCAACATGTACAGATATATAAATATTTCCGGATAAAATATATATATACATACAAACGATGAATACATATCAACCTTATTCATACCAAGCTGTGCTACCTTCCTACAGAGATGGTATTCCATAAATATACAACATGACCACTAATCCTTGTTTTAAAATAACACAGCTTGGTATGTGTAAGGTTGAGTAAAAAAAATACAATTTATTTAATTAATACTTAAATATGATAGTGATGAGTTATTTGGGTTTCAAAGAAAAAATTGGATCTTTAGAAAGCTCCATTTAGTTTTCTTAATATAAGAAAAATGCCGATTGGCTGAAAAAACGCAGGTTAGCAATAATCTTTTTTTTACGAAGTAAATAGAAGAAAAAATAAATTATGAGTATGAAAAAAACGGAAAATTCGTAAACTATCAAATGCTAATTTTTTAAGAGAACAGGAGGTTGTAAAGCCGTACATGTACAGCAGCCATCGGTACTTACCGCAAGAAAAAAAGTATTAACCTTGAAATAAAAAGAAAGCGACTATCGCGAGAAAACATTTCTCAGTAGCCACTGGTTTCATCGTTGAAGAAAACAGATCATCGTTGAGAAAGCATTTCACTTTTGCTACTCGTTCCATCCATGAAGAAAAACAGACCTTCGTAAAAAAAGCATTAGACAGTGACCGCGGGTTTTATCTATAAAGAAAACAGACCATCGCTTTTGGGTCATTTCGGTACAACCACCGGTTTTTGTCTCTTGTTCGTGATGAATGAAGCGTGCTATTAGAAAACCATTGACGCGAACTGTGAGTCGTACCTGAATTAACATTTCCTTAATCCATCCGGAAATGAGCAACGAAAGTTACTTAAAAAATTACTACTAACAGTGCATCTACGTAGAACACTCTGGAGCTGTTTAGTAGTCTAAACGTTAGTTTGAAAGAACTTCAGCTCGTGGGGTTACTCGCAACGAGCAACATGGCACAACCTCAGCGACAACTCTTAGGAGGACCCAAAAACAGACATGTCCTCAGGGAAGCCAACACATATGTCATACTGCCACCTATACATGCCCTCTTTCGGTTTGCTACAACGAGTTGTAAGAACCGCGTCTAGCAAGTATTATGATCGAGTCTCTTATCGTGCTTATATGATATATGTGCCTATTTGTGTCCTCCTCAGTAGATAGTTACTTATTGTTTGAATTCAAGTCAAACATGTTAAATGGGTAAAAAGGTCCCGCTTATATTACAATAACCTTATCAAAGTATGCACCTTTTTAATTTAATCTCCAAGGATACCTGTTTCTTAATAACAGCCCTCTATAGTGAAGCGTGAGCTGTTCTATATGGCAAGCAGTCTTTGTCTCTACCGTGTCTGTGTCCGGTATCGGTGGGCTACACAGTTCATTTACAGAAGATAGTTGTGTCAGATTTGAATGTATGCGCTACACCCTTAATTTTCAGAATTGTGACGTCACAATTGCGTCACGCCACTGTTACAGCGCAGAATCTTTGGTATTTCCACAGTTGCCTTGTGTAATTTTGACGTCACAATTTTGAGGATTTCCAGGGGGTTACGCATACACCCAAATCTGACATAACTACTATAGTAAGTGAACTGTGGTGAGCAGTGTCACAAATGTGTCTGTCGATCTTGGCTCAGTGCTTCTTTGACGCCTGCTGCGAGAGGTCAGGCTGTGCTGCTGGTGCAGTTAGGCCGTTTCTACAAGCCCCATTTCAGCGAACTCTGATTGTCCGCATTTTATATTTTTTCGCTAATAGTTTTTAAATACTTTTTAAAACAAAGTTAGGAATAATTGACAAACGATCAGGTTCGTCTTACGTGCCCTGACAACAGTGCTGTTAAGAAAGAAACTAGCGCGCCTCCCCGATTTGAGGAAATGGTGCTGAAAGTGCTAGCAGACTAAGTCATGTATTTTCCGTCGGCGCACGCCAAGACGTGCTGCTTCGGGGCCAACTCTTTCAGGGAAATTTGTGTAATAGAAGATACTTTTGCTTATGGGTAAAGATTTGCTATAAAAAGATTCCGGGAAATGGAAGGGTTTTACTATTTAATTTGAAGAAAAAGACGATGGAATATACCCGAAACATTTTCTTCACATTAGGTACACGTGACAAACCAGTATATGAAACATTATAATTTTAATATACGCAGTCGGATACTATTAAATACTCGTAAGAGAGGACTATCTTTGACTTCTGGTACTATAGTAGAAAATGATGATAAAATGACTCAGAATAAATTATAAAAGAAAAAGCTTCAACGTCACAAGTGGGGAAAGAAAGTAATATATTCTAAACACTCGTGAAGGTTAGTAGCGCACAGCGTAAAAAATACTAGAATCGGAGTCGGGCCAGAAAATACAAACAAATACTGCCAGCAGACTAAAATAAATAGAAAGGCTTACGCGCAATGCACCAAAAGACATTTACATATTTCAGCACTCAGGGCCAAACCTTAACATAACTATACCTACATATGATTAACTGAGTTATGAATACTAATAAATTAAAAAAAAACTAAAACCGTCAGGCTTCAGTCAAAGCCATCTGAGTACTGATAAACTTGCTAAATGAAACGGAAATGCGGTTATAAGCCTCACTTCAGGACTCACTTGGGTGCTGAAAACATTATTCAGTGGCAATCATTTCAGAGAGCCACGCTAATTGCAGTCAACTCTCAAGGATCCTAACACAGTAAAATATACTAGAGTCCTCCGAGAGCACATACAAGCAAGGAAATGTTTACGAAAGATTCAAATAACTCCTGAAAACAGAATTTCCTTTTGATCCTCACCGGAATTGGTGCACCTTTGCTTCTTTACGATCGTAAAAGTTTTGGAATTTTGGTGAAGATCTGCCTGTTATATTTTGAGTTAGCTTCTGCGACCAATAAGCAAACATATAATCAAACACAGAAAAAGCCGTTCCGCTCATCAGAAAAATGTCGGTCATTTGTGTCTTTTAACACTGCTAAAAAATTATTACTATAAATTTCATAAAGATCCGTTCCTAACTTTCTAAGTTATATTACTGGCAACCAAAACCTAAAACTAAACTTGCAGACAATTAAACGAACTTGCAGATCATCAGGAAATTTATTCATTGCTACTACATACATAGTAACGTTCCTAACAATTCTCAAAATTTTCATGAAAATTCGTTCATAGCTTTTTGAGTTACGTTATCAAGAATTAAGAGGCAGACGAACAAACAAACCAACGGTTAAACGGATCTTCATCAAACGTTACCATCTGCTCCTCCTAGCATACCAAACAATCCCTTTAAACTTAGTAAAGAGCCGTTCATAACATTTTGAGTAATTTTCTTGACAGACACAGCGACACACGGACAAAATCGACAAAACTTTAACCTCCTTTGAGGAATTAACCAAGGAATACTTCTGATGCCTGTCAACTCACCAACAATCATGACGGAGCCAGACTGGTTTCAGGAAGGGTGTAGTTACTTTTCAGTATCCTCGCTGGCATACCAACGTATATTTGAAGCCACAACCCTGAGTGTTGTGTATGGGTGGATCCCGGTTGACGTCAAAACCAAAACATCGACTCCTTGTGCCAGGAGCTGGTTGAATGCTGGTATCTTCTACAGTCGTTCCTGAAATTCAAACATTGAGCTGATAAGCAGCAATATAGGAAGTGACGATACAGAACAAAACATGATGATTACAATAAAGCAATAGTAATGATCATAATTACAGTCTGGAGATGGCATTATATTTCATGCTGATGAGTAACTATAATAATAATGAAGCAATGTTCTATATAATAATTCTGCTTGAGGCTTCATCCGTCCGTGTGCACGTCTGTGTGTCCGTGTGTTTGCACGTAACGCTTTTCAGTTTAAGCGGAAGCTTCAACTTGAATGAAGCTCTGATTATCACAATAAGGAAGTTCAACCGTTGCCGTTTTCTTTTGGCTTGCTCTTGAACAAATTTTCAGTCAGTTTTCGAAGAAAAGACAAGAAATTCATTTTACACATATATAACTACCATGAAATAGATTTTCATAGCTTGTGATTCTCATGTTGCTGGGGTCGCATGCCGATTCAAGTATGGGGTATTCGTAGCCATGATACGGTGTAACCGAGCTGTTCTGAACTGCTTCAAAGTAGACTGCATTTTTCGAAGCAAAGTGCGATATTTGAAGATATCACGTAAACTGACAGACAAAGTGCTTTCAGCGGCATGGATCAGTTATATAAAAAAGTGGGCTGAGTCTGTTGTATCTTTTGGGAAAGTCATCACACATAAAGTATGAAGCAGCCACGGGTACCGCTATAGAATTAAAACCATCAACTACACCGATGAAAAAGGGACAAGTTAAAAATGTGAAAGCCTAAATTATGTTATCTTCAGACGATGAGAAACAAAAGTTAGCGAAAGCGTGTAAATATAGGAAAAAAGCAACGAGAAAAGTACCTCCGAAGAGTGAGATTGCCCTACATATATGCTTTTATGCTGTCTTCATGTCTACTGTATATCTTGATGTATAGGGGCAAAAACTTCGCTGGTAAAACATCTGCGAGATCTACTCTAGCGTTATCATAGTGTCTAGCTAGAATTTGGAGGGTAATTTAGGATTGACGGACTACGACTTGGCATATACGGGCTACGTTGAGCCCGTTACGTACAAGTCCGAGCAAGAAAGCGCTTCAAGTTCCTGGAACAGATGTTTCTGTGCTCGTGAAATCGGCTGAATCTATCAAGACACATCGATTCCAAATATGTACAGTTGCGAAGTGAAACTCAATAAAAACTCAGAGAGAGATTCGAAATTGAGTAAGTTACCCTTGTCTGGAGCGGAATAGTTGCCTTTTTTTTTGCAGTTGGAACACAGCGATATTAGACAAGCCGAAGCTGCATACCCAGCATATTGTGATGTATTGGGAGAAACGTTCCCATATTTCGACTCTCGTGTGCAGCGCACTTGAGGTTAGATGCAGCTCGTAAGGATTAAGGGGCATGCGCTATTTATGAAATAGATTAGGTTGAGGAGCTGCATTTGGTTGAACTAAAGTGCGACCCAGACCACTAACTAACCGTGGAATATCCACGGGTCCCGCTAGTAATCATACTTATGATAATTATAAAGATAAAATTATTAAAATAATAGTTATAAAACATTTATGTCTCTCCGGGAAGGTTTTCATAACCAAATATTATTATAGTATCAGTTCAGAAAGCTAGTTCAATACAAGATAAGAGTGAGGCTCTCAAACTAAGTTGAAGGTCTATGACGTTATCACACTATACACAGCCGACGACATTCGATAAAAGTATTTATTTCGCTAAAATGCTTACATATGGTCTTACTGTCAATTTTTTAACGCATATTCATGTTACCGTGTAGGCTAAAAGAAGATTAAAAAATATTTACCTTCCACGGCCTAATAAAGATTCTTGGTCGCTTTCTAAACAAGGATATTAATACGAAACTTGATCCCTAAAAATAATGAATGGTTAGAGTTTCACGCTTTCAGGAGCGTGCTCACAGTCATTGCCTGTCTTTCCGACTTCATTTCCTTCATATAGACTGATCGCTAATTTGTTTGTGTGTAAATTGGAGTATTTCTCCCATTGATTCATTTCCTTCATATAGACTGATCGCTAATTTGTTTGTGTGCAAATTGGAGTATTTTTCCCATTGATTCATTTCCTTCATATAGACTGATCGCTAATTTGTTTGTGTGTAAATTGGAGTATTTCTCCCATTGATTCATTTCCTTCATATAGACTGGTCGCTAATTTGTTTGTGTGTAAATTGGAGTATTTCTCCCAATGATTCAGTTTTCGTCACCTCAAGTGAAACTAGTCAGGCACCCTGACAGCGCATACCTCCGCCACGCTACACAGTGTTAAGAAAACTTCAAACTTAACCCGAGACCAGGATTTCTCTTCTATCCTCATCAAAATTCAATTTACTTCTTTCAACATTTTTCATAGTTCCTGTGACTTTCTCGATAACCAGTTAAAATTTTTATGAGTTACGCTCTACTAAACATTGAGACAAACATATATGTAGTCAAACACAAAACTGACAAATCATTTTCAAAATTGCTCGTTCGTGCCTTTAACAGTTCTCACAATTCCTGCTCGCTTCATCAAAATTCTGTTATGACTTTTTGTGTTATGTTACTGACAAACATAAAAATACACAAAGGAACGGGCTAACAAATCGTCACAAAAATTTAGTCACTGGTTCTTTGTAATATTTTCAACATATCTTGCAAAATTTATGAAAATCTGTTTATGCTGTATCGAGTTATGTTGCAGAAACATAGACGAGTAAACAAACAAAAGGCTTAACGGATTCCACCAAAAGACAATCGTCTTAACACACCTAACACTGCTTGAAAATTTCATGAAGATCTGTCGATGACGTTTGAATTATCTTGATGAGAAATACTGTTGATACATAGACAGAAATACAGAGAGACAAATAAACAGACAGACGAACACACAGACATACGCTGATAAAATATAGGAAGAACAGCTCTATTCGATTAGCAGTCTGTAGAGATAGATGGTTAAATGAAATTGGGGGCCTATTTAGATTAGATTAGATAGGCGGCAGTAGATGAACCAAAAGGCCCATTCCCAAAGAGACACCGGGACTTACACCCCGGCCCTTTATGAGCTATTGCCATTTTGTTAGGAGGATGTAGAGGAATGGAGAAACGAGAGGAGAAAAAATGGAAGACGAAAGAGAAAAAAGGAAGGAGAAATAAAAAAGAAGGGGGAGAAGAATCTACGCCAAAGCGATGGTCATGAATGNATAGACTGATCGGTAATTTGTTTGTGCGTAAATTGGAGTAGTTTCTCTCATTGATTCATTTCCGTCATATAGACTGATCGGTAATTTGTTTGTGCGTAAATTGGAGTAGTTTCTCCCATTGATTCATTTCCGTCATATAGACTGATCGGTAATTTGTTTGTGCGTAAAGTGGAGTAGTTTCTCCCATAGATTCATTTCCTTCATATAGACTGATCGGTAATATGTTTTTGCGTAAATTGGAGTAGTTTCTCCCACTGATTCATTTCCGTCATATAGACTGATCGGTAATTTGTTTGTGCGTAAATTGGAGTAGTTTCTCCCACTGATTCATTTCCGTCATATAGACTGATCGGTAATTTGTTTGTGCGTAAAGTGGAGTAGTTTCTCCCATAGATTCATTTCCTTCATATAGACTGATCGGTAATATGTTTGTGCGTAAATTGGAGTAGTTTCTCCCACTGATTCATTTCCGTCATATAGACTGATCGGTAATTTGTTTGTGCGTAAAGTGGAGTAGTTTCTCCCATTTATTCTTTTCTTTCATATAGACTGATCGGTAATTTGTTTGTGCGTAAATTGGAGTAGTTTCTCCCATTAATTCATTTCCTTCATAGAGACTGATCGGTAATTTGTTTGTGCGTAAATTGGAGTAGTTTCTCCCATTGATTCTTTTCCTTCATATAGACTGATCGATAATTTGTTTGTGCGTAAATTGGAGTAGTTTCTCCCATTGATTCTTTTCCTTCATATAGACTGATCGGTAATTTGTTTGTGCGTAAATTGGAGTAGTTTCTCCCATTGATTCTTTTCCTTCATATAGACTGATCGGTAATTTGTTTGTGTGTAAATTGGAGTATTTCTCCCATTGATTCAGTCTTCTGTCACCTCAAGTGAAACTAGTGAGGCACCCTGAGAGCGCATACCTCCGCCACGCAACTTAGTGTTAAGAATACTTCAAACTTAACCAGAGACCAGGATTTCTCTTTTATCCTCATCAAAATTCAGTTTACTTCTTCTAACATATTTAACAGTTCCTGTGACTTTCTCCAAAACCAGTTCAATTTTTTTTTAGTTACGCTCTACTAAACATTGAGACAAACATATATGTAGTCATACACAAAACTGACAAATCATTTTCAAAATTGCTCGGTTGCGTGCCTTTAACAATTCTCACAATTCCTGCTCGCTTCATAAAAATTCGGTTATGACTTTTTGTGTTATGTTACTGACAAACTTAAAAATACACAAAGAAACGGACAAACAAATCGTCACTGAACTTTAGTCACTGGTTCTTTGTAACATTTTCAACATATCTTGCAAATTTTATGAAAATCTGTTAAGGTTGTATCGAGTTATGTTGCAGGAACGTAGACGAGTAAACAGACAAAAGGCTTAGCGGATTTCATCAAAAGATAATCGTCTTAACAAGCCTAACAATCCCTGAAAATTTCATAAAGATCTGTCTATGACGTTTGAATTATCTTGATGAGAGATACTGTTGATAGTTAGACAGAAATGCAGAGAGACAAATAAACAGACAGACGAACACACAACATACGCTGATAAAATATAGGAAGAACAGCTCTATTCGATTAGCAGTCTGTAGAGATAGATGGTTATATAAAATTGGGGGGGGGGCTATTTAGTAGACCAATGAATATTTATGTAACATCAGAACTTAGCAACGGATCGTCTTTTCACATAATGCTTTTTTTTTTAATGCAAGCACAAAAAATACCCATCGGACTTCAAAAATATTTTATTCAAATTGCCCTGAGGATTTCTTTTGTTAAAAAATAATAATCAAATTCCAGCAAATAGCCTCCTTCCTTTTCTCAACTTGAGTATATTTAACGCATAATAACTGTAAATAATTTGCAAACTGCTCCTCACGTTATTTAAAAATCTCGTAACTTTCTGTAAATGCCTTAATTTCCTGTAAGTCAAAGAAGAAAAATGATTGTAATATACCCCGAATTTCCTGTTACACCGCCCCCTTTAATTTAGCGAAAAAGGCCCATGACTTCCTTTTGAATTTTTTGTTACTTTAATTGTATCATATGTCCCTTGATTTTCTGAAACAACGCACTTAATTAAGACTGTTCAAGTGCCAAAAGGTATTAACATTGGAGAGCGGAAACTCTTGTATTCTTGAAGTTGTGGGCTCACTCGCAAATAAATCAAAACCATGTGTGATGTCACAGGACTTTCTCCCACACAAGAAAGTCCAATTTTCTCATTAACCCTTTCGATCCTGACAGTACGTACATGTACCGCATCAAAATTTTCATTATTAAAACCGGTGCATTGTTTCTTGCTCTGAAAATTTGAACAACATATTTAACAATCCGTCTGAAGTCAGTGATAGTATTTTCTTGATGACTGAACTACACTGTAAGTGAGCTCAAGTGACTACAATGATGGTGTCTTCAAGGAGTTTCTTTTAGAACCTCATAAAAGAGCAAAAGTTTCCGTAGCGAAAGGGTTAACTATAACTGTGTGTCAAGTCGCTCATAACTTTGTTTTGCTTGCGGGCAGGCACACTACTCTACTTAACCAGTTTCAGTTTAACCATTTGCATCTCCAGTTGGAGAACAGTTGATCTTAAAGTAACCAGAAAATCCTAAATTTTTAGTTTTTTTCTTAACTTGATATTTTTAGTTTGAGAGCGATCATTTTGTAAGGTTTCCTTATTTCTCGAGTACAGGTCTTGGCCATTTTTAAGCTGTTCTCGGTTTGAGCTTCTGTGGCGACCAATAATACAGTTAGGGTTAAGCAATTTAGTTTGAGGCCAAACTTCCTTGCAAAATAATAATAATAAAAGCGGGTTCACGCCAACGTCCTTTCCTTCTAATACGTACGGGCTGCTCAGCGTCTGAATAAACACACCAGTGTTTCTACCAAAAGGTTTACTAAACTGTTAACTGTCACTTCAGCTCGCTAACCAAGTGTGCCTCTCGATAGTGAGGTCGCTCGCATATCGCTTCCAATTTTAGGTAATTTAGAAAACGCGACCATTTGCAAGCTACGTATTACTTACATGGACCAAACGACTGGCCGTCAATGAATGAATCAATGAATGGATGATACTTCTTTCACAGCGCCCTAATTAGAAATAGGAATTGAAGGTAGAGTAGATGGTAGGTAATGTACGTATGTAGTAGGCTATGTACAATTGTACATGTTAGATAAAGTAGGTAATGTATGTGGTAGGTAATGTAGGCAGTAGATGAACTAGATTGTAGGTAATGTATGTGGCAAGTAGTGTACAATTTAGATAAAAATAGATTGCAAGTCGTGCACGTGGTGGTTCATGTAGAGGGCAGATAAAATAGATGGTAGATAATGTACGTGGTCGGTAATGGAGATGGTAGATAAACTAGATTGTAGGTAATGTATGTGGCAAGTAGTGAACAATTTAGATAAAAATAGATAGCAAGTCGTGCACGTGGTGGTTCATGTAAAGGGCAGATAAAATAGATGGTAGATAGTGTACGTAGTCGGTAATGAAGAAGGTAGATAAACTACTTGGTAGATGAAGGAGATGGTATGCAATGTCCTGAATGTAGTAGGTAATGCAGATTGTAGATAAAGTAGACAACAGGCAAAGTTTAGGGGCTGTACTGTAAAAGGGCAATAATGTAAATTGCAGATAATGTTGGGGTTCGTAATGCAGATGAAAGATAAATTAAACGGTGGGTAAAACGGATGGTGTAGGTAATGTAGAGAATAAGTAATATAGATGTTATGTAAGGTACGGGCACATGGTAGATGGGGATAACTCACCGTTGGTGTAGACCCAGTGCGGTGACAGGAAACCTGCAGTCTCGTCTACACCGTTGGCGTAGTTGGCGAACAGCGACACCCAAGCCTGAGTTTGTCCTGGGAATGTAAATTTCAAAATTGGCATCATGTCCCGTTTGAGTCGCAAATAATGAACTGGGAACATTAATTAATCAATCAACTTTATAAAATACCCATTAAGAGATAGTTCGATATAGGCACGGAACATAGCTTATCAAAGAGATAATTAAATTAACTTCATAAAGCAGTTGAAAGTATCAGAAGACGTTACATAGCGTTGTGCCTCATTATTTGGCCTCTGTTTTTTAACAGTATGTGCTGCCATCGGCTATCTATACAGAATATTGGACAGTTTCAAACCAAGGCCATTGTAACTACACTTACCAGAAAATTGGCTAATTTTTCTCTTTTGATTTGAAGACTGAAAGCGCATTTCCTTGTTCTGACTTTCAAGCAGTCTGTATACATATGACCAACTATCACACTTGCATTATATGACCTCGGTCAATTCGTAAGCTGGCAAAATCTGTCATTATGAGTCACACGTAGACTCCCAATGGTCTTCTACTGACAGTTCAACCAAAACGAGTTGCAGTACATTGGGTAACAACAGCTACGAAACAACTGCCACTTGACCTTTTCAGAACAGTGACCAAACTTCTCTCACTAGCATGTTGCCCACCCCGTGGAGTTTCCGCCTTCTTTCTCAATATCCTGCTATCTCTAGCCCGTTGAAAAGAAGTAAAAGCAAGACTGTATTGGCAACGGTATCGCTTGCATACGAACACCGTACACCCAGGGGGGGGGGGAATGGGTGGGAGAGGATGACAATACTTACTTGGAGCTGAGTGCTCAGAACATGGTTGAAAGTTGCCGTGTGCTATGTGCTATGTTGCAGCTTATGAGTTCCCTAAAGTACTCTAATTATGGAGAGTCTCTGTGGGTTAGTGCAAGCGATTCAAAATGGGTTCAGCGAACTATTCAAAGTCATTTTATCCCTAATAATACTGCAATGAAGGCTGAATACAACTAACAAGTTTCGAAGTACTATATGACAACAACAACATGCCATAATAAGTATTTATATAAGTCAACTCAGTGTATAACAAATACAGTAATAGCCAAATATAAGCAAGGAGCGGACCAGCAACAAATTTTTAAATATGTATTAATTGATACGTTTCCTATGCACATACATGTTTCTCATAAAATATATTTGAAACTCTGAAACCCATATTTACCTCCGCCAAGGAGGTTATGTTTTCGTCGTGCTTGTCTGTCTGTTTGTGTGTCTGTCTGTCTGTCATCAAGATAACTCAAAAAGTTATGAACCGATTTGGATGAAATTTACAGGGATTGTTAGGTATGTTAGGAGGAACAGATGATTTACTTTTGGTGAAGATATGTAAATTCGTTTGTTTGTTTGTTTGTTTGCCTGCGTCATTTTTCTCGATGCCATAACTCAAATAGTTATGGATGGATTTTAATTAAATTAACATGAGTTGTTAGGTATATAACAAAGAGTAGATGACCAAATTTTGGTAATGGTCCGTTAGTTCGTTCGTTCGTTTGTCACTGTTTTTAATTTTATGCTTGTTAGCACAATAACTCAAAAANGGATGGATTTTAATTAAATTAACATGAGTTGTTAGGTATATAACAAAGAGTAGATGACCAAATTTTGGTAATGGTCCGTTAGTTCGTTCGTTCGTTTGTCACTGTTTTTAATTTTATGCTTGTTAGCACAATAACTCAAAAAATAATGAATGGATTTTTATTAAATTTATAGTTATTTATTTATGGTAAAAGACATAAATGATCAAATTTTGGTGCAGATCGGTAAGTTCGTTTGTATGTTTGACTCATATTTGTCATAACGTTTGTTAACAGTATCACTCAAGAAGTTACGAACGGATCTTCAAAAAAATTGAACAAGCTGTTATTAATATAAAAAGGCACAAATGATTAGATTATGGAGTTTATGCAAAGAAAATTATGGTTTCAGAGCCAATTTGATTTTTTGCTACCGTTGGCTCACTTGGCGGAGGTATGTGCTCTCAGAGTGCTCTAGTTATGTATGTGAGGATGATCTACGTGTACAAATTTCACATGAATTTTTAAATTAAATTTAATATTCAATTTAAACCTGCAAGCCTTCACTGGCTTCAAACCAGGAAGATCGATTGATTCTTAGAGGATCTTTAAAAGGCCGTTTCCAGACAATTACATCAATTTCTCATAAACTTTGTGAGAAAATTAGAAGACAATATCCAGGAATATGTTTTTAGCAGTTTAAATACGGAACATTATTGGCTCGCATCTGAACCCGTAAGCCTTAGTTTTCAGAGGAAAATCAAAGGTCCATCTTGACTTTGCAAAAAAGTATATTGTATGGACAAATGAACAGTGGAATATGATTCCATAACTCGTTTCAGTTATGAATTCAAATCCAAATTGTTTAGATATGATGGAAAAGTGTATGTAAAACTGGAAATTGTGAACGCTTATCTCTTAAGTGTGTAAATTTTGGAGGTGGGGGTGTAATGGTGGGGGCAATGATTTTGTTATCAGGAATCCGTCTCAGTATTTCTAAAGGACTTCTTCGCCAGCCTGCTATCCCTTAATTACGTAATGATACTGTTGAAACCCGAATTTTAACGTAAAGCAACTCGCTTGGCAACAAAGCTAAACAAGTACGGGTTTTCGCTAAGAGGAAAATATGACGGTTATGAAGTGGCCACCTCAGTCCTGACTTAAATCCTCTTGAGAATATCTGTTGAATCATCACAGAGAAAGCCCAGATGAGAAATTCTGATAATTTATGGCGTCTTCTGGAGGAGACTGGGAATAGATCAATAGCAACTTTTCTAAGGAATTGAATAGCTCGTGGGTGCGGATGAATGGGAGAAGTTGTCCAAAGTAAAGGAAAGCTGCTAAATATTTAATTTTCATTGCCGTTCATCATATATAAATGCAAATAAGTAATGATGTTCTAAGAATTTTTTATATGTTCCTCAGCTCTTGGCCAAGAGAACATGTGCTTTTTTTGTAATTATACACGCAATGCATTTCAAATAGAAATATTTTAAAACAATTTTGTTGCTTGATTCATTATATTCTAGCTACAATAACTGTACATCAACTCCTACCCACCAGAATTCTCGGGCGTACTGTTCAGGAAACTAACCCTGAAATTCAGCTTTAGGGCTGCGTAAATTCTGATGGGGTTGTGAAACACTAGTTGCTTACTCCCAGTAGAATAAAAAAGTGAAGACCTTTATATTCCTTAATAAACTACTGGAATTGTTCAGCAGTTTGAATGCTTCATAAAACATGCAGGAGCTTCATTAGCTAATGATATCAGCAAGTCAACCGAGCCGAGCAGGGCCTTTGGCATCAACTTCTTGGGTTTAGTTTCTTTGTCCTATGGACTTTCGACTTTCCTATGTAGATCTAGAGCACTCTGAGAGCGCATACCTGCGCCAAACAAGGCAACGGTTACAAAAAAAAAATAAAATTGGTTCTGAGACTATGATTTTCTTTGTATCAACACCAAAATATAATTATTTGTGCCATTCAATAGAGTTAACAGCGTTAGTAATTTTTTTGAAGATCCGTACATAACTTTTTGAATTATGCTGCTAACAAGCATTATTGCAAACATGAATCAAACATGCAAACGAACAAACCGATCAGCACCAAAATTGGATCATTTATGCCTTTTAACGTTACTAACAACTCTTATAAATTTCATAAAGAGTCGTTCATTATTTTTTGAGTTATTGTGAAACAAGCATAAAATTAAAAACAGAGACGAACAAACAAACAAACGGATCGTTACGAAAATTTGGTTATTTATTCTTCATAATATAACTAACAACTCATGTAAATTCCATAAAAATCTGTTCATAACTTTATGACTTATAGTATTGAGAAAAATGAGGCAGACAAACAAACAACTGGATGGACGGATCTTCACCAAAATTTAACTATTCGTTTCTCTTAATATACGTGACAATTCTTGTAAATTTTGCGGAAATTGCTCCATAACTTTTTGAGTTACCTTGATGACAGACAAATAGACAGACAGAGAGACAGACAAACCCGACGAAAACATAACCTTCTTGGCGGAGGTAATTAAACTGGCTCTACTATATAATTTTACATCATGTAACTGTAAATGCATCATTAGTGCTGATATCAATATCATGCGCCAGTCAAGACCCAATCACAAATATATAGAAGTTTATCAGCCGCTAACGAGTATAAAATGAACGGAATCGGATAAATGCTTGTAGATTTCCTATTAAACAGGGCGTGAAGCTCAAGCAGTATTGAGTGAACACGATGATGCTGACAGCTTCCGTCATGGTTGATTTGATGTAGAATGGGACAAATTTTCCCTTAATTAACAAACCTATTAACAGACAATTCAATTCCTTGCTACAGTGCAAAACTTCCGTCAAATGAGGGAAAATAATCTGCTTTCTGGTAGCATCACGAAATACTAGGAAACGACCGGTAAGTTTTTCACCTTTTTAAACTAGAGCAAATGAGAGACACTTTGAGTTCCAGTTGAGACGCTGATGATTTACAGTGCAGTTTAACGAACAAAGAAACAGCAAACTTGTGGTCATTATCTAAGGTTTTCACACTTAAGAATGAAAGTAGCTTCATTAGCCAAGGTTTTCACTCTTAACAATGAAAGTTGCCTCATTAACCAAGGTTTTCAATCTTAACATGAATGTTGCTTCATTAGCCAAGGTTTTTACACTTAACAATGAAAGTTGCTTCATTAACCAAGGTTTTCACTCTTAACAATGAAAGTTGCCTCATTAACCAAGGTTTTCACTCTTAACAATGAAAGTTTCTTCATTAGCCAAGGTTTTCACTCTTAACAATGAAAGTTGCTTTATTAGCCAAGGTTTTCACACTTAACGATGAAGGTTTCTTCATTAGCCAAGGTTTTCACACTTAACGATGAAAGTTTCTTCATTGGCCAAGGTTTTCACTCTTAAAAATGAAAGTTGCTTCATTAGCCAAGGTTTTCACTCTTAACAATGAAAGTTGCTTCATTAGCCAAGGTTTTCACACTTAACGATGAAAGTTTCTTCATTAGCCAAGGTTTTCACACTTGACAATGAACTTCCTTATTGAACAAAAAAACAGAAAAGTTTGTTTTCTTCCACTAAATTACTCCGAGCTGAGATCCAAGTAGCTTACCGAAAGACGCTAACCGCGGCACGTTTATATGCTTCAGCAAAATTATTCCTATTTGATAGGCAAATAATTTACCGAGAGAAGCCAAGGCGTGCTTGCAATCTTCCGCTAAATTGTTCCAATTTTGATATCCAAGTAGTTTGCTAAAAATCCTAGTCAAGCTTGCAATCTTCAGTTAAACTCTTCTAAGTTTCATATTCAAGCCGCTTACCAAGAAAAGACAGAATATATTCGTGTGCATCAGTAAATTATCCCAAGTTTGACAGACCATGCAGTAGCTTACCAAAAAAGGCCAAGGCACGCTTTCAATCTTCAGCTAATTATTGTTTCCAGCGAAGCAGTTAAGTTATGCAGAGTTTGATATCAATGGAGCTTACCGAGAGCAGTCAAAGCCATATTGTAATCTTCCACTTCCTGAGGTGTGTCCACTATGGGCAGCTCTGCCCCGGTCGAGTTGCAGGCAGTGCGAGATGGGATCTGGCCAATGTCCTGCTCGATCATGAGGTAGGCGTGTTTCCCGTAGAATTTGAAACCGTCATCTGGAAAATAAAATGAAGAACACCATTATTATAAGTGTGACTCTTAATAGTCTGAGCACAAATTTCCACAACTGGTTTCCATTTTTTTTTTTTTACTTGTTTTTTTTTTTTAGCTGAGGCATGTGGGTTCCAATTGGGTTTTCAATCCCCAACTTTATTCGTATACTGCTCACATAGGCGATCATAGAAACTATCAAATATATATAGTTTATCTACTTTAAGTATGCATATCCAGGCATTGTATTCGTTGCAGCGCGAATCACGCTCTGTATGGATGAGATAATAGGAAGAAATTCGACTACTGATTAAGAACCAAAACCGAAAGTGTTTGCAACGTAGCTTCCAGCAAGGGCCAAGTGAAATTCCCGAATCAAATATTTTACATTTCACTGATGTCCTAGACCTGTAAAGTGGCTGTTAGGTCTAAAAGGGCATTCCAAGTCCCACAACACATGCATAACCCTTGATGAGCAGCGACATAAAACTGACAGCTGTTGTTTTGGAAACCGTTATGATGGTAGCGATTTCTCATTCTAACTAATGCTGAAAGCGTATTGTCCAACTGACGATTGGATATGTGGGTGGATGAATAGATGGATGAATAAATGGATAGATGGACGGGATGGATGAGTGGATGGATGAGTAAATGAATGAATAGCTGGATAAATGGATGGGTGGATGGATGGAGCCAAGTGAAGAGTGACAAAATAGCTATTTATATATTCAGCTTACTAGCATATTCTCTGTCCCGATTTACTGCTCCCTTAAACTGATAAAAAACGAATAATTACTGCTTCTTAAACGTAAGTGCATGTTTCTCAGCCGATGGTTCCCAAAGTTCAGTTCTCTACGGACCCCTGTGAAATAACTCTGAAACAAACGGACCCCCCGCCATTAAAATGGCATCAACTAAGTATATTACCAGTGTTGTAGATGCCAATGGCTTCCAGTCTATTACTTTCTCGTTAACACAGAACGGCAGAGGTTTAACAACATACGCCAAACATAAAATTACTTAAGTCACAGTCACGTGACATCCCAGCGCAGCCCATTATTCACATACAGCGAGTTTTTACCTTTAACTCTCGAATTATTTTAACTCGCCCTAAACGACTATTTTTATTCAATGATGGTTAGCATATGTTGGTTTTGCCGTTTTTGAAAAAAAATAAGTTTTTATAAGCGAGAAAAAGCATTTAGGGATAACTATGCCATATAAAGTTATAATTATTCAACTTCAATATATTGATGTAAAAAATTACTATAAGCCATTTAAAGTTATATTTTCTTTGAAAAACACAGAATTATTCTGCACTTTTTTTCTTTATGGGATAAAAACAATATAATATTGCCACAAAAGCTTCAAACATCATGAACCAGTAGGAGGTCGATGCGTGAACCAAAAAAGTACGTAGGTTCATGTGCACCCTGCAATGGGAACCACTGTTCTAAGCGATATTTCTCAGGGACCTATGCCAAAAATCTACCAGGAGTGGCATGATGTCAGACTATTAGACATGAGCACCACGGATCGAGTCTGTCTGTCGAGTCTGTCAGACTCTTAGACATGAGCACGGCGGATCGAGTCTGTCTTTCGAGTCTGTCAGACTCTTAGACATGAGCACACCGGATCGGGCCTGTCTGTCGAGTCTGTCAGACTCTTAGACATGAGCACGGCGGATCGAGTCTGTCTGTCGAGTCTGTCAGACTCTTAGACATAAGAACGCCGGATCGAGTCTGTCTGTCGAGTCTGTCAGACTCTTAGACATAAGCACGCCAGATCGGGCCTGTCTGCCAGACATGGAGTTCTGACATTCAGATGCCATTGCGGGGTTATTGACGCTAATCACCGATGAGAATGATCAGGGGAGGGGGAAGCAGCTGTCGCATGAGCCTTCCGTCTCAAAAGCCATAGAGCTCTGACAATCTATGCCCTACACCAGCTGCGTACATACGAGTATGTACATAGTACAAGTATCTGCTTGTAAAATTCTTGAATCTAGACACTGAATTGTAAAAAAACAGCAGAACCATTATCGAAGACGTCGCTTAAAAATAAAAATGCCCTTGCATAATGTTCGCATAAAAATAAAAATTCCCTCACAAGTTTTGAAGCGCGTGTTGCACTGCTCGTTCTCCACAAGGTCGTAGCGGGACACGGGTTCCATGGCGTAGTAGCAGTTCACTACGCCTTGTGAAACTTCCTCCACGGAGTAGCTGGAGCAGTCGTTGATGTGGCAGAGGTACTTGCACTGGCCTGTGGGCAGCAAGTACCAAATATGCATTGAAGTTTAGGTGCATGGTTTTGTAAAATATTGGTATTATAGTTTGACCATTTTATCAAGGCAGTTTGGTCCTGGTCAAATTCCTATATAGCGGTGCCAATTCTGTGAGTGTGTCTGAAATCTCTGTATGAACAGGTAGTGGGCGGGGCTAAGGTATTGGCTGAGCAAAATCTCAGAAATACCCATAGAATTGGCAACGTTACAGAGGAATTTGACCACGACCGAACTGCAGTTGTGGATGTAACAGAGGTACTTGAACTGGCCTGTGGGCACAATTATCGATTATGGACTTTATTGCCAGGCGTATTGTTATATTAAGTAATCAGTTTATTGACGTGATGTTATAGATGGCGTCTTCGCACATGTAGCAGCTGTATTTAAATTGAACTGTGGGACTTTGATACTGTAGTTTGGACAGTTTTGAATTCTCCGAGAATAAGTGAGTTTCTTTTCAAAATAGCGCCTCTTACTATTTGAATATCAGTAGGGTTTAACTGATGACTCGTTGAATCTTCTGTTCATCTATTTGAGAAAAAGGAATCATCATGACTATGATGCAATGGCTCAAATCTATAAATTTCGACGTTAACCCTATCCGATATCAATTTTTTTAGCCGCTTGAGCGCCAAGGCAAGACATTATTGTACCGCCCGCGGCCCACTAGAAATGCTGATAGACAAAATAAACGGAAATAAAAAGACATCCGAACGATTGACAATCAAAGTTCACAAGACTGAAATGTGCATCAAGCATTACGAGTGCAGCTCATTTTACGAGGGATCCTTCATTGAGGGGGGGGGGGCGGGGGTTGTTTAGAATGATAAACGAGATCTATCGATCTCAAGTGAAAAGGAGGGTTCACCCATCAGCCAAGTGAACGTTTTCCCCCATAAATATACGATTGCTTAGCTCTGCTCGCTTAAACTACAGTTCTTTTGAGTTTTTTTTTAAACTCAATCCAAATTTTAAAAATCCGAAATCACACTGATGTCATTAATTTACGCCTATTAATTTGACGGCTCACTCTTTCTCTTTCGTTCGTCTGTTAGTTTTATCGGAGCAGATTATTAGTAACCATAGGGACTGGAGTTCACCGAAAGATCCTTCGCAACGGTAGGAGCTGTGAGTTTCCTAAAATTCTTCCCAACCATAGGGGCTGGAGAACTCCCAAAGATTCTTCGCAGCTTTGGGAGCTGCAAATCTATTAAATTTCTTCGTCACAATAGGGGCTGAAGGTCACCTAAAGATTCATCCCAACCTTTGTAGCAGTGATTCTTGACCTTTTTGGAGGCACTGAACCACACAGGTTTCATACATGAATTCATCGAACCCTTTGTGGTGGGAAACGTAAAATGAGTTTTTTTTCTTCAAATTCATAGCATATGTACGTAACTATAAAGTATACTGTATTAGTGCACACCATGTGCACACAAAATCACTGTGTTCAAAGAATGAAACCAACCAACATGATGTAAACGTCACGATCCATACGAGTGGGGTGAACCAAATCGCCGAACCCCTGGCGTTCGATCGAACCCAAGTTAAGAACTACTGGTTCAAAGGGAGCTAAGGCTCGCCTAAACAATCTTCGAAACCATCTGAGCTGGAGTTCAGCTAAAGACTCTTTTGCGTGAGTTATACATGATAAAAACTATAAACCATAAGGAAAAAAATTCGGTAATAACTGCAGCTGCGAAGCATTGTAAAAACAGTAAACTCTCAACTTAGTCGTTATTTAGTTTTTTAGTTGCTAATGACGCAAACTTTGTCGGGGACGAATTTTTTCGTCTAGAACCTGTCACGCAAGATTGAGCGGGAGCGACTCGGGAAAATTCATGGAAGTAACATTGGCTCAAATTGATTTCATGTGAGAATTGCGTTGAAATAAAAGTGAATCAAATTTGTATCATGTGCAACAGGGTTATGTATGAGGTGGCTCTAATAATTTTTCATTTGCTGATTTCATTTGAAAATTGGTCACACTTTGGGCAGCTCGAAGTGATTGCCTTTCAAAATTGGTTATAAAAAGAGAGGTTCAAATTAGTTGCATGTAAAAATTGTAAAAACAAATAAAAGTGGCCCAAATTGATTTCATGTGAAATTGAGTAAAATAACTGGACTAACAATAATTGCATGTGAAAATAGTTAAAATAGGAATGGCTCAAATTAATTTCAGGAAATAATTGATAAAAATTTAAGTGTCTCAAATTCATTATGTATGAAAATTGATTAAAATAAGATTGGCTATAATTAAATGGTTGTGAAAATTTGTTAAAAATCATACTGGCTAAAGTTGATACGGGAAAAAAGTAATCAAGAACCGAATTTCCAATAATTGATTGCGTGTGACAATTGAATAAAACTGGAGGGGCTCAAAGAGATTACAAAAAACTGGTTGATATAGGACTGGTTAAAATTGAATGGTTGAGAAAACTGATTAAAAACCAAATTACCTAAAATCCATGTTCATAAAAGGCGTTAAAAACCAAAATAGTAACAGTTGGCTGCATCTGCAAACCGTGTCGAATAAGCGTGGAAACAATGACTGTATATGAAAACTGATAACAACTAAGCTCAGTTCCGTTCTTATCTTTAATGGTCTGTTCTCTGATCTGCTCTGCTATCCTTTGTTTTGTATTCTGTTCCGTGTGCTGTTCGTTCTAGTTCAGTGGTTCCCAATGTGGGCGATAGGGCCCCCCTGGTGGCGTTAGCAAGTTCTGAGGGGGCGATGAGGTCAAAAGGGGCGGTGAGACTAAAGGGGCCGTGGGGCAAAAGTGGCGGTGAGACAAAAGGGGCGGTGTGAGGCAAAAAGGGGCGGTGAGACAAAAGGGGTGGTGGGGCAAAAGTGGCGGTGAGACAAAAGGGGCGGTGAGACAAAAGGGGCGGTGAGGCAAAAGGGGCGGTGAGGCAAAAGGGGCCGTGAGACAAAAGGGGCGGTGGGGAAAAAGT
>LQNS02277100.1:6702072-6712353 GCA_001587735.2 Parhyale hawaiensis
CGGCCCCACTTAGGTGGTAACGTGGACCTGGGCCTGCAATACTTGCCTGCAGGATCAAACGCCATCACTATTTCCTCCATGCGGTCAGAGAGGGTGGTGTTCAAACTCCGCCCTCTTGGAGGCAACTCAAAAACAACAACACCTTGAGCTAGTATGCGTCGGGTAAGTTTATAATCTTGAAAGTTTAAATACCGGTGGCGAGTAAGTTACAGAGATTGGCGATGGTGTTTCTTCAGGAATTATTCTGCGGTCTATATGAATGGCAGTGGCAGAGCTGAATGTTTTTTCAATGAGTCTATAATCAGAAAATGTTGTATCATGGTTATCGACATTCTCAATCGATTGTGCGTTGTCTAGGAACAGACGATCTACAACATTGTTATTCCTCATCGGAGAAGAAATGATTAATGTTGTATCAGTGAAAATTCATTCAAAATATGCTTTATTTCATTCTCTACTGACCGATGACGAACCAGATAATGAAGAGCAACCTGTTTCATCTCATTCTTGCTTAAGTTAAATTCACATAATATAAATTTATTTTTATATTAGCGTACGTTTTCTGCAGTACATTTTTTTAACCATACATAAGTTTTTATGTTCGATTTCGGTTATATTTTTATTAAATTATGTACGCCGTGCATAATATCTTTTGCTGAGAATAAACAGATTTCAATTTTATTATAATAAAGAACTGCAGCGAAAAAAAATTGACGTATAAAGTACGTGCTTTTTTTTTTTTTGCTGCAATACCTATTATGATAAAAATTAAATCTGTTAATTTTCAGTGAATGAAATTATATTTGTGGTGTCTAACTTAACTCTCTGAAACTTTGTTTTTTCACGCATGAAATACAAAAATTTAAGCATAATATCTCGCTAGGGACGCATATACTGTACTAGTATATCATATACTTTACTAGTACGGAGCTTACGGTTGTACAACAATACATATATTTTTAATACTAGTGCATTAATTATGATAACCAAAACGAATTTAAAGAAGCACGGCAAAAGTAGCTACTTGAAAGGAGTTTTATTTGACTGTAGGAAGTCAGCAACGAATACAAATAGGAGTTTCGGTCTCACTGTTTATTATCAGCAGAAATTTTATGAGAATCAGAATTAGAAGCGTTGACGCTGAGGCGATCTTAGTGAACAAACCAATGTCATGGTAGCAAATACCATCTAGCTACCACGACACGCACGGTGCAAGGATCCGAACAAGCCACCGCCGCTCCCAGCTACACAAAGAGAAACCTCTCCCCCCCCAACGTCGCCCACCTACCCCCTCGGGTCCTCTGTCCAAGCATTCTTTGAGGCCACGCCTAGTTGCCATTGTATGCCAGAATCTGTTTTTAATAATTTTGTTAAAATTACGTAAGGGGACCTGACTATTTCAAGTGTTAAATATCCGTTAAATTCATGTATCTACCAAACCTATTATCTCAATGTAGGAAATTGTAATCCAATGTAATTAACAAAGTAGAAAGCCGAAACCTCCTTGGTTTTATACCGGTACGTAACGAAGACGCCGGGCTGCCTGGGTTGGTGCAGTACCGCCAGGGCAGACTTGTGTGAGACTGCACCCCGTGCTGACGTTATATAGGCAGGGCGCGTTAAGGCGGACTTTTGGGTCTGACCTGCAGAGACACCACACTCCAAAGTTGAGTATACTATTTGGTAAAACTTTATTTTTGGTGGATAGTTGAAGTTTTTATAGTCCCTCTTTGTGAAAAATGTTAGGTTTTCCCCCGCTAGTCCCCCGCTAGGATAGCATTTTTGTCACCCAAATTAGTGTTTTCCCGATAGAGAATAAAGCCCCTTAGAATTTCATTATGTTTTCCATTTATCCTTGTGTTTATTATAAATCTACATTAGGCCACGCTACCCCGCCCGTGAGATTTTGTTAAAGAAAAATGCTGCTCAAACTGTAAGGATTATTTCATCAAAAAGTTTGTAAATAATTTTCTATTAAAGAGGAAATATAAATTAGCTTCACCTTTACAAAACCACACGTTTTGGCCCATTTCGTAGTAGATCATGACACCAAAGTTTTAGCCGATTTTCTTCATGTTAAGCTACAAAAGAGTCATTTTTAGCCTGCATGTGACTATACTACAGTACTACGGAGTAGGTAGATCGACAGTGTGAGAGAAGATATACGTGATATGAAGCTGGAGGACCACATGGTAATGGACTTAAATACATGGAATAGCAAGATCTGCTTCAGCGACCCCGTTTGAACGGGAATAATACTTCTGTAGAAAAAGAATAGTACAGTAGTCCCCTATTTTAGATTTTATTCATTGTGTGATGGCATGAAATTGTGATGTTAATTTAGGCACCATTATTTTAATATTAGGATGTGGTTTTCATCCAAAAAATACAGTGACAAAAGTATAAATTCCGTAGCTCCTTCTTGGCAATATTATTTTTGTGCTATACTTATGTTACTCGTCACACTGAACCTGGTTCATACCTCATGTGATATTATGTGATATTCATAGGACATTCATAGGAAATTTTGGGTTGTTTAGAGGTGAAGTATCAATTAATATCCGATAATTGCCCATAAATTCTCGATTGGGTTATATTCAAGTGCATGAAAGTTTATCAATATAAACAAATCTCCTGATTCTGCAGGGTTACGTTCTAACAAATCTAATTGATTGCAGGATGTTCAAAATTATGAACATCTAATTTGACCAGCAACGCTTCAATACAGAGATTTGAGAACTATGGTATCAAAATTTTGAAAAATAACCATAATTTAATTAGAAAAAAGGAATGCATTGTTTACAATACAGTTTAAAAGAATTTACAGAAAGGCACGACAAGGTACATAATAACTAAAATTTTTCCTTCTTCCAAGCCCATATTGTTTTTAAACTATTTGGGTAAAGGTTTGTTATCATCGGTACTTTTAGAGCACTTAAAGTTAATAAAATGAACTAGGTAATAGGACCTAGAGTTTTTCTTGACTAATAAAGGGTTACACTCGTTCGTGAATGTATCAGTGGTGCTGACAAGTTACTGTATGATCAGCAAATAATTACGAGATTTACTTACGCATTGAAAATTGTCTTGTTCCAAAACCAGCACGCCTACAGAGCAAATACCCGTCTTAGTGTGTTAATGCAACGTGAAAATGGCATATCTTGTGCTGTATGGGTGCGTTAAGGTAATTAATTTCTGTAGTTGCTCCGCAATGCGTGCTTTATTTGCTTGGTTGCCAAATTAAACGTCAGGCTTGGGGTCAGATCCATACCACCAGTACTGCGCGTACGTTAAAGTATTAATCAAAATGCTATGCGTTAAATCAAACTGCATCCCTAATGCTACTTGAAAAAGAAATGTCTTCAAATTTGAACTAAATACAAACTCAGAAACTTGAGCACTTTTCTATGACTGAAGCAGACACAGACACACGCTTGTGAACAAGCCTAGTATGAACGTAGCGCCGCTAGAGATTAGAGTGAGCATCAGTCTTAATTAAGAAACTTGCCTAGAGCCTCCGTACGCGTCATCGCCGCACAGAAATACAAACATCAACACGCGCTTCTACCGCCGACCAGAACGCACCACCTCGCACGTCCGCGAACACACTCCGTCTGCCTAGAGAAAATTTTTGAACTCTAATGTATTCACGACGACGGCTGGTGGACGACGAATGTTCGAGAATTGAACCTGTTGCGATAATTGTCCATTACGCAAAAGAAGCTACTAATCATTGGAGCACTTGACTAAATGGGAATGGTCATTAAGAGATAGTGAAAGATTGCTCCGGTGAGTTTAAAGTGTTACGTGTGGCGCTGTTTTGGTGAAATAATGATAAATTATTATTACATATTATTACTGTTATTATTACGATGGGAATTCACAACCCAAACTTTGGATTGGTTGAGCGATGTTTAGCTCTACGCTCTGGCACCGGGTTGCATCCCGCAACCTAAGGCTAATTTTTACGATTATTATTATTACCATTTTCGAGGGGATTTCACAACCCAAAAATGGATTGGTTGAGTTACCATTATCATTATTATTGCATTATTACTTCTATTATTGTTACTGTTATTATTAACATTATGTTCTTAGGGTAAGCCTCCTTACCCATAGTATGCAAAATAATGTACCAAGCCTGCTTTAATGGCTGCTATTTATTTATTTATTTATTGTTTATTTTCGTTGCAGTATTTGGTAAATAATTATCTTCGGCTTATGATACGTAATTTTTTCTTCAGAAGAGGATTTCATAAAGTTATGATTGGGATGAATAGCGTCAGGGCTGCAATTTTATTGAGTTACATGCTTTAGTCCTAAAACATGAAAAAATCAGAAGTGTAGTCAAGCTCATTTCTGCAAGAAAACTCAACGGACTTTGGTCAAAATATTTAACTATCAATGACTTCTACTGGGCCAATTTAATATGTGAAAATCTTTAAAAACACAACCAAATATACAGCAATCCGTAATTGAAATGGTATGCATATTCCTTTCATCTTCGTTCCAGCTTTCGTTGTTTTCGTAGGAAAAAATCGTGCACAGTGAACAATATCATAATACCGCAAATGTTTAAGAATCAGTTGCAACTAATCATACTAGTTAAATCCTCGGCTAAGGTTTTGCATGCAATTTTTTGATGTAGCGGCAATAGCTCATAGAGGGCCGGAGCGCAAAGTTCGGCTGCTTTCTGAGACTAGACTTATTTGGTTTGCTTACTACTATCTATCTAATCTACTTGAGAACGTTACAAATATGTAAATACATGTGGATAATGAAAACCAAGCTCACACAGGAGTAATATATAGTTAAATATTGCATAAATAAATATATATCATATAGGTACATAAGCAAGGAACCTTTGACTGATGCTGAAACACGCTCCTATCAAGACGAAATTATCTACTATTATAGGCCTACTTTTTTAACTCGCATACTTTCTCGCATATACTTATTCTAAGTTTCCTAATAGAGAAAACAGTTAGTTCTGTAATGCCGAGGCCACATATGCAGTCGTACGCACAACTGGAAGTGAGGATGGGCAGCTCACTAATCGTCTTAAAATTGATTTCATCTCTGTAGCCTAGATACGGTAATACGATCGACATGCGAGCTGCTGATCCTCACAAAACATTGTTGATGTCAAAGGGTAATTTTGCCTCGGCATTAGAAACTTTATATCAAGGAAGTTTAATAGAATGGGGGATGTCATACACATTTCGCCGTACTGGCCAGGGAAGTATTTAGTCTTTAGGTGGCTGTTTATTTCCCACCAATCGCAGCCTCCAGCCATCCCTTCCCGCCAATTATTGGCTCTCCAGTCATTCGGTAAGCCAATCAGCGAGGTAAACAGACTTCAGCCTCGGGAAAAATTTTAGCTTATCCGCAGCCGTTACTACCTCCTTCTATTAAACTTCTTTGCTATATACATATATGGATGCGATGAATACATATTAACTCTCTTCTTACCAAGGTGTGCTACCTCGCATCAAATACTTTTTCCCGTAGCAATACGATGAGGTAAAGACCCCGTGTAGTAAACTAACACAGCCTTCTGCAAAGAGGGTAAGCCAAAACAATACAATTTCTTGGATAATGATCTGTGATGCCTCTGAGTTATGAAGTTTGCGGGGAAATGATCGTTATGTCTCATAGTTACTAAATCTCCAAGGAAAAATTGTAACCAGAAGCTCCACATAGAATTCTTATTATAAGAAAAGCACTGGTTTGCTTAAAGACAGCACACTAGTGACAGTTAAACTTTTCTGCGAAGTCTGTTGAAATAACAGGAAGTATTGGCCATGTAAAAGAAGAAAAGGGAAAACGTCATAATTAGCCAGTGGTTGTAGGTTTTTTTTAAGAGAAAACGGGAGATTATAAAGACATATAGAGTAGCTACTGATTAATCCATGAAGAAAAACTGACCATCACATAGGAAAATATCACATTTATCACCTTTTTTATGAAGAAAATATCGTATCGTATCGTAAATAAGCATTTCTCTCTAGCCACCAGTTTCTTCTATACATGAAAGCAATCTACTATAAAGAAAGAATTTCATGCTAGCCACAAGTTTTTTCACGCAGGAAAAACAGTCCGTTGTAAAGAAAGAATTTCACTCTAGCCACAAGTTTAATCCACACAGAAAAACAGTCTATTCTAAAGAAAGAATTTCTCTACTGTTAGAGGATTTGTCCGTAAAAAAGAAACGTGTTAATAGAAAACTATTTAGGTGAAGTGTCAACTGATCCTAAATTAAAATTTACCGATTTTTTAGTAATTGTGCTATGAAAGAACTCACAAAATTACGACTAACAGTGCAACTTGAGTATTTTCCAACTATTCACTATTCTAAACTTTAGTTACGAAACAACTTAAGTACGGGCGGCAACTCACGGCTAGCATCTTAGCACAACCTCAATGACAACAATCTTATAGTCCCTGACAACCCCAGAGCAAACATCACGTCAGTGGAGTCTGGACACACACACACATCATACTGACGACTATACATGCGTTCTTTTGATTTATTACATCGAATTGCCAGTAGCGCTTATAGCAAGCACTTTAAGCCTCTCACTGGGCCTAAGTCCATATCTAGTCTTTTTAATAGTGTTGATTATTCGAAGACGCTCTTTAGTGATTCAGTAAAGATGTAAGGGTTCAATGCAGGTAGTACGGTATGAAAAAAAAAAAATGAATGGATAACGAGGTACAGCTTCACTTGCAACTGCTGTCTCAGATTATTTACTTATTATTAAATAAGTCTGCAATGGTTATCTGCTTCTTAAAAACAGCCCACTGCACTCAAGCAGAAGCTGGGCTGGATAGCAGACAGCGTCGGCCTCTACCGTGCTTGTGTCAGCAACTACAGGCATCAGTGGGTCAGTCCAGGCCCCTCGCCTCTCTGACGCGTAGTGTGAGAGGTCGCACTGTGCAGCAGGTGCAGTTGGGCTGGCTCTACAAGCACCAGAGAGACCGACTGTGAGTGTCCGCACAGGTTCTAATTCTTTTTTGTATATTTGGATCTTTTTGCTAAAGGTTTCAACCGAAACTTGAGAGCTGACTTTCAACCGAATTTGCATTACGCCCGCTGACGACAGCATCGTCCAGCTAAGAAACTAGCACACCATCCCGTGCTACGTTGGGAAAACGTGCCACAGGTATTAGCTAAGACAGGCATTTACCGTCCGAGCACGCCAAGATGTGCTGGATTTGTTTGGGATACACACTGTCAGTGAAAATGTGAACTAGAAGTTATTTTTGCTTATGTAAAAGGTTTATTTTGAGATACTTCCGAAGAAGTGGAGTACTTAGCTATTTACTTGATCGAAAAACAGATGGCATAACCCGAAATATTTTTTTATTAATATTAGATACGTGAAACAAAGTTGGTTAATAAAAGAAATATAATATTGATATACGCAGTCGAAGCTATTGCAAGTGTAAGCATGAAATATTTTTCATACTTTGTACCACAGTGGAAAATGGTGAGCACAAATGTTTGATAAAAGACTATGGAAGAAGAAATACGGTTGGTGTCAGTTTCAATGCCACACGTGAACAAAGAAAGCACCATAGTTTAGAGAAAGTGGCATGGTTTAAAGAAAGTAGCATAGTTTAAAGAAAGTTGCAAAGTTTAAAGAAAGTAGCGTAGTTTTAAAAAGTAGCATAGTTTACTGAATGTAGCATAGTTTAAAGAGAGTAGCATAGTATAAGGAAAGTAGCATTGTTTAAAGAAAGTAGCATATTATATAGAAGTAGCATATTTAAAAAAAAGTAGCATATTTTAAAGAAAGTACATTATTTTAAGAAAGTAGCATAGTTTAAAGAAAGTAGCATAGTTTAAAGACACATGGAGGTTAGTAGATTGCAGCATAAAAAAAATAGAAGAAAAAGGAATCGCGCGCAGTAATTATAAAATAATACAGACAACCGAATGAAATGAATGGATACGCATAAGACCAATATAATCCTAGTATTTATTTTAAAAAAGTTAACTATTGATTTAACTCTACATATGATGAATCGAGTTATCCTATGTGTATACTAATAAATTTCAAAAAACTAAACGCAGATTTCAGTCATCAGGGCACTGATTAAATTAATACTTTTCCTTGTAATGTGGAAAAAATGTCACTTTGGCCAACTGTCAAGAATGCTCAAAAGGTTTCTGATTTACACTGATTTCATGTAGTGACCTTGACTTCAGCCTACTCAATAGGATGCTGATAAGGTTACTGAGTTATAATGGTCTCAGAAAGCGCGACACAGACTACCCGTTAATTCTTGAGGATCCTCTCACCATAACATTACCATAGGCTAGAGTCTCACCATTTTATCAAGGCAGTTCAGTTGTGGTCAAATTCCTCTATAGCGTTGCCGATTCTATGAGTATTTCTAAGATTTTGTTCAGCCCATATCTAATCCCGCCCACCACCTGTATATAGAGAAATCTCAGAAATGCCCACAGAATTAACACCGCAATAAAGGAAATTAACCACAACCGTACTGCCTTGATAAAATGGTCAGACTACAGTTCTGAAGACGTCCAACTCACCACAATCCCGACGGAGCTATGCACCGATTACATGATGGCTGTAGCCAAGTTTTCAGTATCCTCGCTGACATACGATAGTCAGCTTGTTGCCACATCCTCGCTTGTTGGTAAGGACAGGGTTCCAGTTGACGTTATAGTGATAACATCGACTAAGTTGGCCATCGGTTGGCGTGGCGTTGGCCTCTCCGACAGTCGTCCCTAGAATTGAAATTTAACGTTATAGTGAAAACATCGACTAAGTTGGCCCTCGGTTGGCGTGGCGTTGGCCTCTCCTAGAATTGAAATGGTTACTCGATAAGCAGCCAGCAACATGGCAGTGGAAGTCATGAAAAAAGAAATAAGAGTTTTGTCTGCAACGAGCCTAAGAGGGAAAGTTCTTTTTTTTTTTAAATGGTGGTGCAGCTATTAGTGATATCGAACGTGGACTGTGAAGTGCTAAGAACTTGTAAAATACTTTTTTCCGTAGCGTGTTTTGAGTTAGCGCCTTCGCATAAACCTTTCGTTCGTGAACTGGAACAATTTCTCCCACTGATCCATTCTTCAATTACCGCATTTGAAAATAATAGAAAAAAAAACAGCTCTATTTGATCAAGTTGATCTTGGAAATGGAGAATTAAATGAAATAGCTAGTTTACTACTTTTCCATCATTTGATGTCTTCGTAAAAATAAAACCTGGCCCCGGGCCATACTTTTACTCGCGTAAAATTACCTTTACGTTAATGAAATCACTTGAAAATATCAATATAAGTTTGAAAAATTTGATACAAAATGCCTAATAATTTAACTTTTTTGCAAAATAATAGCTAAATTTCAGCAAAAATCTCCTTGCATTCTGCAAAATTCCTGAATTTCTTGCAAAACATTGCAAAATGTCCTTATTTAAAAAAAAAACTTTCAACTTTCAGTGGAATGATCGTAATTTTCTGCAAAATCCCATACTAATTCTTTGTAAAAAGTCCCTCAACTTTCCATAAAATGCCCCTTAGTTTTCTGTCACAAGCCCCCAATATGTTCAAAGGTCCAGAACTTACGGTGAGTCTTATCTTTGCTTTACTTAAGAAATGTGCAAAACTCATCAAATGCAAAAACTCAACGAAGTTACTGCAACGACAATCCGAGTGCAAAAAGAAGCAAGATGGGATAGAACGTCAGCTTGCGAGATCACATGATGAAGAAAAACAGGAAAAAGAAAAGCAAGCCAGTGAAAAAATAAAAAAACAACATCAAATATTTTTTTGCCCCTGCATCACATCATTCTTCGGTAAAATCAAAAATCGGGTCACTGGTGAATGATACAGGTTCTATTGTTGCTGATGACCAGGAAATGAGCGAAATACTAAGCCGTCAATATCAAAAAGTCTTTAGTGACAGAATTCCAAATCCTGAAATTCCCAGAATTGATTTAACTACAAACTACCTAACGGACTTTCAGTTCACAAAACTAAGCATTGAATTAGCCATTGATGAACTTTGCGGCAACAGTGCAGCAGGACCGGATGATGTGCCTGCAAAAATTCTTAAGATGTGCAAGCTAAGCATCTCTTACCCACTGTACCTTATGTGGCGGAATCGATGGATGATGGAGTGGTCCCACTCACCTACAAGCACGCAATTATTTCACCTATTCCTAAAGCTGGAAATAGCTTGGATCCAGTCAACTATAGACCTGTCTCCCTAACTAGCCACGTAGTGAAGACGTTTGAAAGGGTCTTTAGGA
>LQNS02277100.1:6713541-6727345 GCA_001587735.2 Parhyale hawaiensis
TCCAACTTGTACAATAGACCCCTGTGGTTGACCCTGTCAAACGCCGCACTGAAGTCCAACTGTACCAGGCGTGCCTCAGACCCACAATCCAATGCAGACTGCAAATGGTGTGACACCGATAACAAGGCATCACAACAGCCCAAACCAGTTCTGTATGCAAACTGACCACCAGGCAACAAACCCGTAGCCTCGGCTAAACGTCCAAGCTTGGCAGCGACCAATTTCTCGAATACCTTCGATAAAATGGGCGTCAGGGTAATAGGTCGGAAGCCGATGACATGGGGCGACACTGGACCCTTGGTAATGGGAGTAATATTCCCAGTACGCCAACAATGGGGAAAATTCCCTAGCCGTATCAAACGTCGGAAGATCACTCCAAGCTTAGGGGCGAGAACATCAGCAAGCTGCTTATAAAACAGAGGAAACATACCCACTGGGTCCACACCTCCGTAAGGATCAAGAGCCTCGAGTAGCACCTTGATAGTAGCAGATCTGAACGCTAAAGAGGTTAAACGAGGTTCAGGGAGACACCCATGAGGCAATGACAACACATCTCGGCTCTGCTTCAAATCATAGTGAGCCGACTAGAGTTCCGCCCTTGCCAAGCGATCAGCAATGATACCTCAACCGGGACCAACAAGGGGTGGCAATGAAGGTTCAGCACCGAAAACTGAACGCCTAAGCTCACTCCAACAACGATGTGGATGGTCAATACTCAGTAGAGACACCCTGCAACGCTGCCTCTGATGATGCTGTGCCCTCTCATGCACATGCTTAGCCTCGGCCCTACAATCCATATATGTCTGCCACAACGTGCGGTCACGTGAACGCCGTCAAGCCTGATAAGCCGCTTGTTTAGCTTCAAAAGCTAACCGACACTGGTTATCACACCACGGTTTGTCTCGAGACCTCACAAGAATAGTCTTCGGGACCAACCTCTCCAAAATAAAAACAGTCAAGTCGTTGAGCTCAGAGATAGGATCATCACTACAAATAATATGGCGCCAGGGTAACGCCCTCTTGCTCCAGTAATAGCATTCCAATCAGCCCCACTCTTAACGAACCCCACTTTCCTGGTGTCTACCACAGGAATGTCCTGGTTCAGGTTCAATGACATAACCAGATGTGAGTGGTCTGAAGTGCCAATAGGGGAGCCAACTGACACAGCCATCAATTCCGGGACACCAGTTATGCGATCTTTACTGAGACCGATCTTCCTTGTAGAAAGTGGGTTGATACAAACGTCCTTTTCTTCTTCGTTCGTGATGCCCCGCGTTCGGGTATACATATTCACACTTGTGTCTTACTAAGCACAACTGTGTGTCTATCTAAATGTATACTAAGATCTTAAGCGTCACGTTATCTGGCTAAAACAAGTACCTAGGTGTCACTTTCGCAAGCAAAGTTCCAGATACGCTGCAAACCATAACTTAGTTAGATCACAGAGATGCATTTTCCCACGGTTTAAACTGACTCAGTATGTTCTTTAGACTCTAAATATGAGCCATGGTAACCAAACAACTGGCTGCCATTTAATGAATTAAACGAATGGTCTCAACCCTTTGGTTTGAGAAAGGACTTAAAGATAATAAAACAGATGGCAGGTAATGTATGTAGTATGAAATACAGATGGTAGAGAAAGTAGAATGGGGGTAATGTATGAAGTAGGTATTGTAGATAGTAGATAACTTATGTGATAGCTAATTTTGATGGTACATAAGATTGTTGGTAGGTGATGTAGAAGGCAGAGACAAAAAATAGTAGGCAATATGTGTGATATGTAATGTAGAGGTCAGATAGAGTAGTAGGTGCATAAAGTAGGTTACATGCAATGTATGTAAAAGGAAACGTAGATGGTAGCTACTGTAAAGTATTTGGTAAGCAAAGTATGTTGCAGATTATATGGAAGGTTGATTAAGTTGTTGATAGCTCAAGTAAATGAGAGTTAATGCATTTAGTAGGGGAGGTATATGATAGATTAGGCAGACGGTAGGAAAAGTGTATGATAGGTAATGTAGATGTTAGGTACAGTATATCAATGGCGAAGTTGATGGGTGTAACTCACCGTTGACGTAGATCCAATATGGCGTCGAGAAACCTGCAGTCGTATCGACACCGTTGGCGTAGTCTTGCCAGAGGGACACCCAAGCCTCGGTTAGTCCTGAAAATGTAAATTCTTCTTCAATTCGAAATAAAGCGGTACTGGCTATAACAGTATCAGTCTGTGCCAAGTACATGCTCGCCAGCCTATGCATTCTCTCACTTGTTTCCTATTACATAGTCGATTTACCCTCTCGTAAGTGGTGGACATTGTTAAGTAGCTCTTGCTATACCTACTTTAGGTTACCTTTTAGTGTGTACAATGCACGTATTTGATAACCAGGCTACCAATTCACTTGCTATTTCCTATTTTGTATGAAATTATCTTACATTACATTACTGTATTATATGCGACCCAAGTAAATCTAAATTTGCACTATTTAATTGAGCGATGTAGGAAATACAAAATTGTATCCCTTCGAACAAACAATTGTGTACTGATTTTGAGAAACGCTGCCCTTGCTTCTTTGTGCAGGGGGGTCTGGAGAGGGCACACCCTTCGTCTCTCAGTAAAGAACTTTCCGGAAAAGTTTGATAGTTTTGACTTCCTACGAAGCGAGATCTACGCTGTGTACATATTTCAGAGAGACGAGTTACGCCTGAGAAGTTACTCATCGGAAGGGCCGCTCTTGTAAGGCTGGCCCGTGGCCTGAAATTGGTTGGCGTTAACGGGTTGAATACGGCGTAGACAACAGCCTAGGTCTTTCCAGGGTTCCTATAAAAGCCTTAACGGACGTATCAGTACTTCCAATCTTTCCGGGGTCACCCGGAGTGTCTCACGTGAGAGGGCACCCTGAAATTAGCCCAGACAGCTAATTGCTACGGCCAGTTACTACAGGCACATACACAAGCTTGGCGGCCCGCGAGCAATGCCAGAAACCTTTCGCAGAGACAGTTAACTGCCACGAAGGGAGTAAATTCTTCCAGGGCTTGTAAAATTTCAATTGTTGGCACCCACAATGAAAAAAGTAATGACCGCAAAATACCTTAATAAAGTAATTGCATTGTTCAGCAGTTGCAATGCTCTGAAGATCAGATGCTGTCGCTGAACTTCGACTATGACAGCAGTAACTAAATAGAGTTGAGTAAGGTCTTATGACATCAGTTCATTTCTCATAACGTCGTCCTTCGCACCCTCGACTGGCTGCTATTCGAAATTGAGCGGGCTGTATTGTATTATAACTGTTCATATCATATTGCATAATTTTTTTATGATTGTTTCTTATTCATGTACCAGACGATTTTTGTAACGTAACAATATATCTGTGCATAATAAACCTATCAAACATACCTCACATAACGTTGGTGCTGAAAAGAATATTCTGCAGCAGTCAACAGCATGTAAAGCTCAAGCAGCAATGAATGAACAGCTAGTAGTGAGGTTCCGCGATCGTTGATAAGATGGAAATGAAAATTACTGCTAACACACCTGTTAATTGACACTGCTAACACACCTGATAATTGACACTGCTAACACACCTGTTAATTGACGCTCCCAGCAGTTTCCTTTGGAAAGTGCAGAAATTTTCGTTCTTACGATGAAGCAAAATATATTTCTTGTAATAAAACAAGAAGTACTGGCTCTTCCGGGGAAATGACCGGAACTTCTTGATTATTGGACTAATTACCGGTACTTCTATTTTTATTTGTATATTTTTTTTTTTGTTGCTAAAACGCTAAACTTTTTTGTGAGGGAAGACACCGAGGAAAAAACATACGATATTTGTAATTATAAGCCAAGTTTTTCGAACTTAAATTACTATCAGATTAGATAATTCAACGAGGCGGCGTAAGAGTTTGTTTTCTTCAGCTAGCTTGGTCTAAGTTTGATAGTTATCAAGGTAGCTTACCGAAAGCCGCCAAAGCATGCTTGTAATCTTCCTTATCTTCAGGTGTAATCAGTATAGGCAGCTCTGCCCCAGTCTCGTTGCAGGTCCTGCGGGAGGCACCCTGGTTACCGATCACGTCCAGCACTTTGTACGCGTGTTTTCCGAAGAATTTGAAACCGTCAACTGGAAAATAGAGTAAGGAAGAGAACGCCGTTAAATTAACAGTGACTCATAACATCTTAGCGGATAGTTTAAAGTAAGCCTGACTCTGCCTGGCTGGCATATTTATTGCCACGAATATCAAGGCATCGGAGAGTATAAATCTCTGAACAAGGTTAGATCACCTCTTTTCTTAAATTTGACTACTAGTTAGTTAGATACTTGGGCTTTTATAAATGTCCCTAGTGTGATCCAAAGCCCTTAAAGAACAAAACGAGTGATCGAAATAAGTCGAAGTAAGCCGCTATCACCTGTATACACATCAAAGATCTCACAACTTAAATATACTGAAAATTAAAGAATTAGATGAGAAACCATACAATCAACTGAATTTTTATTTTTTAAACGGCGCAGGTTCTGCTGTACCTCAACTTCAAGCCTCCAATTTGATGGATTGTGGCACACGGTAACGGGCGCCTTGGGAAGCAAAATTTCAATTGACTGTATTGCTACTCATTTATTTCTTCAACCTTCAATTTGCACATCAATATATATATACATATATTTATAGTAGGTGGTCCGCGGGATACGAACCTGGAACCTTATGCATAGCGAGGCGCAACTGCAAGACCAGCACTGAGAATGCATAAAAGGCAAGCATGCAGTACGCGGAGTACTGCAGCCTGCCCTGGATCTCTACAGTGAGTATTTAACTTGCAGCGCTTACCTCTTGTATTGAAGCTCACAGTCTTCACAAACTAATTACTACCTAATACACGTCACGGATTGTATCCCGCGAACCACCTACTGTATTTATCTAACTCAAAACTATGGTAACACTGTGAGCTGTCTTCCAGGTGCGAGTGGTATTATTGATCTGTGATATATAAATATATATATATATATATATACATATTTATTTATTTGCACACGAATATATCAACTTATATCTTCAACAAAAAACATTATGGCCGCTCTTCGCTCAGCTCGCGAGTGATAATAAAACGATTAGAGCCTTTTTCGAGGACTCTCCTTAGACAATATGAATTCCCTCACAAGTTTTGAAGAGTGTGTTGCACTGCGCGTTCTCCACAAGATCGTAGCGGGACACGGGTTCCATGGCGTAGTAGCAGTTCACTACGCCTTGTGAAACTTCCTCCACAGAGTAGCTAGCGCAGTCGTTGATGTGGCAGAGGTACTTGCACTGGCCTGTGGGCAGCGAGTACCAACTATGCATTAAAGTTTTGGTGCATGGTTTTGTAAAATATTGGTATCATAGCTTGACCATTTCATCAAGGCATTTCGGTCGTTGTCAAATTCCTATATAGCGGAGCCAATTCTGTGAGCATTTCTGAGATATATGTACAGGTAGTGGGCGGTGCTAAAGTATTGGCAGAACAAAATCTCAGAAATACCCATACAATTGGCAACTTTATAGAGGAATTTGGCCACGACCGAACTGCCTTAATAAATTGGTCAGGCTATAGTCATAATTTTATAGACGGCGTAGTGGCATAGGTAGCAAAGGTACTGGCACTGACCTACAAGTAGTAAGTATTAATTATAAATCCAAACTTATGTGTGTGGTTTGGGTAAAAAAATATTAGTTTATGACGGTGGCATTATAGATGGCGTCGTTGCATATATAGGACAAGTGTCTGGGCTGACCTGTGGGTAGTGTTATTTAAGTAGCTAAAAATCGAAGTGAATCGCTGTCTAAAAATTTTTGCTAACCCTCTTATAGCATTCTCGCATCCCACGTAGCAGTGAACCTCGTCTTCGGGTCGTACCAACGTTGCATTTCAACATTGGACCACTGTTCATTTTTGGAAAGTCGATCCAATGTCGCTTTTGAATGTAGCACCAATATTGTCGGTGAATCTTCAGCCAACAAAGTAGTTTTTATCCTACCTACACGGAAATGAAAGAGTAGTGCAATAATGCTAATGCATTGATTCAGTACCGAGGATTATTCTTTACTAGACTCACTGTACCTCATGGGTCAACATCACCATCTTCTTCGTTTTCGTAAAAAACAGGTGATATCAAATTGGTCACAGACCTAGCGCTATTTGGCTGTCCACTCATGAGGCAATAAATAGCCCGTACGGGTCACTAACATCCACTTCTTAGCTTCTAAAAGAAATATTCAACACTGCCTCTAAGCACGGGGAAATATATACAGTATGTGTTACTTAGTCCAGTTGTATTTCATGTATCACCTCTAAATTTAATGTGCATGATTTTGCTGCCAAGCTAAGGTTCAACTCTCTATAACTGATACAGGTGAATTAAATCTTTTACACTCGAATTTTTTTCCTAGCCTATTGCAAAAAAAAAACTTTGTGCAAACAAGATAAAAACTAATCCACAAATAAGTAAATAAGTCAACATGGTTCACAGACTTTTAGTTTAATACTAGACTGCCAGTGACACGTTGGGTCGTCATCACAATCGTCTTTGCATTCGCAAAAAACAGGTGTTGTCCAACTTGTCAAGGACCACACGCTATTCGGCCGTCCACTCGTGCCCGTACTGGTCACCACAAGCAGCTTCTTCGCATCTCTAATGAATATTTAACGCCCAGCCTGTAAGCAATGCCAATATATATGTTACATATTCCAGTTGTATTTCTCGTAGCACCTTTGAAGTTAACGTGTCCGTTCTTGTAGCCGAGCACATGTTTTAACTTCCGTATCATAGATACAATCGAATTAATCTTCATCCCTCGGATTTCTATCTTAAAGTGAAGAAACTGTGTGCAAAGAAGAGACAAACAAGTAAATAAATAACCAAGGTTCGCAGAGTTTTAGTATAAACAAAAAATGAGACCAAGTTCAGAAAATTTACCAAATTTTAAATATTAAGTTGACTAATCATATAAAACTTAACGTTTCGGGAATGCCTCAAATCTCCAGAAAATTCTTTACCACTGAAAACCAATCTAATAACTCTTTAGCTTTTCTAAATGTTTTAATAACTATTCAAAACTCAACACTGACCACTAGTATTTACAGAAAACCCACATTCTCAGGCCTCGGGACAAGTTTCTTCAGTCTCTGCAATGATCAATTCAAAATCAATGCAATAAAATCTTTATTATTTCGGGTATGTCATTTGTTTTCTTTTTCCCTTCCATTTTTAAATGAAATAGACTTTTTTAGAATATTTTTCAAAAATAACGGTTATCCACACCATCTTCTGGACCACTACTGCAAACTGTTCCTTGACCAATTATTCGATCCAGGCATAACTAAACCTTCTGTCCGTAAATTAGACTTTTTTCGTTCCCTCCCCTATTACAACAAAGACTCTGTCAACACGGTTAACACTCTGAAAACTTTCCTCTCTGAAGCTTACCCGCACATTAAGTCCTAATTTCATACAAAAACTCCTTCACTGGACATCTCAAAGCTCGAATCGATCAACATTTAGGCGTATCCAGTAGAACAGGTCTACTTGTCGCAAAACCAGTTCATTATGCTCTCAGTCTCCATGCTTAACAAAATAATCATCCTATCAACACGACAGATTTCTCAATCATAGACATTTCTACCCCACTCGAACTCACCACACTGGAATCTTTCTAAATCCATAGAGCAAAACCTAGCCTCAACATTATGACCTCGGCTGTATCTCTACACACGGTTCATGCCTGACCCATCGCCCTCCGACTGTACAGACGTCGACATCGGGACCCTCCAAGCTCTCTCCATTCAGTTCCATTTTAGACCTCCCCCGAACAACATCTCAGCTCTCCACATTTTGAAAATAAAAAGTATTGTTTTAATTTGATAGGTTACATTGGATATTTTAAACTTCCGAAGATGAGAGACATTCCTGAAACGTTAAGTTTTATATGATTAGTCGACTTAATATTTAAAGTTTTAGTATAACATAGATATCGCTAAAATGATCAGCTTTGACTCAAACATAAATACACGAAGTTAACGATAGTGGTCAAGCTTCAATGTAAAATTTACTGCCTCTGTTCAAGCACGGCAATTAGATGAATAAGAAAAGTTTTTATCACAGTATATTCATCTTTCTTTGCTGTGCGAGTGCGCATTCATCATTATTTCATGGCGTTGTCATTTGTAAAGAAAAAATTATTAAATGTCGGTTCACTGCTGGAAATTATCATTGACTCAATATTGCAATCCAGCATTATTTGCTTCACATATTTTTCATTGCAATTTAAAAATTTTATTTATTTCTTCATACCTATTGTAAGATATTGCAAACATTAAACTGGCAGTATGATTTCTTGGGTTTTTATAGAGCGTTTCCCATGAGTGACCCAATGTTGGCCCAACATTACTTGACAACGCATGAATACCCTATTGCTTAGCGCACATTGTTTTAATACTGATCTAGGATCGGTTGACCAGGCTCCAACATTCACCCAACATTTCAACATTGTGATGACCTCCATCCAAGGTTAGTTTGCTACGGGAATCTGGACAGAATGTTCTCTCCACTTCCCTTCGATCTAGCGGGAAGTGCGTCTTTCTGGCCGGAGCAGTCGACTGTCCTTACACCAGTGGTCTGCATCAGTCAAGGAGGTTTAATAGCCATTCAATCTTCTTGGCATCAGTCAAGATTAGTGGGTATGTAAGAAGCATCTTATCGGGTAAGTTTCCGTGCCATTCTGGGCCCACTTTCGCCTCTCATCTCGGCTGTCTATATCCCCTGTGAATATATTAAAGTACAGCCTGAGGACATGCCGGTATTATATATATCTCCAGGACATAGTTCATCATTTCCAAATAAAATACTCTTTGAATACAGCATTAAAAGGTTGGAGCTTAGGGGGCACAAAACAGACGTGAATATGGTAGAAACAATAATAAACTCAGGTTAAGCCTTGTCTAGCCAAGCCTCTCTTCTACGTGGCAAAAGTTTTCCTCTCGTTGGGATGAAATGGGACAAAATCCTTTATAATAAAGTATCCAACCTGGGTATAATAAGTTTAAATTTGGAAACATTAATCAAAAGCAGTCTTCTCCGACGAATGTGCCTACATCGCTATAATCTGAACTGGGGAAAGACGAGGGGTTCCCAATCCTTTCTATACCTGGCACCACTAGATAATTAACATGCTAGCGCCCTCTACACAACAAGTAACTTATGTGGTGATAGAGAATAGAATTTACAACATATTAATGCGATATTTTTATACAAAATTTTTGGGGGTTAGCTTCCTAATTTGCATAGTCCAAGATATCATACCCCCTACGAGGCATCCCTGTCACAGACATCTATGGGAGAGAACTGAAGGGTCGTGGCGCAGAATGGGGCAAGAATAGTAACAAACTAGGTCTATAATGCCTAGGCCACGCAATGCAAGGACGCACTTATATTACGAGCAGATGTTGAGCTTGTTTATGTTCCTAACACGCTGGTAAATTTTGACGACATAGATACTCATGGAAAGTACTTTATCCGTTCAAAAGTTAAGCGTTCGATAACAAAGTGCAGCCTTGTTTTAAAAAGTACAGTAAAAAATTTGCCTGATTTACATGCCGAGCCCAGAAAACGGGAATGAATGAAAAATATTACCAAAAATCGAGGAAAAATGCCACAAAAATGTCCAAAATGTGACGTGATATATTGGGTTGTTTTATGACATTAGGAAATAATCATATGTCCTTGAATATTTTGGGAAAATCATATTAACTTTTTGCATCGCTGAGAAAAATTTAGAGAAATCAGAAACAAATTGACGAAAATTTTATTTACGGAATTTTTGTCCTGCGCGAAGCGACACTTAGTCTAGTTTAATTAAATATTATTTTTCAGGTGATTACTGTATCATGTAGAACACTGCCGACAGAGTAGGGATTTAACAATGCTTCGACAAGATGCCAGCAGGGTCGAAAAATTTTAAGTAGCCTATGTCGTAAATTTAAAATGTACCTACGTAGAATCTACAATCTCCTGATCAAGTGCCGTTGCTGCCGCTTGGAATTTGCTATTTCGTTATTCTGATCTGGAGTCAATTACAGTTCGAAGCCTTTTTAACCTTGCTTGGGTGTTAGCAATTTCATTTGTGTGTACATTACGTAGTCTAAACGTGTTGCAGCAATAACCATAGCAACCACGAGAACATAAAACTCTGATTGTAAGGCAATAAATAAGGATGACTGAAAATAAACAATGAGATAGCTATGCTAAGGCACTTTTTACGCATGAATGTCGGTTATATTACTCCTCAGTGCAATGGGCAGTAACGAAGAGAAAATTCGAATAATCCTCTGACGGCGTTGCCAGATGTGCACAAGTGATGACAGGCGGCAGAATGCGTGCGCCAGGACCGTCCGTATATCCTATTAATATTTTAAGATATTTACCAGCATTTGAAGTCTAACGCGCACACCCCCAGTGTTGCCATACCGCAGTGACAACATTGCACCTCCAAATGGTTCTCTTGTTCGTTTTTTATTCAATGCCCATAATGGGAGTTGGGGGAATATAGGTATCTGGCAACGCCAGTGTGAAGAGAGAATTCCGTTTCTGCGTCGTCAGAAGGTGAGTATCCTAGCAGAAACGTATAATTATTCTCCTCTGATGGCATTGCCGTAGAATTCCCACTAAATAAACGAGGTAAAATGTCCAAAATACTTTAAAAACTGTGTGGTAAGATTATCAACTACAAAGAACACAAGCTAAGAATAATAGGACAATCTGACCTATAGATATCTAAAAAAAAAACACAGCTGGAAAGCTGAACATCGAAAGAATGTACTTGGAAGAGTGCAAGTGAGAATTCCGTTTCTGCGTCAGAAGATGAGTATCTTAGCAGAAACGTACAAGAATGAACGACAAGTGTTCCTCTGGGGCGCGTTGTAATCAGACGCCGATGTTACCCTCACAGTATTACACGTGTAGCAGTGGATGCGACGTGAGATCTCAGCGCCCCAAGAAAGCGTTGCGGAATTTGTTGAACGTTCGCACATATACATTTCTGGCAGAGCCTTATTTTGGCTGTATTTTAGGATAAAGAGCTAAGAAAACTACGCAAAAGTGCTTCAATGATAGATTTCAAGCGATATATGGCAGTCGTACATTTACCAATACTAATTGATGAGTATCAACGTAAATGTTTGTAAACAAAGGATGTGGTACCTAGCTCCTAACCTTACAATATTGGAGGGTTGCCGTCGGTGTCACCCGGTGTTACCCAACCTATTTCGCATATGAAGGCTGGTGTACCACGAGTGACACCGAAGGCGTGATTGCAACACGCCAAAGTAATGGAACTAGAGGAAGTTTTAGAAAAACATTGTGTTTTAAATCAGCCAATAGATAATTTATAAACTGAAATGTTTTAAAATGTAACATACTTGAATTCGGCTCACCTTCGCTGACAGTATTTCTATGGGAACGGTGACTTGAAAGCTAACGATTTTGAACATTTAAAATGTTTTTTTGATCACGTATGAGATTTATTTGTTAAGCTCGGACCACTTTGTATCGATCGAGATTTTTGTTGATTCACTTGCAGCTTACAAGCGATGTATGAGGAGATACGTTTACGAATCTACATTGATAACTCAACAAAAAATAGTAATCATTAGTCGTTAATAACCTCGTTATGGCAAACTGTCGTGCCAGCAGCCTTACTCTCTACGTGTACTTAATTTAATTTCATATCAGGAGGGCAATGTTTAATAATTTTACGAACATTCAAGCTAGACGTCCCAGCTTCAAAATGACGGAGAATCAATACTGTTGTACCTATATATACACTGGCCTACGTGTTCGTCCTTTACGAAGTACCCGTTATGCTACAGCTACAGGGCAGAATAAACTAGTAGATTTTAGATTGTACACCAGTAGAACATTAACACAGAAAGACGATTGAGCTGCTTTCCACAAATTTCATTGTGTGAAAGAATGAATATTGTATGTGAGGTATTTATAACGACTGATCAATCATTTTTTTTTTTTTATTGATCTGACGTCAGCATTATAAAAAATTACACTCTTTTACATAGTTGGTATTGCGAAATAGCAGGGCTTCTGAATAATAAAAGGCTAAAAATGTGAAAGTTTCAGTGAACTTTTTTCTTGTGCAGCGCCACACGAAATTAATAAGACAAGTTTATTATATTTCTCATACAATAAAGATGCAACTATTACCATATTTGGGTCTCCTGTGCAATAGTCAGTCTAGTGTATCCACTTGTACGGCTCCCTAATATCGTAGGTTAGGTTAGATTAGGTTAGGTAATGTTAGGTAAGGTAGTTCTGAGTTAGGTTTCGTTAGGTTAGATAAGGCTAGGTTAGGTCATACAAGGCTAGGTTAGGGTGGTTAGGTTAGTTAAAGCCAGATTAGGTACGGTAAAGCTAGGATAGGTATGGCTAGGTTAGGTTAGGCTAGGTAAGGCTATGTTACGTAAGATTAGGTGATGCTAGGTTAGGTTAAATTAGCATACAGTTTGCACTCTCCTTGTAACACTGTTATTGGCGAATAATTCTTAATCGAATTGTCGGATCACTATGGTATTTCAACACAAAACCTTTTACACCCATACCTAGTTTATGGCCCACATTGCATATTTCTATATATGTTTACAAAGGAGTTTACTCGCGTAAATTAAGCCTATATTAAGCTGAAGCCAAGAAATAGCGTCACACATTCGGACGACGCGGCCACACCTCTAAAACACAAGGCTCGTCCGAATGTAGACGTGATTTCCTGGCTTCAGCTTAATATAGGCTTAATATACTCGAATGAACTCCTTTGTAAACACATATAGCAATATGCTATGTGGGCCATAAATTAGGTAGGGTGTAAAAGGCTTTGTGTTGAAATACCATAGTGATCCGACAATTCATTCAAGAATAATTATTAGCGAAAAACAGTGTAACACGACCAGTGCGAACTTTAATAGGATAGGTAATGCTGGGTTAGGTAGGGCTAGGTTAGGGAAAGGTAGGTATGGTTAGCACAGGGTAGATTAGAGTAGGGTAGGTTAGATTAAATAAGGTAATGTTAGGTTAGGCAAGGCTCGGTTAGGTTACTTTAAGTTAGACAGGGCTTGGTTAGGTTAGGCAAGACTAGGTTAGGTTAGTTAAGGTTAGGTTAGGTAATGGTAAGCGAGGTTTACTCGTTTACTCGTTTATTTGTTCTCCAAAAGTACACTGTAAATTAGTAATAAGATCAGACCCTCAGAACAACTGTTACGCCAGTCTTTCCCACCTGTACAATTCTCACCTCAATATTTTTCTCCTGTAAAATTGCCACCCCAATATTCCTCACCTGTACAGTCACCCCAAATGCCTCTGAGGGTGGCAAATGTACAGGTGATCCACATATTTCATTTAGGGTATTCACTGCCTTGTCTACAAGACACGTGTGTGAGTATTTAATAGAAATTATGACCATATTTACTATTAACAAATACCTTTATTTAACTTCTCAAGTTTCTAAAAATGCTTTTTACGATTTCAGTTAAAATAGCGAATAATTTTACTATACTATGTTTTAAAAAAAATCTCGTCTACAGGTTACACACCTTTACACCTTTATTGTTTCCAAAGTACATGTACAAAAACTTAAAATACAAATTAAAATCATTTTCACATTAATTGTATAGGAAACAAGCCCTTGAAAAGTGTTGACACTTATTGGGCACATATCATAGAAGACGATACTGGCTTAAACAGTAGTTTTTGAATGCTTTTTTGAATAACTGGTGTGACATAGG